>JANFOE010001200.1:100000-415262 GCA_025667525.1 Glebionis coronaria | reverse complement strand
AAGTCTTAGAGAACTTTGATTTGACAGACTTTAAACCAGTAGTACTTAAGTTTGGTCTAGCAGTACTTGCAGGTCTAGACTTGCCGGTACATGGTTTACCAGACTTTAAAGGTACTAGGCCTTGTTTCATAAGTACTGCCCTATGAACAAAACTTTTGGCAGGGTTATATTTAATCTGTTTGGCTAACCTTGAGTGATCAAACTTAGGTTTGTCATTCTTAAGTTTCTGATTCCTATTAACCTGTGCATTTTCCCATTACTGTTTTTCATGACTCTTTGTGCAGCCTTTTGTTTCACAATTTTATCTTCATGTAGAGTACAGTCTTTGATAAAATGACTTAGACTACCACAAACATAACATCCTTTTCTTCTTAAAGAAGACCCAAAAGGTTGTTTTAACTTAACTTTCTTAAAACCTAGCCCACATGAAGATACTGAGGTACATCCTTGTTCTAAAGACTGTGTTCTTAAATAATAGCTTAAAAGTAGAACTAGATGAACAATATCAAAAAGTCAACACATGCACTGTTGAACTAAATTCTTTTAAACAAGGGGTTGCTAAATTATAAAAAATATAGTTACAAAAAGGGTCAACAAAACTATGAAGAGAAAATAAGAATTTTAACTCTTAGAATGAGGGAAAAAGATGTGGAAATTAAAACTTTTGAAAGACAACTTGTGAAAGTGTCAGCAGAAAATGAAGCTTTAAAAGCCAGTCTTAATAATGAAAGGGAAGTGATTAATCATTGGCAAAAGTCCTCTAAAGGATTGGGAAAACTGATTAATTCACAAATGGGGTATTATGATAAGTCAGGCCTAGGATATATTGAGGACCAACATGGGATAACTTTAACTGACAAGGACTTATCAAAGGGGATTTTTGATAGTTCTAGTGAGTTAGATAGTACACCTGAGAATAATAGATATGCTGAAGGAATGAAGGCAGTTCCTCCACCATTATCAGGAATTTTCATGCCCCCTAGTAATGATACAAGTATAGAGTTTGAGGTATTTTTAACCTTTGGTTCTTCTAACTCTATACTCGTATCATTACTAGGGGGCATGAAAATTTTTAATAGTGGTGGAGGAACTGCCTTCATTCCTTCAGCATATCTATCATTTTCAGGTGTATCATCTACCTCACTAGAACTATCAAAAATCCCTTTTGATAAGTCCTTGTCAGTTAAAGTTATCCCAGGTTGGTCCTCAATATATCCTAGGCCTGATTTATCATAATACCCCATTTGTGAATTATTCAATTTTCCCAATCCTTTAGAGGATTTTTGCCAATGATTAATCACTTCCCTTTCATTATAAAGACTGGTTCTTAAAGCTTCATTTTTTGTAAATATTTTTAGAAGTTGTCTTTCAAAAGCTTTAATTTCCACATCTTTTTCCTTCATTTGAAGAGTTAAAATACTTAATTTCTCTTTATAGTTTTGTTGAGCCTTTTTATACAAAACTATATTTTCTTCTAATTTAACAACACCCTGTTTAAAAGCATTTAATTCTATAGTGCATGTGTTAACCTTTTGATACTGTTCCTCTAGTTCTACTTTTAAGCTATTAAATTTAAGAACACAGTCTTTAGAACAAGGATGTACCTCAGTATCTTCATGTGAGAGAGCCATTAGACCAAGCTCTTCTTCTTCTTCATCTTCAGCCTAGTTAACCACTCCATCTACAGTTACCAATGCTTTGGTTCCTTTAGGACTCCTGCTTGTTTCCTTTTGGAAAGCTTTCAGTTATTCTTGGACTGGTTCTATAGTTGTGCTTGGACTTCTGACTGCTACTCTCAGCTTTGTCTCTAGAGCATTCTCTTGCAAAGTGTCCATTCCTTCCACAGCTATAGCATTCAACTTTGGACTTGTCATATCCTAATGTCTCATTAGGATCAACGGTCATCTTTCTTCCAGTATTCTTGAAGAACCTATTTGTGACAATCCGTCAATTTATGGTTGATATTTTATTCTCAAGTATTATTTGAAAACATTATTTTGATATTATATTATGAACTTACTTATTTTTGGGAAGAAATTTGGGTTTACATCTTGGAGTAGCATCGACTACGTCTAAACCGAAGGTGTTGGGAATTAATTTGATGAGACAAAACAAGTATAATGAAACAAGAAGGACTTATATGCAAATATCAAGCTTTACAAGAATATGGAGCCCTTTCATACAACAAGGAGGACTTATTAGCAAAAGATGGAGGGACTTCTAATGTAATTAAAGTTTTCTTGTAAGAAAAGTCTTGTATTCTAGTATATATAGAATACAATGACCGTAGGTTTTATTCATCCCATCATTCACAATGTAGTCTTAAAGTTGAGTCGTGTGTTCTAGACGTGTGTAACCTTGTAAACACGTCTAGGTTTGTTACTTGTAATCGTTTGAAGTTTAATACAAGTAAACGTTGGAAAAGAAACACCTTGTTCGTAATCAATGTTTTAATTCCGCTATGTTTATCATATGAACGTTGATTAGCCTAGTAAGCTTAATCGATCTGTGATTATTGGTTTCCACAATTGGTATCAGAGCGGGTGGCTCTCGATGCTAGGATCAACAAGGTGTTCGAGTCGAAGAATGGTGAAAAAGATGAAAAACCCGTCTAGGGTTTTATGGTCGAATCTCACTGTGCAGTCGTTTTTAAACGGTGATATCTCCTTCGTTAACCGTTGGATCGTCGAGAAATTTTAGCTGGAGGTTCTCAGAGTATGTGTCTTGGATCTCACCGGAGCGATCGCCGAGTTCAGGTCTCAAAAAAAAGTTATAGCTCGTCGAAGTTGGCTGCTGGTGAAGGTATAAAATTTTCTGTTTTGTTTTTATTAAATAAGATTTAGGGTTTTATCCCCTAAACCCTAGATCGACTTGAAAAGCAGAAAAGTAAGGGATTCGTGGCTGTTATATTGCGTTATGACACAAGATTCGAGCTATGGTTGATTTACAAACCCTAAGTTAGGGTTTCTATGCATAAAGTTATAAACCCTAGATCGGTTTTAATAAAAAAAAAGAGGTTATTGATTCGCTGTTACAGAATTAGGTATTTGTGAAAAACCCAATATCAATTTATTGAAGCTGTGATTGACGCTGCAATTAGGGTTTATGAATAAACCCAGATTAATAATTCATAACAAGCGTTTGAATGAATTGGACAAATGGATAAAGATATGTGATGGTGCTTTCAATGAGTATTGCTGTTAGATAAAGAAGAAAAGACGATTGAGATGTGAGCAAACATATGTCCATCGTACATATAGATAAAGATGAATGTGACAAGATTATTTTATTCTCAAAAGTTGTACGTGATGGATTTGGACGCAAGGGGAGCTGCACGTGATGGATCAACATATTGTATACTAGTATACAATGTTTTGAAGATTGATGATCTCTTTCTATGTTCGTATTATTGTGGAATATAAAGGTGCGTCGATTCAAGTGAGATGGAGAAAGACATGTGCTTGGTAGTAAAGACAAAAGATGTATTGTTCCAGTATTTGTGTTCACACGAAAAAGAGAATGGTACGTGAATTAATAAAGCAGCTCAATTGTTTACAAAGCATATGATGTGACATTAGAATATTCACGTGATGATGTAGTGTAGCAAAGGTGTCAATTTGAGCAGCGACAAAAGAAAAGAAATTCGTTTAGTTTGAGTTTGACTCAATTGATGACCAGCAAAGCTCAAAAGAAGAAAAAGCTTTACGTGAATAAGTAATATTCACATTGGTTGCTTTGTTTGTGGTCCCATTCTTTCAAACATCAAGTACTGTTGGTGGATTAAAAAAAAAAGTTATGTACTTAGATGTGTGCTTATTTAAAGATCAGATGATGGGTGACATAGACATGGGTGTATGTTAGTTTTGGGAATATATGTGAGGTAGACGAAGACAAGAAAAATAAAAAGTGTTGTGGTTCACGTGGGATTCAAGTGAAGTCACAGACGGTGTCAGTGGCTGTGTCGAGTCGCTGACAGGAATAAAAGATACGCTGACAAGGAAGATGCTGACACGTTGTAATTTGGACGCTGACAGCGTGTTGTCCGATATATGGTTTTTAAGCGCTGACAAGTATCGTTCGATATCGGACAATACATACAGAAGATATATTGGATGACTCAGGATCTTTGACAGAACTGTCTGTTTAAATTTGTATGGCTCGTTTTTGAAGATTGTGTTTGGTACAATAAAGTTTTATTTGATTATGTGACAAGGCTAACCTTGCGGTTACGTACCGACTTGGATTAGAAGCAGAACGCCGACAGAGGCAGCAGTTGCATAAAAGAAGAGGATGATATTGTACTTAGATGATTTTCATTGCAAATTGGAGGTTTCGATGAAGACGATTGATTATTGCTTCTTTGGTGTTGGAGTTGTTTTTCCCAGGTTTGTATTTTATCATATCTTAAAGTCGTGGTGTTTCCTGTCACACTCACACTTTAAAGATAACTTGTTCGTGCTTGAACGATTGGTGACGAAGACTTGTCAAATCTAGCAAACTGCCAGCTTGCTATCACTTGAAGGAGTTACATTATCGTGCTCAGTGTCTCACAAAGGATGAGGATTTTGACAAGAGATCGAGGTCTGCTTATATTTACTTTCATCATATAAGTTCGACGTCACATGGATATTGCAAGATATAAGGTACAAGTTTGGGAGATTCCACTTCTTCAACAAATAGGTTATATTTGTTTTTCTTCATTCGTAATCTACAATTAGAGTCTACATGGTTCTTGATTCATTTACATGCACCACTTAAGGGGAAGCGTTTATTAGTTGTTTATCTTTAGAAGACCCCTATTGGATGTGACAAAAAGGGGAAGAGGATTCAAAGATCAAGGTATGCAACTTAATTTTATGTGGTGATATGTTTTACAAGAAATCTTACTTTAAGGGGAAGCTTGTTTCATTCGTGAAAGATCAAGATTTGAAGATTGGTTTTGTCATCATCAAATAGGGGAAGATTGTTGGGAATTAATTTGATGAGACAAAACAAGTATAATGAAACAAGAAGGACTTATATGCAAATATCAAGCTTTACAAGAATATGGAGCCCTTTCATACAACAAGGAGGACTTATTAGCAAAAGATGGAGGGACTTCTAATGTAATTAAAGTTTTCTTGTAAGAAAAGTCTTGTATTCTAGTATATATAGAATACAATGACCGTAGGTTTTATTCATCCCATCATTCACAATGTAGTCTTAAAGTTGAGTCGTGTGTTCTAGACGTGTGTAACCTTGTAAACACGTCTAGGTTTGTTACTTGTAATCGTTTGAAGTTTAATACAAGTAAACGTTGGAAAAGAAACACCTTGTTCGTAATCAATGTTTTAATTCCGCTATGTTTATCATATGAACGTTGATTAGCCTAGTAAGCTTAATCGATCCGTGATTATTGGTTTCCACAGAAGGATTCTACGTTACGTGCTTACGTCTACATACACCGTTTTGGTGACAGTTCGACACTTCAGGAAATAAATTTATCCGTGAATATTATTTTGGGATTTTAAATTTGTGTTGGTTCATAAACTCACAAATTTACGAGAAGAGATTAGGACTTACGTAAATAATTTAACGTCCTTTAGGACTAAACCGGAAACCTTAGGATTACGTATTTACGTTTTTGAACTCCATTTTTGATGAGAAAATTTTTATTAGATTCGTTTTGTGCTGTTGATTCATAATTTATAAAAACGTTTTTCGAAAAACGACCCGAGGGCACGCAAATCGAGGAAACTAGAATCGAGAAATACCCGTAAATTAGTGGGATGAGACAAAATAATTTTTGCCCCATCCCACTAATATGGGACGGCCAAAACCATGACTCAACACCATGAGGTACCAAGTTTGTAGCTTACAAGCTACACTTGTTGCTTAAAGCTTAACTTGTAAGCTACACATAACAAAACCATCCACTCTAAACCATTTACACATTTCATTATCATGCAATACCACACACACAACTCTCTCCTTTCTCTCTCCTTGTGCCATCCAAAAACCACCATCAAACACCACTCTTTGATTTATTTTAGCCATAGAATCATGTGTTATTCTTACACATAATGATGCTCCTTTGAAGCCTTGAAGATTAGAGGTGATTCTAACATCCAAGGAGGTGATTTGGTGATGTCCAAGGGCTGATTTCTACAAGAAGTTTACAAATATTGGTGGTCTTCAAAGTTGGTTTTGATCTATCACAAGTTTTGCCATCAAAAATCCAAGCCTTGATCATAAACTACTTAATCTTGGTGGTATAAAGATTGTTCTTCCTATCCTCTTGTTATTTTGATTATGTAATCTTGTATTTTATTTATTTATATATATGTATATGATGATGAATGATGATAAAAATATTATGTGGGGATTTGGTGTTGATAAACATGGGTAAAAAGATGGAAAACCACATGTAAAATTGTTAGAATCTTGCTTAATATGATGGCTGTATAAAAACAGTGAGTAACCAAATGCTAAACTGATAAAATAGCATAGTGGAATTAATTTACAGTAAGTATTAGGTGTTATACACATGTGAGAGTTGGCCATGAAATGGAATCATTATAATGAGTGAGATATGATCAAAACAAGATTAGAGTGTAAATCTGCCTACACTATTTTGGACGAATTTATTAAAATATTTAGAAGTTGATTCATCAATAGGTAGGAATAAAATGAAGCACATATTATGTATTTTCTGTCATAAAAACTTGAGGTTCTATCTCATTATAGAACTCTAGATATGGACATTTTAGTGAACTTAAAATTTAGGACTGATTTTGAAAATAAATAGTATATAATATAAGCACTCAAAATTTTATAAAATATACATATATAAAACCTACTAGTTGATAATAATCATAAAGAAAGATATATATATATATATATATATATATATATATATATATATATATATATATATATATATATATATATATATATATATATATATATATATATATATATATATATATATATATATATATATATATATATATATATATATATATATATATATATATATATATATATATATATATATATATATATATATATATATATATATATATTGATATTAAAATGGGCCATTTTATATAAACTACACGTATAAATATATTTCCAAGTTATAAAACTATATACCTAAGTTTTACGTTTTTTCGGCTAATACCGTAAAATTAACGTTTTCGTTAATTAAAACTTAGACGGTCGGACCCGTCTAATGTAAACTTTTTAAAAGTCATATACTGATATATAAGTACTTGATACAAGTAAAAACCGATAAAACCCGAACTATATAACATATGGACATTAACGGGCTAAGTTAGCCTTATTAGACTATTAACCCGACTAGTTTGGTAAAACACTTATAAACTTACTTATTGGGCTTAACCCATTTGGGCCCAACATTTAATGTATAATACTGATATTAAAAGTATAATTGGGCTAATGAAAAGTATTGAGCTTGTAATAGGCTTATTGGGCCTCAAAATGTAAGTAAATTGAACTAGTATAACTAGTATAAAAATGTTACCAACACATAAACACTATAATGAATGAGTAAAGATATATAAACCCACTAGATCATCATCATATTTATAAAATTATCATATATATACATAGTTATGATTTTTATAAAGTCATTGGACAAGAGTCTAAGACGAGTATTATTTGTCTAGGTTTCCGTGATTGAAGCACGTACCGTACATCCGAATCGCCGAAAACCCGCCTTTCCCAATCAACGTGAGTTCATAGCCTCGCACTCTTTTAAATGTTTTTATGAAATGTTTTATAAACCCGCGAGGGAGATAACATGTTGGTTTTAATTAAATAGGATACCAGTTGTCCCGACTGTTTGTTTATTGATTTGGACCCGAATAATTGTATGACCCGATGAATGAGTATATGACCCGATAAATGAAATGAAATGGATTATTAAAGTTAGGTTATGTCACTAAAAGTCCCATTAGCATGAATTGTGAATTACCAGGATTTGGTAGACGCTTATGCATATAATAGTACTATTTGGGGACGATCACCCCAGTTCGCGCCTTGACGGTTGATCCCCGTCGTGCCACATTGATTGGTAAGCGAATTTATGTATGAGAAGGTTTCCATAGCGTGATCTTTGTGACACGCTAACTTAGATGGGAAAATTGAGTTTCGGGCTAGCTACCCGTTGTTTGTTGTAGTAAGGTAACAATGTCATGCGGATTATAATAATCCAAATAACGAAATACTACTATACGCACTGAATAACGATATATTGCCTGACTAACAATACGGGGTCTTATTATTTATATTATGTTCGTGTTTTGGTTTTAAATAACCATATTCATATAACGGTTTTTATTTAACTTTATACAACATTATTAAACGTATTGTATGATGTTTTTACGACTTTGGTTCGTATAATGATTTTGAAGGCAAAAGCCTATATTATGATTTTCGATAAGGATTTGTATAAAATGACTTTGGCTATTTTATGGCCTATTACAAAGATTTGTACAAAATGATTTTCGGTAATAATTATATACCGATGATATATTAATGGTTTTATTAAGCTCTATGAATTCACTCGGCGTTATCACTGACCTTTTCTTTTAACATGTTTTATCTTAGGTACTTGAAGGTAATTCTCGGGAAGACGACAAGAATTCATGGCCCGCACTTATATAACAATTTCCATTCAAATGCTTTGTAAAAATTGTATGAAATATTATGACTTGGGACCTATGTAAATTTGATATTTATGAATGGAAATGCTTTATTATTAAACTACGCGATTTTTAAGCGTTTTCTGTGATGTGAGTAATGTGCTATCCAGTAACACCAACGAGTCTTCCGCTGTATTGAATTGTGTAAATTTGGGGGTGTTACAGTTTGGTGCCAGAGCTCTCGTTATAGACAACGAAAGATTTTTAAAACCAAGGTTTTGAATAAAACATTTTAAAATCTTTTAACTATGAACATTTTTCTCAAAATGTCTAAAAATCTTTTGACTATAACGGTGCCGAAGAATTTCCGAGTTACCGACAAGGCCAGACTGAGAAGTGTTATTTTAATATATATATATATATAACTTGGATTATATATATATATATATATATATATATATATATATATATATATATATATATATATATATATATATATATATATATATATATATATATATATATATATATATATATATATATATATATATATATATATATATATATATATATATATATATATATATATATATATATATATATATATACATATATATATATATATATATATATATATATATATATATATATATATATATATATATATGATGTAATTTGATTACGTGATTGTTTGATGATTATTTTAATATTTATATGAGGCATTTATACGACGTATATTGTTACAAGGAACCCTAAATCCCCTAGCAAATTAATCTAAGCTATTTCTGTAGGAATTCTAGCTATTCCAGATCTAAACCAAGTTGTGGATATTTATGATCCCAACAAAATGGTTGATATTCGTAGAAATGTAGATATTAGTTGATTGTGATATTGAAGAAGAATTGGCGAGATTAAATCTGATATCGATGTCATAACGATCTTTCCTTATAGAGTGGAGTTTGACAAAACGTTACCACCTGGAAAGGTGTCATCTGATTCGTTGTCGTCCAATTCTTAAATTTGAAATCGAAAGTGTGAATGTTGCACTTGAGGCTATCATTGGAACCATTACCCAAAAGCCTCATGCCACTAGTACCTTTCCGAGAAGTCTAATTGAATGTATGAGTCATTTCATATTAGTGACTCATTTGATAACTATTGTTGTAAGAGCTATAGAATTGGAGATTAAGCCTTGTTCATATCGAGCTTCTATTGCCCTATTAAGGTCTAAGAATAAGGTTGAAAATATTGGAGAATGAGGTAGGATATCGAATTGAGTATAAGTTGATTAAAACTTGAATAAAGTAAAATTTAACTCGTATGGAATATGAGATTGTTAAGAGGAAGTCGTTAATTCCTGTGATTGAATTATAAGGTTTAAAATGATTGATTGGTTCATGTTAAGGGTTGTTCCTAGGCCATTGTTCACTAATGAGGATGCCCAGTGTCCAAGAAATAAATTGAAGAAATCTTCTTCTGAATTGAGACCGATGGATCTTCTGGGATTGGTGGAACACCTAATGACTCATGTAGATTACTATTCATTGTGGTATCTTTTAAAAATCCCTAACTTAACTGAGACATCAGTTGGTAGGATGAGTTCTTGGAATTGTATAACATAGTGACACATAATGTGTTACGGTACAATTTTGACTTGTTTGTGATTAATTAAAAGACTACCTTTGATTGCTAAATCCTACATGTATCGATGTTATCTATCTTTTATTGCTTCATCCTAATGCTCGCATTAGTGATGCAACCATTGAACAAGTACTCATCTCTAATTGAGTTACGTTGTGGATTATTCTTTTTTAGTGCCATCGAGGTCATGAACCTCATGATTATTTGGCTAAGCTCATTTCCTATTATATTGTAGTTAGTTCTTGGTGAAAAACTTTTCATCACTCTTTTGCAGATCACTCATTGTTTTAATAAGATAAAACAGTATTCTTTGAGAAAAATTGAATTTTCATCACCATAAGGATTATTTAAAGTGAGATTTATAAATAATCGTTATCAAAATGAAGTTATTTATGAAACATCTTGGAAAACTTAATTGTTTCCATGATAAAGAACATATCTGTAAATTCATTTTAAATTAAGCATGAATATATATTTTAAACATGATGACAAAGTTTTGACGAACTGAGTATTGCATCGTTAATCTTGAAATTGTATATAGTTGCGCGCCTACATACAATTTGGAAGGGACCATGCAAGGCTGATTAGTAGTCACCATAAAATTGTTAATAAACATTACATTTTCCTTGAAATTGCGAAGGATTGAAATTTTGTGAGATCTGCAAGAAGTGCGAAAATAGGGACATAGTATTAGGGACACCTACATATCGACGTTAATCATCTGTGGGAATTCTCGTACTATTTATTCTTCTGAACCGAATTTAATCATCTGTGGGAATTATCTTAACTGACAATTGACAACTCTTTCTTTTCCAATTCTCCCATGGTGAGATTCTTTGAAAAAGTATCTGATTACCGAGTGTTGATACCCGACTGGATGTATCGATGTTCCTATCATTTATTTTGATTAGATTTCATTTGAATGACCTGGGTAACGATCAGAGAATCTTTCAAATGCGTACTCAAATTATGAAAACATGGGATATACTCATATTCGTTAATGTTTTCGTCTGAATCTGATTTGAAATTCTCTCGCGTAGATCATGCGTTGACCTTACTCTTTGAATGTTAGCTATGTCCCCAGATATCCTTGAATTCGTGAAGGATTATGAGTTATTATTAGACTTTTGAGAAGTTCACATCTTATCGACGGTAATGAAACTGGAAGGTTGATAGTGCTAATAGATTGGATTGATTGATTATGACATGACGACATTGTCTTAATTGATGGGAACTCAAGTAGAATTCCCCTAAAAGATAAGATGTTGATTATCAAAAGTGATCTAAATAAGTCCCGATAGGTGGCTGTATCCTGCATTTAGACTTGAAATTATATCATGAATGGTTATGAACTAGTCATAGATATTATAATCTAGAAAGAACTTAAAGTAAATTTATTAAAAGATGTTTCCGTTATCTAAAACTTTAGGAGGTATTTGCTGGTGAATTACCTAGACCTTCGCCATTAAGGCAAGTAGAAATTGGTATTGATTATATTCCCGATGCTGCACCTGTGGCATATGCACATAACGTCAGCACCATCTGAATTAAAAGAATTACCGTACAACTGAGAGAATTGTCGGAGAAAGCTTTTATTCTACCAAGCTCGTCATTATGAAGAGCTATGGTGTTATCATTCATTATATTTATTGATTACCATGAACTAGGTAAGTCGATGATCAAAATCTATATCCACTACCGAAGATGATAGATTTGTTCGACCAATTACAAGGTTCTAGCGTATGCTCTAAAAAATTTGATCCACGGCATGGTTATCATCAATTTCGTGTCCGCGAAAAAGATTATCTATTCCAATCACTACATTCAGAACTCGTAATGAACATTATGAGTTTCATGTTATGTTGTTTGGATTGACCAATGCACATGTAGCATCCATAAATTGGTGAATCACGTGTGTAGGTTGTAATTTGATAAATTCATGCTTGTGATCATTAAGGACCATTTGTTTGTTTCTAAGAATAGGAAGGAGTTAATAATCATTTATAGATTGCCCTGAATTGGTCGAGTAGTGAAAACCTGTACCTTGAATATTTAACATGAGATTTAATGCTTAATCCTTTACGAAAAATGACCGTTTGATTACTGATGGTAAGATATATATATATATATATTGACTCTTCAAAAATTAGAAGTCATTTAAGACTTTAGGTTATACAAAAAAGGAAGTGCAAAAATGTTTTGACAAATATTTATCAAAGGAATTTTTAAGGGATTATTCCCTTATACCCAAATCATTTAACTAAACTCCTGTTTAAGGGGTAAATGTTTGTGTATACCCCAAGATAACCTAAAAAGGATTGAGAAAACCATGTAAACAATGACTTGAAATTTGAAACGACAATTTTTGCTTTTCAACTAAGAAATTTTTTTACCAAAGTATAAACAAAGATTTTTCGAACATTTACGGATCTTATTAATTATTTTAATTATTTTCGGTAAATCAACAAAAATCTTGTTAATTAAATTCAAATTTATTTTAAACATTTTTATAATTGGTCGAACTAAGAAATTTAAAAGTTTTACGTTTACGTTTCATAAAAATTAAATATTTATTATTTAATTACTTGTAATAATCATCGACGCATTAAACGTCAGATTGAGCAAAACTGATAAAAATAGTAGTTGAGACGAAACTAAAACTTAGAAAATATGAAGAAAGAAAGAAATTTTGAATGAATACGGTCATGATAATTATTTCATCAGGAAAGGTGAATGCAGATACTGACACATAATATAGAAAGGATAAAGAATTAATTAAGATGTGTTCCTTAGTAATGATGGTGCAAAATAACTTGCCCAAACAATTTAAAATATAGCCGATGCTTGTGAAAAGGAAAATATAGATAAAAAAAGGGGTTCACGGCTAATGTGAACCATTAGAATTGAGAAGCCGATGGCGTTAAATGTATAAAAGGCCGTTTATGGTTGCCTAAATATGGAGATTTTTAGATTTAGTCATGTTGGAATCTCATAAGATTAAGTATTCTATTCATGCCATTTCTGATTAAGTGTATCTTTATCTGAAGAAGTTGTACTGATGGCAAATTATGAAGGCAGACATCGCCTCATACATTAGTAAACGTCTAACTATTGCAAAGGTCATCATCGGAATTTGATTTGATTTAGGTCATCATCGACAGACTGACCAAATCTACTAATATCATTCATGTTAATGATAGATTCTCGATGAAGAAATTGACTCTTTGTATTTAAAGGATTTGTGTAAACATGGTGTGCCTGTATCGATCATCTCTATCAAGATCCTCGCTTCGCATCGAATTTCTAGAGATTTGCTCAGAAGTCATTGGGAACGAACCTTGATGAGAGTACTGTTTACCACCCCAATCGAAGGGGCGTGGTAAAGTAATGATACAAAATACTAAAAGTGTTGTTTTATGCTTGAATGATTGACCTTTAGTAATAAACCATATAATCGCTTTCCTTTGGAGAGATTATCATTGATAATTATCGTATTAGGATCGAGATCGAATCTTGTGAGGATCTAAATATAAGAACATCTGTAAGCAGGAGTTGGGATTAAGACATCCGACATACACCCATTGTGAGTTGGACATGTCTTTTAGGTTTAAGGTTGCCTATGATGACAAACCTAACCTTACAAAATACCCGACCCGTGAATCCTGAAATGATTGTTGAAATTAGGATCTGATTATTGACTGCTGGTAGTGGGCAGGAGATTATGTGAATATGAAGTGTAGACCTTGAAGTGCAGGATGGGTAGCGAAGTTATGCCAAAAAAACAAACATTTCACCATGGAAAAGTGAATTGATGATCTGAAAGATCATGGGAAATAAGTCCCCGTTGTATGGGACCATTGAGATGATATAAAAGTTGGTTTGAAAGGCATATAAGCTGGATCTACCCTATGACTTTAAGGGCTGCGTGAATTATGTTTCGTAAATCGAACATGATAAAATATCTATCAAGTGAAAATTTGAGTTCTTCTCGATAAAATTTAGATCGGTGAAATGTTACATTCAGCAAAAACCCGTGAACATCATAGATAGAGAAAGTAAGTCGACATTAAGCCTGATCTTATTTCCGTAGTTATGTTTGATGAAACTCGCGTATTGTAATGGATTACACTTGTGAGAAAAGACCGAATGTGGAGGAAATACCCACATGGCTTTAACTCTATAAGAAGCGAGTAGTAAGATAAATTGATCTTTGAGGACAAAGATCATGTTTAGGGGTAAATGTTGTGACAATCCGTCAATTTATGGTTGATATTTTATTCTCAAGTATTATTTGAAACCATTATTTTAATGTTATATTATGAACTCACTTATTTTTGGGAAGAAATTTGGGTTTACATCTTAGCGTAGCATCGACTACGTCTAAACCGGAGGATTATACGTTACGTGCTTTCGTCTACATACACCGTTTTGGTGACAGTCCGACACTTCAGGAAATAAATTTATCTGTGAATATTATTTTGGTATTTTAAATTTGTGTTGGTTCATAAACTCACAAATTTACTAGAAGAGATTAGGACTTACGTAAATAATTTAACATCCTTTACGACTAAACCGGAAACCTTAGGATTACGTATTTACGTTTTTGAACTCCGTTTTTTATGAGACAATTTTTATTAGATTCGTTTTGTACCGTTGATTCATAATTTATAAAAACGTTTTTCAAAAAACGACCCGAGGGCACGCAAATCGAGGAAAATAGAATCGAGAAATACCCGTAAATTAGTGGGATGAGACAAAAAAAGTTTTGCCCCACCCCACTAATATGGGACGGCCAAAACCATGACTCAACACCATGAGGTGTCAAGTTTGTAGCTTACAAGCTATACTTGTTGCTTAAAGCTTAACTTGTAAGCTACACATAACAAAACCATCCACTCTAAACCATTTACACATTTCATTATCATGCAATACCACACACACAACTCTCTCCTTTCTCTCTCCTTGTGCCGTCCAAAAACCACCATCAAACACCACTCTTTGATCTATTTTAGCCATAGAATCATGTGTTATTCATACACATGATGATGCTCCTTTGAAGCCTTGAAGATCGGAGGTGATTCTAACATCCAAGGAGGTGATTTGGTGATGTCCAAGGGCTGATTTGTACAAGAAGTTTACAAATATTGGTGGTCTTCAAAGTTGGTGTTGATCTATCACAAGTTTTGCCATCAAAAATCCAAACCTTGATCATAAACTACTTAATCTTGGTGGTATAAAGATTTTTCTTCCTATCCTCTTGTTATTTTGATTATGTAATCTTGTATTTTCTTTATTTATGTATATGTATATGATGATGAATGATGATAAAATTTTTATGTGGGGATTTGGTGTTGATAAACATGGGTAAAAGATGGAAAACCACATGTAAAATAGTTAAAATCTTGCTTAATATGATGGCTGTATAAAAACAGTAAGTAACCAAATGCTAAACTGATAAAATGGCATAGTGGAATTAATTTACAGTAAGTATTAGGTGTTATACACATGTGAGAGTTGGCCATGCAATGGAATCATTATAATGAGTGAGATATGATCAAAACAAGATTAGAGTGCAAATCTGCCTACACTGTTTTGGACGAATTTATTAAAATATTTAGAGGTTGATTCATCAGTAGCTATAATGGAATAAAATGAAGCACATATCATTTAGTTTCTTTCATAAATATTTGAGGTCCTATCTCATTATAGAACTCTAGATATGGACATTTTAGTGAACTTAAAATTTAGGACTGATTTTGAAAATAAATAGTATATAATATAAGCACTCAAAAATTTTATAAAATATACATATATAAAACCCACTAGTTTATAATAATCATTAATAAATAGATATATATATATATATATATATTGATATGAAAATGGGACATTTTATATAAACTACAAGTATAAATGTTTTTCCAAGTTATAAAACTATATACCTAAGTTTTACGTCTTTTCGGCTAATACCGTAAAATTAACGTTTTCGTCAATTAAAACTTAGACGGTCGGACCCGTCTAATGTAAACTTTTTAAAAGTCATATACTGATATATAAGTACTTAATACAAGTAAAAACCGATAAAACCCGAACTATATAACATATGGACATTAACGGGCTAAGTTAGCCTTATTGGACTATTAACCCGACTAGTTTGGTAAAACACTTATAAACTTACTTATTGGGCTTAACCCATTTGGGCCCAACATGTAAAGTATAATACTGATATTAAAAGTATAATTGGGCTAATGAAAAGTATTGGGCTTGTAATAGGCTTATTGGGCCATAAAATGTAATTAAACTGAACTAGTATAACTAGTATAAAAATGTTACCAACACATAAACACTATAATGAATGAGTAAAGATGTATAAACCCACTTGATCATCATCATATTTATAAAATCATCATATATATACATAGTTATGATTTTTATAAAGTCATTGGACAAGAGTCTAAGACGAGTATTATTTGTCTAGGTTTCCGTGATTGAAGCACGTACCGTACACCCGAATCGCCGAAAACCCGCCTTTCCCAATCAACGTGAGTTAATAGCCTCACACTCTTTTAAATGTTTTTATGAAATGTTTTATAAACCCGCGGGGAAATAACATGTTAGTTTTAATTAAATAGGACACCAGTTGTCCCGACTGTTTGTTTATTAATTTGGGCCCGAATGATTGTATGACCCGATGAATGATTATATGACCCGATAAATGAAATGAATGGATTATTAAAGTTAGGTTATGTCACAAAAAGTCCCATTAGCATGAATTGTGAACTACCGGGATTTGGTAGACGCTTATGCATATAATAGTACTATTTGGGGATGATCACCCCAGTTCGCGCCTTGACGGTTGATCCCCGTCGTGCCACAATGATTGGTAAGCGAATTTATGTATGAGAAGATTTCCATAGCGTGATCTTTGTGCCGAAACGCTAACTTAGATGGGCAAATTGAGTTTCGGGCTAGCTACCCGTTGTTTGTTGTAGTAAGGTAACAATGTCATGCGGCTTATAATAATCCAAATAACGGAATACTGCTATACGCAATGAATTACGATATATTGCCTGACTAGCAATACGGGGTCTTATTATTGATATTATGTTCGTGTTTTGGTTTTACATAACCATATTCATATAACGGTTTTTATTTAACTTTATACAACGTTATAAAACGTATTGTATGATGTTTTTACGACTTTGGTTCGTATAATGATTTTGAAGACAAAAGCCTATATTATGATTTTCGATAAGGATTTGTATAAAATGACTTTGGCTATTTTATGGCCTATTACAAAGATTTGTACAAAATGATTTTCGGTAATAATTATATACCGATGATATATTAATGGTTTTATTAAACTCTATGAATTCACTCGCCGTTATCGTTGACCTTTTCTTTTAACATGTTTTATCTCAGGTACTTGAAGGTAATTCTCGGGAAGACGACAAGAATTCATGGCCCGCACTTATATAACAATTTCCATTCAAATGCTTTGTAAAAATTGTATGAAATATTATGCCTTGGGACCTATGTAAATTTGATATTTATGAATGGAAATGCTTTATTATTAAACGACGCGATTTTTAAGCGTTGTCTATGATGTGATTAATGTGCTATCCCGTAACACCAACGAGTCTTCCGCTGTATTGAATTGTGTAAATTTGGGGGTGTTACACTATTAGATCTTATTGACACCATAACAGCTTGCCATTTAAGATCCATCTCTTCAACATCAGCATCATCCATTTGGAACAAGTCATTGAGTGTTAATCTTGGCCTGTTGTCTTGTCCAGCGAAGATGAGAAGGCATCATTGTCACTAAACAATCGTGAAGGCCTTCCATGTAGATTTTGAGATACTATGGGGCTGCTTTCAATACTTTGTGGGTAAGTACTGCTTTTAAGTCCTCCAGCGGCATTTGTGAAGTATGTACCACTGCTTGATCCACTAGCGGTATTATGAAAATAAGTACCGCTATTTCCATCTGACACAAAAGCAAAGTTAGACTTTGTAGTAGTCGCTGCCTTACTCACTTCAATTCCTTTCACATCCATCTCGTATGCTCTAAGATTGTTGTAGAGATGATCAAAAGGAATTGTTTCCAGATCATCTCTTGTGATGAAGTGCATAGCCATTGCTTTCCACTCCGGTGGAACACTTCTTAAGAGATTTAGATTAGCTTCTTCGTTAGGAATTAATTGTCCATAAACTGCCAATTGAATAAGCAATTTACTAAACCTTCCATAGCCACCATGTATTCCTTCTATACTGGAAATTAAGAAGTTATCAAATTCTTGCTTAAGAACAATCTTCTTTATCTTCTTAGATTTTTCATTACCTCCAAATCTAAGTTTTATAGCGTCCCACATAGCTTTAGCATCCTTATAATGATGAAAGCTTGGTAAGATGTTTTCTGAAAGAGCCCATCCAAAGCAGTTCTGGCTTTTCTCTCTCTGATCTCTGCTTGTACCTCCTCAGCAGTCACAGTAGGTAGAGCATAGCATGTACCGTCTGGCAACAAGTGTAGCTTCTTAGGTGTGTTCCCATTCTTGAATACATGCCACACAGTATGATTTGTGTGATTCAAGTAATGTTCCATCTGCATAGCCCATGTCTCATAATTGTCACCTTTGAGAACTGGGAGTTTAACAGCAGATAAAGTATGAGAAGGTGTTGTGGTTGTAGAGGTAGCTACAACATTCATGGCTTTGAACACCTTGTACTGGTGAAGGATGCACAACTTGTGGTTGACCCTGTGGTATAGGATCAGGGTTCTGAACATCATCCAAGTGAGCATCATCACCTTCTGGTTGATACATCTAGTTTTGGTATGTGTGGAGTGTTTGGGGTTGTGTTCTTCTTTTTCAGAGTTTCTCAACAAGCTCTAATACCACTTGTTGATCCCTTTGATTGGATCTATATTCTGTTAAGAACTAGTATAGTAGTTTGTAATCAAACTAAAACACTTTGAGCACTCTTACTCAAATTAAATAAGTTATGCAGAATCTAACTTATAAAGCTCAGAAGAACAGAATTACGTTTAACTATTCGATTCTCTTATTAATCGACTCGAATAAGGTACATTAATGACATTGTACCTATGTTCCTTTTATAGAGTAAGAAACCCTAGAAACCTTAGAATATTCTATAAAGATAACTATATCACATACGATATAACTATCAATATTCTAACTATTTAAGTATATCACATAAGATATACTCTAACTATAACTATGACATATCTTATACAAAGATATATTCGCCCTAATCAATATAGCAGTACATACTTTATAAATAGCAGTACTTACTATGTACCGCGTTAACACTAACGGTACTTGCATAATACTAACAGTACTTAAATTACACTGACGGTACTTGACACTTAACAAACAATTCCCAACACGTTCATTTTGTTCGAGAATGGGTCGCTCGTGGTGCACTTGATGTTCGTTTCATCTCCACCAATGATCAAGTAGCGGATGTTTTAACAAAGCCTTTACTCTTGCATAAGTTCAAGCAGTTTCGAGGTAATCCCAATCTTCTCTTCATACCTTGAGATTGAAGGGTGTAGGATATTGTAAATCTTGCTTATATTCTAGAGAGAGAAAGAGATAGATAGATGGTGTGAACACACACACTTAGAGAGAGAAAGGTTCAAAAATACACTTTAACTATGTGAAATTATGAAGTGAACCATACCCTCTCCATCTAAGGAGAGGGTTTATATACCACAAGCCCATGAGATGGGCTTGGGCTTAAAAGTTCGATTGACCATTTATGACATGGACCGGGCTTTTCCTTGTTTAACTAATGTAAAGCTAGACTACGAGCTACTACTTAATATATTGTCGGAGTGACGAATCTTCTTAAATACGTTAAAACGTATTTCCAACAATCTCCCCTAAGGGAGGTCATTCCAAACAAGGGCGTTACCCAAGTTACAATAATAAAATAAACCTAGCATACTATGCTTGTCTTGAGCTCGTATTCTTCATCTTTCTTTTCTTTTTTTATATTTGGTGAACATGTTGATGTGATCTTTGATATCAATCTTGAACATTAATCTCTTGCCTTGATCTTGTGCATCATCACTTGTGATATCCGCGTCTTTGTGACTTCATGTCCCACATACTTATACCTTCGTAATTCATGAAAGCTTCAGAGTTTGATAAAGCGGAAGACTTGACTTTTAGGCTTTCTTGAATTAGATGAAGTATTAAGTGAATAAAGTATAAGCATGCGGGGACGAATTCTTCTCGGACACCGCAACGCCATTGTCTTCAAATGTAGTAACATAAGTAGACACGAACAAAATGTCTTTGAACATTTCATTCTAATTCGGTATCATTTCACCTCCGGTCGGTGAAGACCGTTGGATAATATAAAATATCGTACTTGTGGCAGGTAGATTTAATTAAAAATCTCCTTGACAAGATTTCGCGGGTAAACCCGTTCTCTTTACTCGATCGTCCAAAGCTGACTGCGAACGTAAAGAGTGAATCATTTGGATAAATTTATCCGTATGATTGAAGTCGTCAATTCCGATTCCTGGAACAAGTTTGATTCCTTAAAGAATCACACCATCATTGCTTTCCAGTTGTCACGGGCTTGATTCATATTGAATCTTGCCAGTTACCTACCAAGTGTTGTTTGAGGTTAACACAAGATGGATTTCCACTCATGACTGTGAACACTAAGGTATCACTCTGTGTGTATAGGCAAGATCACTGAGATATTGCGTAGAGGCATGGAACGTGTTTAAATTCAATTAAGAATTAAACAACTGTTGCTTTCCAGTTATCACAAGTTTGATTCATAAAGAATCTCACAAGTCACCCAATAACTGATTTTTAGTTAGTTAATAAAAAGGTTTGTTGCAAGATCTTTCTTTGTGTTGCTCGTACCCAGTTATATTTGTTGTTGTTTCGTTCTCGGTATCTTCTCGAATCGATCACGGTTCAAAGTGGAATTGTTGTACTTGGTAACTAAAAGGGGGAGCTTTTGATCTATATCTACTAAAAAGATAAGTGCGAGAAGTAATAAAAGTAAACTAAAAGCAATTAATGAAAATGAACTTGAATTAAAATTAAACAGTAAATACCTTCCCTTGGAAAACAACTGATTCGGAATAAAACTACTGATCCGGAATAATCACTTCATTCGGAAAACATGCTCATCTGGAATAATAATGAAAAAGCCTTGATCCGGAATACTCCCTTCAATCGGAATAATCTGACTCATGCGGAAAGAAATCCTTGGTTCGGAATGTTGGTGCTCATGCGGAATAAATGTGTTGATCCGGAATATACTTTATTCGGAATAATAAACCTTCATCCGGAAAACATTGCTCATCCGGTATATCTACTGGTTCGGAATAATAATAAAAACTGATTCGGAATAATGACTGATCCGGAATAAATTTTATTCGCAATATATTGCTTGACTCGGAATATTTGCTTCACTCGGAATACTTTAAAACTAAGGACTCATTCGGAATGTCACTGACTCGGAATAATGTGCTTTATCCGGAATAACTGATTCGGAATAATTAAACAATGCTCATTCGGAACAAAAATGATTCACCCGGAATATTGATTATTCCGGATGAACATACTGATCCGGAATAACTAAATGAAAATGCTGGTTCGGAATACTAAGTTTATTCGGAATAATCTTAACAAAACGTTGATCCGGAATATTTACCCCAAATCCTTCATTCGGAATATGGGAAAGCAGAACATATGCGAAGAACAGGGGAATACTTTTGATCACGAATTTAACCAAAATCCACCAAGTTTTTAACCAAAACTTAAACCAATTTAACCACCAATCATTTCCTAATGATAAACATCAAACCGAATCAACAAAAACATAAAACCTACTTACTTTTGAAGATCAAACTCAATAAAATGAAATTAGAACTTTAAATCAACAAGAAAAGAAAGAAAGATGAAATGGAAACTTGTATTAAGGATTAAGATTCAAACAAACAAAATGGAAAGATTAAACTTACAAGATTATGGAGGAATTAAAGAAAATAAAAACCACCAATCTTCTTAAGGGAGTTGGTTTCCTACGAACTAGGAAAGAAATAACAGAAAGAAAAACTCGTCTTTAAAATGTGAATGGGAAGGGTATTTATAGGGCTTGGCTTGGTTTGGTGAGTGGGATTTCTCCCTTTCTTTTTGTCTTCTCGTCTTTTCAGAAAAGTTGACGTTTTCGATTTCGATTCGGGATTTGTGGACGAATAAATTCAACTCGTCTTTTAATTTCTTCATTTAATAGACTCGAGTTCTTCGACATATGTAAATCTTCCATCTTTGGTCCTTTTCTTCGATAAATCTTCAAATAGGTCCATTGACTTCAAATCTTTTGCATCTCTTGGACAATAGACTTCGTCTTTTCGTCTTTTTCTTCGATAAAACCCGTGCAATCCCATGTTTTCTTCAATATTTATCCGGATGGCTCTGAAAACACAACAAACACACAAACCACGCATAATTCCAAACAAATGACATTAAATACGTGTTTTGGTCTCGTTTTAGCAAGAAATAAGTGGTAAAAGGATGGGTGTTTTCACACCTATCAAATCCCCTACACATAACCATTGCCATGCCATCATGCAATGCTATAATTTTAAAGCACGGTTTACATTTCTCATCATAAATAACCCACCTGGCCTTTATAAAATTCTAAACACTAAGGAAACCAAAAGAATAAAACAAGTAAAGTATTTAAAGACTTACATTGGGGTTTTAGATTGTCATGAATGTTCATCATTCTCAAGTTTCACGTTCCCCATACCAAGCTTAAAAAGGAGATCATTGTTATTATAAGTTAGCAAACTAACACGAACTCATGTGGCCCAATTATTCACTTAGACTCCCTTATTCCTAGGTGTATCTCTTATATTTTATTTTTGTCTTGAATGATCACGAGGATGCATTGTTTAACTTATTTGGATAGTTATTTAGGCTGAAAACAAAGTGGGACGATTTAATCAATAGTTAGCTTCACGATTTGAGACCTTTCTCGGACCGATATTTGGCAGCGACTTCATACTTCGAATCTTTGAGAGACGTTCTTGAAGTTATGGTCTTCTCTTCATAATAGGAATTTCTTCACTTGAAGTTTTGAGAGATTCTTCATCTTTAGACCACGACTTCTTTCATTTTTCTCCAATCTTTATTTTGGACTTTGATATACAAGGATCCGCCTCCTTTTAGGACTTGGATCTATTAACCCTCATACCTTGCTAGGGTCTTTTCGGATAGATTTCTCCATGATCTTTTGAGGAGTTCTTGCTTTTCGTCGTGTGTCTCGATCCTTCATATTGATTTTCGATAAATGATTCTTCACATTACTTTTGGATCTTTAGCAACAAAATGTAGCCCTCATGTCTTGTTAGGACCTTTTCGGACTCGCCAATCTTCGCATCCCGCTTCAATAAGTTATGCCTTGGCTATGAACTCTAATTAATACAGAGCAACTATTAAACGATCTTGGGCTAGAAGCTAAGTAACTTTTCAAATCGTACAACCTTATTTATTGCAGATAAATTTATTAGCAAGCGATGGGAGAATAGGCTTATAATCAACTCACATAAATTCACGAAAGAATACCAAACTTATAATTGACTCTATCATCTCTCGTTCTCCATAATTTAAAATCTCAAGGAATGAGACTCGTGGATGCTTAGCCAATTAAATCAAAGTTTCGGGTTTTCGAGTCGCCTATAGGATCTTGCATCTTCTTAGACTCTTTCAAGTTTAGAATTTGCGTTTTAAAGTTCCCTTAATAAACGACTCTCTAGGATCAATTATAGGAACTTGCGAAAAGTTCTTGCTCTTAACCCGTGAGAGTTAAGACTTTCGCGTTTTAAAGCTCCCTATATAAAAGCCGAGCAAAACTTGACTTAAACACATTAAGGATACTAGCTAGAGTAAACTTAGATAAGTAAACTCGGTTTGAGTCAAAATATTCACGACTTTGAAAAATTTAAAACCACTTTATTGAAATTTTATTCTAGCAAGGAAAGAAAATAAACATAACAAAGGAAAATACAACTATACAACTAGGCCAAAATAGATTAAAAATTTTGAAAAATGTTGAAAAATAGAATTTTCCGGTTAAATGAAGGCACTTTAATGGAAAATTCCACTTAAAACTTCGATAGAAGTCTCCTCTACACTTAATATAAACATTGTCCTCAATGTTTAATCATGTGGGAGAAGTCTCCCCTACACTTATGACATTGTGCACGTTGGTTAAATCAAGTTAAGGAGGAGACAACTAAAGTGATCAATTTCAAATGTGAGTATGAAGAAGATTGAATCATGATAGTTGAGAGATAGAACCAGATTTGCGGATAACATGGGAGCACGGTTCTTCAAAGATTCCAAAAGTGCACTTATCCCTGTAATCACATCACCATACAAACACAAGCAACCTATATAGCTCCCCCTACACTTAGGATGAAAAACGGGAAAAGGGGGGATAGATACTCGGGTTGCCTCCCGAGGAGCGCTTGTTTTTGTTAACCGAGTCACGAGCCTGCCTCGGTCCCGAACTAAATCATGGGAAACGTGGTGAGGGATGGAATCATCTCATGAGAGATGTCCTCACCAAAGTACAACTTCAAACGCTGGCCATTCACCTTAAAATTGGGCCCATTTGGCTGAGAAAGCTCAATGGTGCCATAGGGAAAGACATTGGCGATGGTGAACGGACCAGACCAGCGGCTCTGGAACGTGTTTAAATTCAATTAAGAATTAAACAACTGTTGCTTTCCAGTTATCACAAGTTTGATTCATAAAGAATCTCACAAGTCACCCAATAACTGATTTTTAGTTAGTTAATAAAAAGGTTTGTTGCAAGATCTTTCTTTGTGTTGCTCGTACCCAGTTATATTTGTTGTTGTTTCGTTCTCGGTATCTTCTCGAATCGATCACGGTTCAAAGTGGAATTGTTGTACTTGGTAACTAAAAGGGGGAGCTTTTGATCTATATCTACTAAAAAGATAAGTGCGAGAAGTAATAAAAGTAAACTAAAAGCAATTAATGAAAATGAACTTGAATTAAAATTAAACAGTAAATACCTTCCCTTGGAAAACAACTGATTCGGAATAAAACTACTGATCCGGAATAATCACTTCATTCGGAAAACATGCTCATCTGGAATAATAATGAAAAAGCCTTGATCCGGAATACTCCCTTCAATCGGAATAATCTGACTCATGCGGAAAGAAATCCTTGGTTCGGAATGTTGGTGCTCATGCGGAATAAATGTGTTGATCCGGAATATACTTTATTCGGAATAATAAACCTTCATCCGGAAAACATTGCTCATCCGGTATATCTACTGGTTCGGAATAATAATAAAAACTGATTCGGAATAATGACTGATCCGGAATAAATTTTATTCGCAATATATTGCTTGACTCGGAATATTTGCTTCACTCGGAATACTTTAAAACTAAGGACTCATTCGGAATGTCACTGACTCGGAATAATGTGCTTTATCCGGAATAACTGATTCGGAATAATTAAACAATGCTCATTCGGAACAAAAATGATTCACCCGGAATATTGATTATTCCGGATGAACATACTGATCCGGAATAACTAAATGAAAATGCTGGTTCGGAATACTAAGTTTATTCGGAATAATCTTAACAAAACGTTGATCCGGAATATTTACCCCAAATCCTTCATTCGGAATATGGGAAAGCAGAACATATGCGAAGAACAGGGGAATACTTTTGATCACGAATTTAACCAAAATCCACCAAGTTTTTAACCAAAACTTAAACCAATTTAACCACCAATCATTTCCTAATGATAAACATCAAACCGAATCAACAAAAACATAAAACCTACTTACTTTTGAAGATCAAACTCAATAAAATGAAATTAGAACTTTAAATCAACAAGAAAAGAAAGAAAGATGAAATGGAAACTTGTATTAAGGATTAAGATTCAAACAAACAAAATGGAAAGATTAAACTTACAAGATTATGGAGGAATTAAAGAAAATAAAAACCACCAATCTTCTTAAGGGAGTTGGTTTCCTACGAACTAGGAAAGAAATAACAGAAAGAAAAACTCGTCTTTAAAATGTGAATGGGAAGGGTATTTATAGGTCTTGGCTTGGTTTGGTGAGTGGGATTTCTCCCTTTCTTTTTGTCTTCTCGTCTTTTCAGAAAAGTTGACGTTTTCGATTTCGATTCGGGATTTGTGGACGAATAAATTCAACTCGTCTTTTAATTTCTTCATTTAATAGACTCGAGTTCTTCGACATATGTAAATCTTCCATCTTTGGTCCTTTTCTTCGATAAATCTTCAAATAGGTCCATTGACTTCAAATCTTTTGCATCTCTTGGACAATAGACTTCGTCTTTTCGTCTTTTTCTTCGATAAAACCCGTGCAATCCCATGTTTTCTTCAATATTTATCCGGATGGCTCTGAAAACACAACAAACACACAAACCACGCATAATTCCAAACAAATGACATTAAATACGTGTTTTGGTCTCGTTTTAGCAAGAAATAAGTGGTAAAAGGATGGGTGTTTTCACACCTATCAAATCCCCTACACATAACCATTGCCATGCCATCATGCAATGCTATAATTTTAAAGCACGGTTTACATTTCTCATCATAAATAACCCACCTGGCCTTTATAAAATTCTAAACACTAAGGAAACCAAAAGAATAAAACAAGTAAAGTATTTAAAGACTTACATTGGGGTTTTAGATTGTCATGAATGTTCATCATTCTCAAGTTTCACGTTCCCCATACCAAGCTTAAAAAGGAGATCATTGTTATTATAAGTTAGCAAACTAACACGAACTCATGTGGCCCAATTATTCACTTAGACTCCCTTATTCCTAGGTGTATCTCTTATATTTTATTTTTGTCTTGAATGATCACGAGGATGCATTGTTTAACTTATTTGGATAGTTATTTAGGCTGAAAACAAAGTGGGACGATTTAATCAATAGTTAGCTTCACGATTTGAGACCTTTCTCGGACCGATATTTGGCAGCGACTTCATACTTCGAATCTTTGAGAGACGTTCTTGAAGTTATGGTCTTCTCTTCATAATAGGAATTTCTTCACTTGAAGTTTTGAGAGATTCTTCATCTTTAGACCACGACTTCTTTCATTTTTCTCCAATCTTTATTTTGGACTTTGATATACAAGGATCCGCCTCCTTTTAGGACTTGGATCTATTAACCCTCATACCTTGCTAGGGTCTTTTCGGATAGATTTCTCCATGATCTTTTGAGGAGTTCTTGCTTTTCGTCGTGTGTCTCGATCCTTCATATTGATTTTCGATAAATGATTCTTCACATTACTTTTGGATCTTTAGCAACAAAATGTAGCCCTCATGTCTTGTTAGGACCTTTTCGGACTCGCCAATCTTCGCATCCCGCTTCAATAAGTTATGCCTTGGCTATGAACTCTAATTAATACAGAGCAACTATTAAACGATCTTGGGCTAGAAGCTAAGTAACTTTTCAAATCGTACAACCTTATTTATTGCAGATAAATTTATTAGCAAGCGATGGGAGAATAGGCTTATAATCAACTCACATAAATTCACGAAAGAATACCAAACTTATAATTGACTCTATCATCTCTCGTTCTCCATAATTTAAAATCTCAAGGAATGAGACTCGTGGATGCTTAGCCAATTAAATCAAAGTTTCGGGTTTTCGAGTCGCCTATAGGATCTTGCATCTTCTTAGACTCTTTCAAGTTTAGAATTTGCGTTTTAAAGTTCCCTTAATAAACGACTCTCTAGGATCAATTATAGGAACTTGCGAAAAGTTCTTGCTCTTAACCCGTGAGAGTTAAGACTTTCGCGTTTTAAAGCTCCCTATATAAAAGCCGAGCAAAACTTGACTTAAACACATTAAGGATACTAGCTAGAGTAAACTTAGATAAGTAAACTCGGTTTGAGTCAAAATATTCACGACTTTGAAAAATTTAAAACCACTTTATTGAAATTTTATTCTAGCAAGGAAAGAAAATAAACATAACAAAGGAAAATACAACTATACAACTAGGCCAAAATAGATTAAAAATTTTGAAAAATGTTGAAAAATAGAATTTTCCGGTTAAATGAAGGCACTTTAATGGAAAATTCCACTTAAAACTTCGATAGAAGTCTCCTCTACACTTAATATAAACATTGTCCTCAATGTTTAATCATGTGGGAGAAGTCTCCCCTACACTTATGACATTGTGCACGTTGGTTAAATCAAGTTAAGGAGGAGACAACTAAAGTGATCAATTTCAAATGTGAGTATGAAGAAGATTGAATCATGATAGTTGAGAGATAGAACCAGATTTGCGGATAACATGGGAGCACGGTTCTTCAAAGATTCCAAAAGTGCACTTATCCCTGTAATCACATCACCATACAAACACAAGCAACCTATATAGCTCCCCCTACACTTAGGATGAAAAACGGGAAAAGGGGGGATAGATACTCGGGTTGCCTCCCGAGGAGCGCTTGTTTTTGTTAACCGAGTCACGAGCCTGCCTCGGTCCCGAACTAAATCATGGGAAACGTGGTGAGGGATGGAATCATCTCATGAGAGATGTCCTCACCAAAGTACAACTTCAAACGCTGGCCATTCACCTTAAAATTGGGCCCATTTGGCTGAGAAAGCTCAATGGTGCCATAGGGAAAGACATTGGCGATGGTGAACGGACCAGACCAGCGGCTCTTGAACTTGCCTAAGAAGATCTTCAACCGAGAGTTAAAAATTAAGACTTGATCACCAATGTGGAACTCTCGGTTCTTAATTCTAGCATCGTGGATAATCTTGGTCTTCTCCTTGTAGATCAATGAGTTCTCATAAGCTTCATTCCTCAATTCATGTAGCTCGTTGAGTTGAATCTTGCGAAGATCACCGACTTTGTTGATGTCGAAGTTAGCCCACTTCAAGGCCCAGTATGCCTTATGTTCTAGCTCGATAGGGAGGTGGCATGCTTTCCCGTACACAAGACGATAAGGTGTACAACCAATCGGGGTCTTATATGCGGTACGGAAAGCCCACAGAGCATCATCAAGTTTATCGGCCCACGAGGCACGATGCTCTCCCACAGTACGTTCCAAAACTCGCTTCAATCCACGGTTGGATATCTCGGCTTGACCGTTGGTTTGAGGATGGTAAGAGGTGGAAAAACGGTGATTGACACCATAATTAGCCATGACTCTTGCAAATTGATCATTGCAAAAATGAGTCCCGCGGTCACTGATTATAGCACGAGGAACACCGAATCGAGCACACAGTTGTTTCAAGAAATTACAAACCACCCTCGCGTCGTTAGTGGGTAAAGCTTTGGCTTTAACCCATTTAGAAACGTAGTCAACGGCGACAAGGATGTATTTGTTTCCTTTAGAAGAAGGGAATGGCCCCATAAAGTCGATGCCCCATACATCAAAGATTTCACATTCTTGTATGAATTTTTGAGGCATCTCATCTTTATGTGTGATCTTGCCTTGTCTTTGGCAATCATCATAGTTTTTAACCATTGCGTGAGCGTCACGATAAATGGTGGGCCAATAGAATCCCGAGTCAAACACTTTTTTGGCGGTGTAGTTGGGACCAAAGTGACCACCGATGGGTCCTTTGTGGCAAGCCTGGAGAATGTCTAAAGCTGCCCGTCCGTCAACACATCGGTGAATAATCAAATCAGCGCATTGTTTGAAGAGAAAAGGGTCATCCCAAAAGTAATTCTTAACATCATTCAAGAACTTTTTCTTTTGTTGGGATGTTACCCTTTGATGAGAACACCACCCGCTAAGTAGTTTGCAATGTTGGCAAACCACAGGGTGTCATCAAGATTGGCACACATAGACAGTAAGGTCTCAAGGGGAAAAGAGTCATTGATCTCTTTTTTCGGATGATCCCCTTGATATGGATCCTCAACTCTACTTAGATGATCCGCGGCTAGGTTTTCGGCTCCCTTCTTGTCACGAATTTCAATGTTGAATTCTTGAAGGAGTAAAACCCAGCGAAGAAGTCTTGGCTTAGAGTCGTGCTTAGTCATCAAGTAGTTCAACGCGGAATGGTCCGTGTATACGATGGTGGTGGATAAAACAAGATAGGGGCGAAATTTTTCAAAAGCATAGACAACAGCTAAAAGCTCTTTTTCGGTTGTCGTATAATTCAATTGAGCCCCCGTCATTTTCTTGCTTGTATAATGGATTGGTTGGAAGTGTTTATTCACTCTTTGGCCCAAAACCGCTCCAATAGCAAAGTCGCTAGCATCGCACATCAACTCAAAGGGTAGCTCCCAATTAGGGGTAACTAAGACCGGTACCTTAGTTAGCCTATCCGTAAGAAGGTTGAAGGCTTCAATACACTCTTTGGAAAAGATAAAAGGAGTATCTTTTTCCAAGAGGTGGGTCATCAGGCGAGCGATTCTAGAAATTTTTTTGATAAATAGACGGTAGAAGCCCGCATGACCAAGAAAACTTCTCACACCCTTCGCAGTTGAAGGTGGAGGTAATTTGGCTATGACATCCACTTTAGCACGGTCCACTTCAAGACCGGCTTTTGAGATTTTGTGTCCTAGCACAATGCCTTCTTTTAACATAAAATGGCATTTTTCTAAATTTAGAACAAGGAGAGTGTCTTCGCACCGCTTAAGCATACGTTCTAAATTGGCAAGGCAAGAAGAGAAGGAATCCCCAAAGACCGAGAAATCATCCATGAAGACTTCCATGGTTTGCTCAACCATGTCATGGAAGATAGCCAACATGCACCTTTGGAAAGTCCCGGGGGCATTGCATAAGCCAAAAGGCATTCTTTTGTAAGCAAATGTTCCATATGGACAAGTGAATGTTGTCTTCTCTTGATCTTGGGGATCGATGGATATTTGGAAATAACCTGAGAAACCATCTAGAAAGCAGTAATATTCATTACCCGCTACACGTTCAAGCATTTGGTCCATAAAAGGAAGAGGGAAATGATCCTTTATCGTGGTATCATTGAGTTTGCGATAGTCTATACAAACTCTCAACCCAGTAACGAGACGTGTAGGAATCAACTCGTTGTTTGCATTGGGCACAATGGTGATTCCGCCTTTCTTAGGCACACAATGGACTGGACTAACCAATGGTGAATCTGAAATAGGGTAAATCATGCCCGCATCAAGAAATTTGATAACCTCTTTTTTGATAACGTCATGGATTTTAGGATTCATCCTTCGTTGGCTTTGAATTGTGGGCTTAAAGTCGTCCTCCATGAGAATTTTATGTGTGCAAAACTGAGGATCAATTCCGTGAATATCGGAGATTTTCCAAGCGATAGCTCTTTTATGTTTTTTGAGAACTTCAATGAGACGAGTTTTCTCTTCGGCTTTTAAGTCCTTAGCAATGATAACGGGAAGTTGATCAATGCCTTCTAAGAAAACATACTCGAGATGGGGAGGTAAGTCCTTAAGCTCAAGAGTGGGAGGATCCTCAATAGATGGTGTAACTAACGATGGATCATCGTTAGTCACCTCTTTAGGAGAAGGAGGAGAAAACGGGTCTTCATTGAGAAGTTTCTCAATTGTACGAATGTCTTCTTCCCAATCGGTGGGAGAATCATCATACTTAAGATCAAGTGGACCCAAGCTAGCTTCAAATTCATCCAAAAGAAAGTCACTTTCTCCAAAAGGAGTCAATGACGGAGCGATTGAGGCAACGGTCTCAACATTGGGTAGAGAAGAGAGATTACTTTTGCAAGCATCATGAAAGTGTTCTTCACAAGCCTCATCGATAACATCAATAGCATTAACACTCTCATATGAATAAGGTTGCTTAGAAATCTTACCCATGTTGAAGACAATTTTATCGTCACCAACTCTCATGATTATTTCGCCCGCGGCTACATCAATGAGAGTGTGACCGGTCCTCAAGAAGGGACGTCCAACGATTAATGGAACACGAGGATCCATCTCGTAGTCAACGACAACAAAATCCGCCGGGAAGGTGAATTTGTCAACGCCAATGAAGACGTCTTCGGCTATTCCTACTGGATAAGCAACCGTACGGTTAGCTAATTCCAAAGTCATTTTGGTGGGGACTAGCTCGGGGAGAGATAATTGCTTCCAAACACTTAAAGGCATTAAGTTTATACTGGCACCTAGATTGGCTAGGGCCATGCAATTCTCTACTCCCGGGAAGTTGCAAGGAATCAAGAAGCGACCCGGATCACCAAGTTTGGTGGGTAATTTCCTTAAGAGAACCGCGGAGAAATTCTTGTTAAGTTGGGTATTGGAAATATCAAGAAGCTTCTCCTTGTCACTAAGAAGATCTTTAAACATATTCGCATATTTAGGCATGTGAGAGAGAGCCTCGGCAAAGGAGATGTTAAAATTCAATTGTTTAAACATTTTGAGAAAGTTTGAAACTTAAATATCATCCTTGCTCTTTTGCTTCTCTTTCCTCAACCTTGAAGGATAAGGTATATCGGATGAAGAGGAAGGGTTTAGGGGGGTAGGATCACTCACAACCGCGGGTGGTGGGGGAATGGGGGTAGAAGGCAAAGGAGGTGAGGAAAGTTACTCTTTTTCCTTGTTCACAATCACGGGTGGAGGTGTAGGAAGCTCGGGTTCCGTATAACCTTTTCCACTACGAGTGGTGATTGCTTTCATCTCCCCTCTTTGGTTAGCAACGGTGTTACTCGAAAGAGTACCCGAAGAAGAGGATTGATTACCTTGGAAGAACGAACCGATCATATCACGTATGTTATCCGCTTGAGTGCTGAAAGAGTCTCTCATGTCTGCACGAATATCATTGCTTTGTTTTGCCATGTCATTCCTTAGCTCGGCTCGAATATCGCTCCCTTGTTTCGCCATTTCTCCCTTCAAGTTGATGAATTGACTTTGAAGATTCGTCACCATCTCTCTATTAGTCCTCATGAACGTCTCGATGTCTTGATTCAATTCCATCGGTTGATTGAGAGGTGGAGCTTGGTAAGCTTGAGAATTTCCTTGAGGTGGGTATGGGTTTCTTTGGGATTGATATTGATTGTTAGCACGAGGTTGGGATTGGTTATTTCGGTTATAGCTTTGTTGTTGGTTTTGGTTTGGAGGAGTAAAACCGGGTGGTGCAAGATAGTTGTTTGAACGATAACTTAGCAAGCTACGGTCTCCTTGAGGACGAGCTTGATAGCCTCCCGTGGGATAAGTACCGTATGCCGCGTTAACGTTTTCACAAAAATTGCCTTGAGTAGAAGGACAATCATTGTAGGAATGAGGACCACCACATGTGTCACAAGAAATAGCAACGGCTTTAGCTTGTTGAGTATGGTTATTAGCCAAAATTTGCATATTTTTGCTCATTACGATAATGGCTCGTTCCATGGCGGACATGTCGGTGGTGGAAGAATTAGATGAAACATTGACTCTCGGATTAGATCTTGAGGATGTGGATGAATCCCAATTCTTGTGGTGAGTAGTCATGTTTTCAATCAACTCTCTACACTCCTCTGGTCTCCTTTTCATAAAAGTACCACCGGCGGCGGCGTTGATCGTGTCACGATCACGAAAAGTGAGACGATTGTAGAAAGTATCAATGAGAGTGACGGGGAGCATGTTGTGATTTGGACAACGGTCGATCAAATCATTGTATCGTTCCCAAGCATCAAAGAGCGATTCATCATTGTCTTGCATGAATCCACTAATTTGGTTACGAAGGCTCGTGACCATGGATGGTGGGAAGTAGCGCGACAAAAAGCGTTGAGTCATGTCGTCCCAAGTATGATTAGATTTCTTTGGGAGACGGTCAAACCATTTTTCGGCATGGTGAGAAAGCGAGTGGGGAAATAGTTGAAGGCGAAGTTCATCCATAGAAACACCGGGTGACTTCATGCTTTGGGTGATGGTAATGAATTTGTCGAGGTGTTTGTTGGCATCATCATCCAAAATTCCGCGAAATGGATTAGTTTGCACTTGTTGGATCATGTGATGCTTCAACGAAAACTCCTGAGCCGTGGTTTCCATCGGTGCAATCGGGCCTCCACGTCCATTCATCGTAGGTTGGCATAGCTCCTCCATGGTTCGTAAATCGGGTAGGGGTGGATTATTCATGTTGGGGTGAGGTGGATTATTATTGTTGTTGTTGTGTACACCGGCCATGTCTAAATCTTCGAGAGTCTCGGGCTCGGAATAAGACGTTGATCGAGTACGCATACACTAAAAATAAAATGCAAGAGAAAATATTTTTGGTTTTTATAGGTTTTTTAATTTTTTTTGTATTTTTGAAAATTTTATATTTTTATGGGTTTTTGAAAATTTTTATACTTGAAAATAACGTTCCCGAAAGAACGGATCCCAAAATCCAATTTTTCTCACAAGAAACCGTTGATCCTTACGAAAAGAGCCGACAGCGGCGCCATTTTAATAACTAATTTTTAATTAGTTAATAAAAAGGTTTGTTGCAAGATCTTTCTTTGTGTTGCTCATACCCAGTTATATTAGTTGTTGTTTCGTTCTCGGTATCTTCTCGAATCGATCACGGTTCAAAGTGGAATTGTTGTACTTGGTAACTAAAAGTGGGAGCTTTTGATCTATATCTACTAAAAAGATAAGTGCGGGAAGTAATAAAATTAAACTAAAAGAAATTAATGAAAATGAACTTGAATTAAAATTAAAAAGTAAATACCTTCCCTTGGAAAACAACTGATTCGGAATAAAACTACTGATCCGGAATAATCAATTCATTCGGAAAACTTGCTCATCTGGAATAATAATGAAAAAGCGTTGATCCGGAATACTCCCTTTAATCGGAATAATCTGACTCATGCGGAAGTAAATCCTTGGTTCGGAATGTTGGTGCCCATGCGGAATAAATGTGTTGATCCGGAATATACTTTATTCGGAATAATAAACCTTCATCCGGAAAATCATTGCTCATCCGGAATATCTACTGGTTCAGAATAATAATAAAATTTGATTCGGAATAATGACTGATCCGGAATAAATTTTATTCGGAATATATTGCTTGACTCGGAATATTTGCTTCACTCGGAATACTTTAAAACTAAGGACTCATTCGGAATGTCACTGACTCGGAATAATGTGCTTTATCCGGAATAACTGATTCAGAATAATTAAACAATGCTCATTCGGAACAAAAACGATTCACCCGGAATATTGATTATTCCGGATGAACATACTGATCCGGAATAACTAAATGAAAATGTTGGTTCGGAATACTAAGTTTATTCGGAATAATCTTAACAAAACATTGATCCGGAATATTTACCCCAAATCCTTCATTCGGAATCTGGGAAAGCAGAACATATGCGAAGAACAGGGGAATACTTTTGATCACGAATTTAACCAAAATCCACCAAGTTTTTAACCAAAACATAAACCAATTTAACCACCAATCATTTACTAATGATAAACATCAAACCAAATCAACAAAAACATAAAACCCACTTAATTTTGAAGTTCAAACTCAATAAAATGAAACTTAGAACTTTGAATCAACAAGAGAAGAAAGAAAGATTAAATGGAAACTTGTATTAAGGATTAAGATTCAAACAAACAAAATGGAAAGATTAAACTTACAAGATTATGGAGGAATTAAAGAAAATAAAAACCACCAATCTCCTTAAGGGAGTTGGTTTCCTACGAACTAGGAAAGAAATAACAGAAAGAAAAACTCGTCTTGAAAATGTGAATGGGAAGGGTATTTATAGGGCTTGGCTTGTTTTGGTGAGTGGGCTTTCTCCCTTTCTTTTTGTCTTCACGTCTTTTCAGAAAAGTTGACGTTTTCGATTTCGATTCGGGATTTGTCGACGAATAAATTCAACTCGTCTTTTAATTTCTTCATTTAATAGACTCGAGTTCTTCGACATATGTAAATCTTCCATCTTTGGTCCTTTTCTTCGATAAATCTTCAAATAGGCCCATTGACTTCAAATCTTTTGCATCTCTTGGACTATAGACTTCGTCTTTTCGTCTTTTTCTTCGATAAAACCCGTGCAATCCCATGTTTTCTTCAATATTTATCCGGTTGGCTCTGAAAACACAAAAAACACACAAACCACGCATAATTCCAAACAAATGACAGTAAATGCGCATTTTGGTCTCGTTTTAGCAAGAAATAAGTGGTAAAAGGATGGGTGTTTTCACACCTATCATCACCTACCATGAGCTTTTTGATATTTGCTCAAGAAGGATTTCCATCTTCATTGTAAATACTTGCGTATTACTCGAATGTTCAGGCAAGATCATGAAGATTTGGCGTAAGACTCTTAATATCTTTCTTACTTTTCACAGTGTGTGAAGAAGCAAGGAAATATGGAAGTGTGTCCTAATGAGATATTTGATGATCTCAAATAGCTCTAGACTCGATCTTGAATACCAATTTACTCGGAGTGAATAAATCGATAAATAATGCATTGTCTCCGTGTGATTAAAACAAATACCTTTTGAGAGATATCTGAGTTATCAATAGCATATGTGTTGACCCGGTTTCTGCCTAAGTTGTAAGGAGGGCTTCTTTTTTTAGACCCTTTATCTTTACAATTCTTTTTCATTCTTCAACCCCTTCAATGCTTACCAATACGTCATAACTAGCACCTTGTTGTGATTGTTCCAGTGCTAACTTAAGTACTTGTTCAGCATTTAGCTACGTTCACAATCTTTCTCCATCTTTCCTAAGGACTACTATTTCTAGCTATGGAATGTCCTTGGGAAGATTTCTCCGGTTTTCGAAGAATCATTGGACTTAACCTATCCTACCATCCTTTTGTCAACACAATCTTCATCGTCGTGAAATAAATGGGTTGAGGGTAAGTATAAGTCACCATGAAATCCATTTTTTATATAGCAAATCCATTTTGCTCCCCTTAACATATGCCGCGATATTCGAAAACATTTCGCACATGCCGGGATGAGATATCACGTTAAGTCCAACCATTTTTGATTAATCATGTCTCATATTAAATCACATTTTCTCCCCCATATTAAATATATTAATCTAACCGATATTTTTTATATCAATTGATTTAATGAAGATTTAACAAAGTTTTTGGGAAGAAAAATGCAAGTCCGTTTTATCTTCATGATAACAATGTGTGAGATATGATACCGATTTATAAAATAATCACATATTCATCATATAAGAGTAAATTGACAAGGTTGGACCTGATTGATGAGAACATGATATGATAAGATCAAACGGTTCTTGTCGGCAAATGTTGGTCGCCTCGTCATGCCTGAAGCCATCTCTTGACACCACATATACAATTGGTATTGTTGTCTTGACACCAATTAGTGAACTTGGCACTCTCGGCATCGAAGATTCTGAATTCTTGACAATTGCTCCCCCTCAATTGTTGACCCGTGTTCTATTGAAAGAGTTGTAGTCGTCGTTTGAGTAGTCGCATCGTCGAGTATTTAGATACCAATTGTAGAGTGCTACGATTGTAGAGATGATAACTTCATAAAAACATGATTTATCTCATTTTAACAAATAAATGCACTGATGCTTACATATATCCGTGTTAGATTGTGCTATAACGTAAACATAATCCCTTGCATGGTTATAAAGTAAACCATGCCCGAGAAAATTAATTCCCGTTGTTGAGGCAAAGCTTTCATAGGAGATACTTGACTTTAATATCAAAAACGGGTTGTAGTATGAAATAACTACAAGCCATATAGGCATGGTTTATGAAATATTTACAACTTTTGTACGAACTCTATTTATGGCTCCGTGTCAATATTAATCGACATTTCTAAGGCCGTAAATATTATCGTACCAAAAGACATGCCTTTGAAAAATAAAGTAAAAATATTTTTGGATTTTTATGAGTTTTTCATTTTTTATTGTTTTTATATGGTTTTATATTTTTGTATTTTGCTTTTGTGGATAAAAAATATAAACAATATATACCAATGATCACCAAGGATACGGAGAATAGTTTACCACCACTATTCTTTCGCTTCATCTGCCAATTCCTTTAGAGTCTCAGGAGAGAAGGTTCTCAATCCTAGCTTGTCGACCAAAAATTCAATTCGAGCGCGATCTAAAGCCTTCGTGAAAATATCTGCCAATTGTTTCTCATATCGGACAAACTAAAGCTCGGTTACTCCATTTTCCACTTGATCCTTTATGAAATGGTAGTGAATGTCAATATGCTTTGACTAGGAGAATTGAACATTGTTGCAGTACATCGGAATTTTGTTGAAACCTAGACCATAGTCGGTTAATTGCGATCTCATCCAAAGAATTTGAGCACAACAACCGGACATAGCTATGTATTCAGCTTCCGTACTTGAAATTGCAGCGCTTTTCTGCCTTTTCGATGCCCAACTGATTAGTCGATCTCCTAGTAGTTGCAAAGTTCCACTTGTGCTACTCCTTGTATCTTGACAACCCGCGTGATCCGCATATGCATATGCCACTAGTGAAATTGAAGAGTCCTTCAAAAACCAAAGTCCTCGATTAATGGTTCCTTTAATATACCGAAAGATCCGTTTAACAATAGCTAAGTGTAACTCAGTAGGCCTAGTTTGATACCGAGCACACATACATAAAGAAAATTGAAGATCATGTCGACTAGATGGGATATACAGAAGGGTACCGATCATTCCACGATAAAGTGTCGAATCCACGACAATCCCATGTGGATCCGCATCTAGCTTAGTTCGTTCCACCATTGGAGTATCCACGGGGTCGCAAGATTCCATCTTATATTTCTTAAGAGATTCAAGAGCATACTTGGATTGATTGATAAAGATGCTTTTGGGATTCTGAGATATCTGAAGACCTAAGAAGAATGATACCTTGCCCATCATTGACATCTTAGTCTTGGAAGACATGAATGTCCCAAACTCATCGGATAAGGTTTCGGTCGGATAAGGTTTCGCTGAATGAACAACGTGGGATCCACTTTGCCTTTAGCGAAGCCTTGCGTAATGAGTAATTGTGATAATAGATCATACCATGCACGTGGATTTTGCTTCAACCTATAGAGAGCCTTCTTAAGCTTGTACACGTGATTAGGATATTTAGAATTCACAAAACCATCCGACTGTTGAAAGTAAACCTCTTCCTTGATTTCACCATTGAGAAATTCTGTCTTCACATCCATTTGATAGACGATAGTAGGATCTTCCTCTGAGGTGGACGACCTAGCTTGATTATGGTCGGGAATAGGTACACCAAAGAATGGAAGTTCACGCATTTGAGCGAATTCCAAATCGTGATCATCATCATCCTCTTCATCATCAATAGGCATGACATCGGTAGTTGATACATGTGTTGATTGAGAATTACTCGATGAAGGTGCCTCTTGACCAATTGTAGGTGTAGACGTATCTGATTGTGCTTCGTTTGCTCGAGCAACAACTTTTCGTTGACCGGAGCTATTTCTTCAGGTTCTGGAGCAATAATACTTGGAGGAGTAAAGAATTCATCAAAAAATGGATGAAAAAACGTATCACATTCATTCCTAGAAGGTGGTGTAAATGATGATGAAGTAGGGTTGTTTGGGACAAGACCAGAGCTAATGTTACTGGGTCCCATTACATGGAGTGCGGGTTCAGAGCTGTTTTGCTCAGAAGCCTTTTTCGTCAGCTCATCAAAATCAACATTCATAGTTTTGAGGATCTTGCGAGAATTACGATTGTAGATTTGGTATGCTTTCTTTGCGGGTGCATAACCAATGAAAATACCAATATCAGCCTTTGGTTGAAGTTTTCTCAAATTGTCACCATCCTTATTTGGATAGAAAAGAGAACCAAATACATGAAGATATGATAAATCTGGTACTTTTCCATGTAGAAGCTCATAAGGTGTTTTACCATGACGTTAATTAGTGACCGGTTTTGGGTATAAACTGCTATAGATACTGCCTCTTCCCATAAAAACAATGGAGCCTTTGCGTAAATTAACATCGTTCGAGCAGCTTCCATAAGTGTGCGATTTCACCTTTCAACGACACCATTTTGTTGTGGAGTGCGAGCAACGGATGTTTCATGAGATATGCCAACTTCTTCATAATAATTACACAAGATTTGATTAACAAATTCGGTTCCATAATCTGTACGAATGCGTCGGACAGTAGTGTTGAGACGCACTTGAATCATCTTGAGAAATCCAATGATGAATTTAGGTGCCTCATTTTTTGTTGCAATAAATTTCACCCACGTAAACCAAGAGTAATCATCGACAATGACGAGGATGTACTTTTTACCACTAAGACTTTCAACACGCATTGGCGCACAAAGATCCATATGCAACAAATAAAGTTTCTCTTGGTTGGTGTCTTCAATCTTGGGTTAGTATGATTTCTCAGTGCTTTTCCCCATTGTACACGCGCAACACAAATGTTCCTTGTGAAATGTATGTCTAGGAAGACCACGAACAAGTTCGTTTTTCGCCAAATGATTAATAGCGTCAATGTTAAGATGAGATAACCGTCAATGCCATAATCATGACTTAGTATTCGATGCTTTGGAGAGAAGACATACTGGAGAAGCGGCTATCATATCTTGTAGAGACAAAGGGTACAGATTATTCCCTCGAGTACCTTTCAATAAATCAACCCCTTCCAAATTACGAATGGAGCAGGTATGCTCACGAAAAGCAACTTCAAGTTTTGAATCACAAAATTGTCCCACAGAAAATAAGTTGTGACCGAGACCTTCCACATAATACACTCTAGAAATGATAACATTACCAATATGATATTCACTGTAACCCATTATCTTTGCAATAAGATCATTTCCAAATCGAACCATACCAAGAAACTTGCTGACGAAATTTCTGAGCTAAGAGCGGTCTCCGGTCATGTTCTTGGAGCAACCGGAGTCCAAATACCAGAGAACAATCTGGACAACCTGTTTTTAGAAACAACGGTAGGCAATGCATTGGAAACTATTGGTTCCGAAGTGGATATAATTTTATCATAATTGCTAACATATTTGTTATCCTCAGTTTTCTCTCGTTTTCTAATGTTTGTTCTAGCAATAGCAGGTGTTAGCATTCTATCATTCTGAGGTTTGGATTCGTATCAGTCACTCAGTGGGAGTAGACCTAGTTAAAGGGCACTTGGTTCCTACAGTAGTGTTGGTGTTCCTAGTTAAAGGACACGCTTGTGTTTTGGTATTCTTGGTACTCCTAGTTAAAGGGCACGCTTTCTTCACTTTAGTGGGAGTGATCCTAGTTAAAGGGCACGCATTTCCTACTATAGTGAAAGTTCTACCAGTGGGGCGCCACATCCAACCAACTTGTGTTAACACTTTCCCAGTCGGTTTCCATTCCAAACCATTTTTCTAGGCATTCATCTCATTCACATGGTCAATAAGACAAGAATCATGACGACTAGAAAACATGCATTCATTGCAATTCCAACATTTCAAATTAGAATTTACAGTAGGCTTAGAATGTTGCACAACCGCAGAAATAACATTCCTAGGGTGGGCTTCTACTTTCGTCTTCACTTGACTACTAGATGGGGGCAAGATCCTATCATTCTTCGTGTTTCCTTTAAGCTTAGATATTTTTTCTTTAGTAGGGGTGTTTACTCCTATAGAAGGCAACATGGTAATATTAGAAGCATGTTTTGATTTTGCCTTATCCTTATTGACCAATGTTTGAGATGTTTTAGTCCTAGGGCCCTTGTTTAATGGTGTGACAGCAATGAGACTAAAGGATGCTTTCACTGTAGGAACACTAGGCAGCCTCTAGTGTCCTTTCCACAGTATCTATGGTTAATCCTTAGCATCCTTATCACATCTCTGACGTTGTGGAGTTTCAAAAATCTGCCTAATAGATTGATTCTCACATTCAAGTGAAATACAATGTTTTTTAATCTCATCAAATTGTTTTGAAAGCGAAGAATAAGAATCTTGAAGCTTTAAACATTAAGCGTCAGATTTGTGACAAGTACTATCTACTACATTATCCATAGATTCAACATTATGCACAATAGAATCATTATTAACACTAGTATTCACACTGGCGGAAACAATATAATGCGACATTACTTATTTCAGAAGCTGATCATTTTGGCGTGAAATTCGTTCTATTTCAAGTAAACTGTTTTCATAAGCATCATCCATTTCATTGAAAACACGTCTAACTTCTTCTATTTCCAAAAGCAAATTTTGATCAATATTTCTAAGACAAGCTTTAATATTGTTTACAAACAGAACAATTTCGTCTCGAAACGCAGATCTAGTGTGCTAAAAGTCCATTCACCTACCGTTATGGCCGAAGCCGTCATACGTTCCTTAATGACCTTGTCAAAATCGGCAAAGTTTTAGTGCACCGTATTTAAGCTATCTGCACCGCATTTAAGAAGTTTGGTAGCGTTAATTTCCGATTCAAACTTTTTAGACTCGAGAGTTTTGAAATACTTTTTAAGTTTTTGAAAATCATTTACAACCGACTCTTTTTATTTAGATTCATTGTAAATATTAGCTCTTCATGATTCTATTTCGTTTAAGTGTTCTATCTTTTCAAAACGAAATTGGTCAAATTCAGAACAAGTTATTTTCTCTGCATGAGAGACCATTTCAAAAGTTTTGACCATTTCCTTAAACAGCGCAAGCTCAGCGGTTAGATTTGCATTTAAATCTATGGTTTGTAGGACGGCCACATTCATGTTATCAATAATATGTTTAGGCAATATTACCAAATCATGTTGATCATAAGATTCCATACCCGTCGTAGCATTTGGTTGAGGTTCACTCAAATGTGTTGGATTGGATACCACATCATTTGAGTTACTAGTTCCCGAATGCTGTTCGAGGTTATCATTTTCATGCTCAACTTGATGTGGATTATCATGAAGAATATTAGATGTGGTTGGTACCTCACTGACGACATCAGAACCGTAGTGAGAGAGATTTGCAACGAGATCAGCTTGGGTTGAGTGAATGTCATCACAATCCAAATCATATGCATAGATCATCTGCTTGATATGCTGCATTAGAAGTAGAGACGATTGCAATGCCTTCATTATCTACTGCCCCTGGGTCTGCAAGAAATGCTAATTCCTCTGAATCCAAAATCTTTCCCTTAGATTGAGCATCGACCAAATACATCTTCTCACGAAACCACGTTGCATCCCATATCCTCTTCGGTTAAGTGCATTCCCTAGCCATATGACCTTGTCCTCGACAATTGTAGCAAGTCACAACCTTTTGAGGACCAATAGGGATTCCATTTCCACTAGCTTGAGAAGTCACAACTTGAGCATTCACGGTCCTTGTAGTAGGTCCATATGAATTTTTCCTTCCCTAAATGGATTGCACCGTCACTTGACTATCTTGAATAGTGGCTTGTTGTCGAGGATTTGAAGAAGTGCGGAGCTGATTATTCGTTGGTCGAAACCTCTAGTTGCAATAAGTTTTGACAAGTAGGCAGTGAGATGGTTTAAGACATCAGTAGGTGTATCATTTGGAGTAAAGACCGGTGCTTGAATTGGTGGAATTTCATTGGAGTAGAAGGCTTATGCTTGTGGTGCTTCAATTGGAAAATATCCTTGCTGGGGAGTATAGCCCATTGGAGAAGTGATATCTTGTGATGATGATACCTGATTTGTTGGTTGATGTGGATAAGGTTGTTGAAGAACACTTTGTTGAAATGCTTGTTGTGGCATCATTAGTGCTTGAAAAGATGGTTGATGTGGTTGCTGATAGGTGTGTTGTGGTTGCAAGTATGATGGTTGTTGATAAGTGTAAGCCATGTTTTCTTGGGGAGTCATTTGTTGAGAAGCATACATGGCAAGTGGATCATGAACTTGAGGTGTTGTCAACCGAGCCTCGATCACGTGGCGTTCGTTTTGTTGAAGAAAAGATTGAAGTTGATCCACGTTGGTCTGATGCAAATCTTTAGCCAATTTAACAGCCGTCACATACTTGATCCATTCAAAAGGAAGAGTGTTCAATTAAATGGTGTTTAACTGAAACGTCGAAATTTCCATGCCATAGATGTTAAGCCCATTCATCAATAAAGTGAATCTCAAATAATAATCGTTGAGAGTCTCCCCGGGAACATAGACAAACTTATTAAACGTATCATATAGTTTACACTCTCGTTCTTGTTTAGTTAACGTGGCGCCTTGCATTAGAATACGAATTCTATCCCATAACTCTTTGGCACTTTTATGTTTGCTCACTTATTTGTAGAAATCTGGAGGAAGGGCTTGGAGAATGATGTTTGTTGCTTGTTTATCACACTTATCTTGAATCTTCATATCTCCGGTCAATTCACCCGTTGTGCGAGGACGAGTAACTTCACCTTCTGTCACAGTACCATATACCAATGGTCCATTGAGCACCGATGCCCAAATGAGATGTCCGTTCTCTTTGTTCAACATATAAAGTTCCATTCGACAAGCCCAATCCTCGTACATAGTCTTCACCAACATTGGTGGACGATTATCCGTACCCGAGAGGATGGACTTATCCGTAAGTGATGTAAACTTCATTTCGATAAGTTAAGATTTACAAAAAGGTTGATCGAACAATGAAAGAAAGTAAATGTGTTTGTTGTCGTGTGTAGAAGTAAAGAAAAATGTTGAAATCCCCTAAAATATGTTCTCAATAAACCAAAAAAATCCAAGACAAAAACTTTTAAGGAATAATTTTGTAAAAGTATGTCGCAATAACTCTTGTCGCAATATCACGAAAATCGTTGCAATATCACAAAACTATCGCAATAACACCTGTCGCAATAACACTTGTCGCAATATCACAAACTTGTCGCAATATCGCAAATCTATCGCAATAGCACATAACCTCTCAAATTATCACAATCCTGTCGCAAAGTCACAAACCTATCGCAATATCACAACCCTGTCGCAATATCAAAAACCTGTCGCAAAGTCACAAAACTGTCGCAATATCACAAACCTGTCGCAAATTCACAAACTTGTCGCAATGTCTGTCGCAAAAGGTGTCGCAATATCAAAACCCTAATGACATTGCGATGGATTTTGAGTCGCAATAGTACAAAACTATCCCAACTTCCACTTTTCTCAGATAAAACCCAACCAATTCGAGATTTTAAGCCAAAAAATGATCCAAACACCCAAAATTTTTGTGTTTTTAGCCAAAGTAGATATACCAAATCTCTACGACAACTATGTAGATGATTTGTATCAAGAAAAAACCATAAAAACACAAAAAAAAATTGGATCTAATGATTTGAATAAAAAAAGACACAAAAATCAAGAAAACAAACACATAAACAATACAATCATCACATGGCTCTTGATACCATTTTTTTGATATTGTAAATCTTGCTTATATTCTAGAGAGAGAAAGATATAGATAGATGGTGACACACACACTTAGAGAGAGAAAGTAGAAAAAACACACTTTAACTATGTGAAATTATGAAGTGAAACACACCCTCTCCATCTAAGGAAAGGGTTTATATACCCAAGCTCATGAGATGGGCTTGGGCTTAAAATTTGGGCCGACCATTCATGACATGGACCGGGCGTTTCCTTGTTTAACTAATGTAAAGTAACTAGAATACGAGCTACTACTTAATATATTATCGAAGTGACCGAATCTTCCTAAATACGTTAAAACGTATTTCCAACAAAGGGGGATGTCAGGAGATAAGAGATACTTATCTCATAGTTTGTTGTTGATGAAACTGCGTTTATACATAGTCTCATCGTCCAAATCGGGCTCAAAACGCTTAAAAATATCATAAAATACCCTAAAATATGCTTGTGTTTATTCATTGTGTATTTAGGTACGGATATCGTGAAATCAATAAAAGATCACAAGATTCAAGCAAAAACGAACACAGGAAATGAAACCGCACAAAGAACCGGACCCGAATCATGATTTTCCATTGAAGTCCTTGACGTTTTGAAGATTGTCAAGATTGGTCCCTCATCTTTTGAAGACTTGTCATTTTATACCCTTGTAAATCCTCAAAATTACATATGGGTCCCTAAAAGATCAAGTATGTACAAGAAAAGCCCTTGAAGTATGGTCAAATTGCATAAATGATCCTTGGAAAAAGTTTTGACAATGCCTTGTGCCATATTTGACAACTTTGGCAAAGTTTCTACAAAGGAGTATGAGTTAAAGCTGGAAAAGTTTATATGACAAGAAAATGGGAGTGTGGTCTGCCAAGACATTAAAACATCTACCACCAGTCATCTCCTGCCACATCATACCCCCTCCACCACCTCACCACCCACGTCACCTCCCTACCTTAACCCTTTCCTATTAGTTTAATTTATTTTAAATTATTATAGATTATACTTAAAACACCAGGAAACACATTTCCTAATATTCACTTAAATCAAACCAACACTAGAACCCTAAATCAAGATCATCATCAAATCAAGGGGTTTTTGTCCCTAGTTTTCTAGATCCTAGAATAACACCACTCTAATCCTAAACCCACCCTCCAAAACCTCACAGACACACCTATGTGAACCTCCCAGTACACCCCTGTCCCGTCCCTCTCCACCCAAAACCCCAAAAGGGGATAATCTCAACTGGTGATATGCTATACATGGTCCCAAAGGAATGACTAACGGTTTAGATGGTGTTTGACCAACTGGCAACACATGTGAAGACTTAGAATCACGGATGAGCAATTGACCATGTTCAAATATTCAAAGATTCAAAGGGTACTTTAGGAAGATCATACTCAAGGGTTTGCTTTTTCTCTTCTTTGATTCTAGAATGTCTATCCTCTTATATAAAGGCATGGGACCCTTTGTTAGTTTCTTGTTCTAGAATTTAGTCCAAAAAAGTGTAACTCCTTTTTATTGAAATAAAAGTTGGAAGTTTGATTTGAGGCTAATTCTGCGTTCCATTGTTACTTAGTTGTTTTTGACTTCATGTTTTCACAAAACGCAATTCCTTTTTCATTATCTTTTGAAAAATTTGTAAGGGTTGCTTGGTTTTAAATTATTAAGAAGTTGTCTGTCAAAGTTTTTCTTAGTCAGAAAGTTTGAGTATTCAAAGGTTCCATGTAAGTTTTGTTGAGTGAAGTTTTTCCAAAAAGAAGAAGAAAAATCTGATTTTCATCATTGAACACTCACTGTGTCAAGATTTTATCTTGACACTTTATCCGTTTGTTATTTTTGTTTCTTCAGGATCGGAGTGCTTGTGCACGGGCGTGCACATTAGCTCAAAACCGTCAAGGGTATGGAATGTATGCCCTTGAGGTAAGTTACTTCACTCCTTTTCATTTTCAGCTAATATATGTGAAATTGCATGTGATTCTTTGCGTGTATGTTTAAAGTTTAATATCTTCTTGTAATATGTTATTTAAGACAGCCTTGAGTTATATCATTCATAATCTTTGTTGGTTGTTGTATTTTATAACAAAGTACTTTGTAAAAACTCATTTTCTGGCCAAAAGCGGTGTTTGGGACAGACTTGGGTACGGGTTGACCACCAATTGACCACTTAGCTCTGCACGTCCTTGTTAGGTTTAAGGGAGTGGGTTTCTACAATAAGATTGGTAGTTAAGTTAGAAAGTTTGATTTTGCTTGTTCTATAATTTCTGGCAAATGGTAGTGTAGGATTTACATTTGATCTAGTAGGCTGTGAGAATTAAGTGTAGTTTTAGGTTTGTTATCATTTATCTGTGGTTCGGGATGATTATGAGTTTTATAGGTTAGCTTATTGTTAAGCTATATTTCCCCTATTAACATTTAGTTATTAGGATTGTGTCGCTGTTCACCAGTTGGCATTGTGTCATGATTTTTTTTACATATTGCTTGTGGAATGTGTTTCAAAGTTCTTTATTGCCGTTAATATTGTGGTTAAAACTCATATAAGGAACTGGAGTGTGAGTCTTGATCCGACAGCCACTTTGTAGGTTTCTGTGAGCCCACTATTGAAATTGGTAAAAGGCGCCTATTGTTATTATCTCTGTGAGCTTTGCTTTTGACTTCTAGGAATTGAAGTAATGTTAGATTATCAGCGTAGTTAGGTTTGATATAAGTTTGTGTACTTTACTTTATGCCCAATATCCCACAGCCACCCCATAAGCAAAATCAACAAGTAGAAAAGTTATAAAGGGGTATCTGTTTGACTGCTACTAGGCTAACTTGTTGCGTGCGTGTGCTCATTGGTACCTGGATTCCAACAGCGAGCTATAGAACAATAGAAAAAAAATATATAAGAGAGTGTGTTTGTATTTTGTGCTGGTTGGTGTGACTTGTGCTTATCAATATTGCATTACTTATTCAAACTGCATCAGTTAAGATTTTGTGTGGTGTAGGTTGTCTTAACAATCTGTATTGTAAACCTGTGAAATTTTTGCCAAACATTTGCATATTACATCAGCTAGGATTTATAGCATGTTTGTGAATTTCAGTTCCTAAAATTTGGTGTGAGGCTAGGGTTCGTATTTATTTAGGGCTGCAAATCATAGGTTAGATTGCTTGGTTTTAAGATTTGATAGCTTAAAATTCGATTTGGTACATAGTAGATCAGCTTTTGATAACATAAGTGGACTGTTGTTTTAAGTTTAATTATTGTGTGCTGATTTGCTTATTTGTGACGTGTTTGTGTGTAAACTGTAACTCCCCACAAGCATACTGCTTGTAGGGGTGCCTTATGTACCATCACCAAACAAGGAAGCCAAAACTGAAAGAAAGAAACCAAAGCGAAGTAAAAAAAAGTAAACTAAAGTATTCCTGCTTGTGAGTGTTCATAAGCACAACTCGTGTGGTTTGTTGACTAGTGTTTACGTGCTTACTGATGTGTCGCTGCATTTCTAACCATCCCAACCAAAACGTAACCAAAAAGAGTCCCTTCTTGTTGGTTTAAGACATACTGTGAACATCAAAAGTGTAATTCTTGGCCTGCATTTGTGTTTATTTTGGCATGGTGTTAGTATTTTATGTTGGTGTTAGTACATTGTGCACCCAAAAGTAATCCAAACATCAAGTTAACCATAACCAAAGAACATAAAGAGGACTTTGAGTTTCTGTGGACATTCCTTGTGTGATTCGTGGAGTATTGTTGTGTTTTTTGGCATTGGTATTTTGTGGGAGTTTGGAGACTGTGCTAACCAAGCTAAGCCAAGAAATAAAATAAAAAAATTTAAAAAGCAAAAAGTACACCTAGCCCAGCTCGAACCCCCGAACCCTCGATGGGTGACTAAGGGAGTGTACCGGTGTACTAGGGACTTGTTATTGTTAAAAATTTGCCCCAAATAGTAGTTAACCACTTCTCCAATTTGCTTATAAAAAATAAGCCGTGACATTTTCTACCATTTTTAGCTTATTCTTATCAGCTTGTCCCTTCTTTTCAATTTTCTTACATTTAGATATAGCTTAGGTATTTTTCTGGACAAAGTTTACATTTTTTACCTTTATAAATTATTTTAATCATTGTTTTCTTTTTAAATTTTTTGAAGTCATAAAAAATAGAAAAAAAGTTTAGAAAATTTTTCAATAAAATATTTTTAGTTTTTAAATAGTATAAACTAGGTTTACAAATAATAAAGTTTGAATTTTGTCCTTTTCTTAGTTAGTTTTATTTTTTAGGTTTTTAATTAACTTTAATATTTAATAATAAATAATTTAAGCACTTTAAAAAAATTTGTTTGCGTACTTTTCTTAGTTAGGATTTTTAGGACTTTTTAGTAATTTTTAATTATTTTTTAGGTGAAATTTTTCGTTGGGTCGTGTTTAAACGTTTGTACGTTGAAGCATTTTTGACCGTTTTAGCGTAAATCGTCTCCGTTTTCTTTTCTTTCCTTCTTTTCAAAAGCGTAATCACTTGAATAAATAACGTATCTATTTGTTGGCTAAACACCATACCTCCTCGAGAAGAAACTCGAATATTCGTCTTTACAGTTTTCCTAAACCGTATCGATTAATACTTACCATGACATTTGTAAAACCGCAGCATTAGACGAATTATTGTTTTAGAGGGAAAGAGTTGTAAAACCCGCATGAAAATACCATTTAACTAAAACTTTTAATATTTAAATTATTCACGACAAGTAATAACGTAGATTAAATACGACATGAAAAGAAATAACACGAAAATATAAATCAAGAATTTACGACACGCACAAGAACAAAAGCCATGACACGAAATAATAAAACTGGCTTTATGTTAAGCATAAGTCTTACAAGACTAATTATAACCCAAGCCCGACCCATCTAAGAAACAACTAACAAAAACTCATTTTCACATCTTTTTCTAGTCACGAGAAGGACGAATTTTTAAAGATGATATAATTATGATATGTCAGAAATAACATAATGGCAATATATATTAGTAAGTTTACATTAAAGTAATTGCAAAATGATGTCTCTTTTAATTAGATATTTTAACAAAATTTTATTTCATATTCTTGATATGCATTTTACATTCAAAAGTATATCAATGTTGTATGGCATTTGAAAAGAAACAAATAGGTATTTTGACTTTTGATCGAGTTTACTATGGCCTTTTCTTTTTCTAGTCGGTTACAAAGGTAAACAAAAGATTAGGACAAACTGTCTTATATAATTGAGAAAATGAAAATAAGACTTGGTCACTCATATCGACAATTGTGATTAGGATGATCGGTTACAGATAAGTATTATCATTTTTATAAACAAAAAAAATATTTCATATATCGTAAATGAGAATATATAGATGGAAAATTATTAGGATGAAATCCTATGTTTTAGTAGTAAATAATATGATCAAATGCCCGAAATCTTAGCCATGATTGGCTCACTGAATCGCCTACTTATCCCTCATTAGACTTTTCTGTTATGTAACACACTTTCACAACCTAACACTTTTACAACAAGGGTGCAATAGCAATGTAGTTTTATGAACATGCAAGGATTTTAGTTGTGTTCGAGTGAGATTCTTTTTCGTTTCGAACTTATTTCGACCAACTCCTGTTCGGATTAAAAGGTTATATTTTATTTGCTCGCGGGGTGTCGTTCGATACAAGGCAGAAGTTTTGGGTTCATTTGTCCGTATATACCTGGAACATTGGGTTTGATGATGATGAATTGTTAACGACATTGTCCGTATGTGTTCGCATTTGATTCAGTGCTACTGCTTGTTTTTTTACTTTCGCGCTTGAATCTCGTTTGGCTCGAAGGTAATTCTTGTGTCATCTTTGTATTAGGATCACATATTACACATAAGTTTTATATGCTTTGATGACACGCCATAAATACACATAACGGTCCACTTATCCAAGTGGGTTGTTACAACGTTTGTGTTGCTTTCTTTGTCAATAAAAATAAAGTATATACAAAAATACTACATCAAAAATGGCACCGCTGCCGGGGAGGTGTGTTTAGCCATTTTTATTTATCGTGTTTGTTTGATTGTTTACGTTTTTATCGTAAATACTTTTTTTTATTTTTTCTATACTATTAGCCATAAAAATAAATCGTGTTAAATAGAACTCTATTAACACAAAATCGTTTTCTCGTTTTCTCGTGCATATTATATTGTATCTAGGTATCACAATTAACAGAAAATAATTATCCAATACGCGAGAAATCGCACCTTAATAGGGGGCTTTTCGGTCACTATTAAGCGTATCGAATTCAAACGAAATTAAAGGTAAAATAGATAAATACTCTTAATTGATTTAATCTCCATAATTACAAACTGTAAGGTGGGTATAAGGCGGATGTATTTCACAACGTAAAGAAAAAAGGCTCTTAAGTGCTTCGCGCCGCCTCGTTTTCTCCGCTCGCTTGTGCGTATTTTGAAAGTGACGATTAATTAGGGGTTTGCCAACTCAAGTATTATTAATCTATTTTTGTGAGTTTAAATTATTGAACCCTCGAAACGTTTTGGCGCTCCGCCAACGTTTCAAAGTCGAACGAAGGTTTTTACTTCACGTAATTGTCTTCACTCCTTTTGGATTCATTAATCGAGAGCTTTGATTAGTGGATAGTTTTTGTAGATTAATTTCTACGTAATACACAAAAATTCAAAAAAAAATTTGAAAAACCAAAAACAAAAAAAAATCTTCTCACTTTCCCTCTATTTTCATAATTCTCTTCTTTAACCCTCTAATTGTTTAATTCTCGATTACGATTTTTACGTTGCATCATGTCGAATGATGGTTAATATTCGTGTCCATATTGTGGAGGACCGCCCGATGGTGGTAATTTTTATAATTGCGAGATTTTAGGAGGAAGGGAGGGTTATATTTACAACTCTCCTCAAAACAATCGTGGTGACGGATTTCAATCCTACGACCAAGGTCACCAATCGTCTTTGTTTTATTCGTCGAATGATTCGTCTTATTATTGTGATAATAATCAAGATGATGAAACGAATCAAAACGCCTATGGTTACGAATTCCAATCATATGACCATACTCCACAACCGCCCTCGTCTTATTCATGTGATTTTGTGGTTTGGAGCACGATTTCGAATTTAGTTGTACGAATAACTATAATGATCACGAACCAAATCCTAATTTCTATGACCAATCTTTGCAATACCCACCGTCATATTCATGTGAGAATTGTGGAAACGAACCTCATTATGGATATGATTGTCAACCGATAATTCAAAATACGTCTTTCGACAATCAATTCAATGGATTTGACGAATCACCTCCACAAGATATGAATTGTGACAATGGGAATTTTTTTCCATACAACGAACTGGATTTTTCTCAAAATCCGTGTTGCAACAATTCTGGGGGGCCTCATGATATTTATTCTTGCCAACCAATGGATTATGATGAACACAATTCATGCTATAATTCCGGTTTTAATAATTTTGCCCCACCATACAATCTCGGTCATCAAAATTCTCATGATCCCGATCCATGTTACAATTCTGATTTTGACCAATCATCTCTACAACATGTTTTCGATGATGATCTCGGTTCTAGCCGCATCGACAAGTGTTGTAGTCGCATCGACGAAAGTTCTAATCGCTACTATGAACGACTTGAAACGCTCTATGAACTAATTATGGAAATAAATAATAACCCAATTGCTGAAGAGGTTGAGAAGAGAATCGAAGATAAGGAAACGAGGGTGTCAACGAACGAGGTTTTTGAAAATGTTTCCGAAAATAAACAACAAGAAAAACTCGTAGCACGCGTTAGAACAACGAATGTTAAACCTTTGGAACCTAATTTTTCTAATGAAGATGAAATTATCGAAGACTTTCTAAATCAAACTACACCAAATTTTGACGAAGAAATTCCGTCAAGTGATTTTGAAAAAGAAGAATTTTATAAGGTTTTAGCGAAAATCGTTGACCCCTCGATTTTTGAAGCTTATCAAAATTTAATTCTAGAGGTACGCGTTACTACTATTTCAACGTCCTTTGAGAACCCGCATTCGATCCCGTGATGAGCCTTTTACTCCTAATCCCACACCGTGTGAGATTGTGGATTTATCATGTGAAGAGTCCACTGTTGGCCTTGCTCACATTGATACGTTTTTCGACGCCGATGTCGAAACCACTAAGGAAAAATCTTCAAATGAAGAGCCTTTCACTCCTATACCCACTACGGGAACCGATGCCTCTCTAAGCATGGGGGAGACAAATCTTAGCACTAATCCTAGTGTCGAGATCCCTATTCTAATCCAAAGTGAGCATACGGTTTTCTCCGAAGATGAGGTAAGTGATTTTGCTCTCGATGAATTTTTCCACGAAGATTCTAATGAGGTCAATCACAATAGTGAGTGTGATTCTATATCATGTGTTGATGTCTCTCCCATTGACACTTCAGGGAGAGAATCAACGACTTTTTCGAACCCACTTTTCAATGACGATGATTTTTCTGCTAGTGATGACGATTCACTAATCGACGAGGATGTTCAAAATAACGATTTTAAAATCTTTTCGAACCCTTTATTCGAATTTGATGACGCGTTTATTTTTGGTGACGTAAATCCTCTCTTTGATGAGACGTTAGAGGACACCGAGAGTGAGGATTCTAAGGATCTTAAAATCGATGAGCCGGATTTTCTAGTCACCCTCCCGAATTCTCATACGGATGAGACTTCTTTTTCTACTCATAATGCTTCCATTCTCGAGGGGTTCACCGATGGACCGCTTCTCGATAAGAACGAGGATATTAATGAGGCTTTTGCCTTCGATTTGGGGGGATATTTTAAAACTCCTAATTTGATTAATTCTCTTTCAATTTTACCTTCGTTTCAAAGTATACCAACCCATCCCCTCGGATATGATGAGTTTTCATACGTTGTAAGGAGTTTTCTTCCTTATAAGACGTATCCTCCGGCTTTGTGTATTTTATTTTCAACAAAATGTGAGGATACGATCTTCGATCCCGGTATAAAGGCTTTGCCTTTATTCATGGTTGCTTTTGGGCCTTGATTACATGTAAGTCCCACCAAAAATGACCGAACCATGATAATCCCTAAATGGTCACATTTATGGGGATTCGAGTCGAGCTTTTGACTCGGTTATCAAAAACAAGGTACCTCGTGGGGTATTCTCATGCTTATAATTATAAATATTATTTCTCTCTTAGATTTATGTAACGAGGGGACTTGTGCTCTTCCAACCTTTGTTCCGTGGTTTTTTGTGATTGTGATTTATTAGGTTCATCGTCATCACTGAAGCCTCTCGTGTTCGACTCGAGCTTCGATCGTTGCCTTTGAAGATTCCGATATCTAATGATATATCCTTTGATGTTCTAACCTTAGGTCTTTTAGCACACTTCATAAACGGCTATAGATTTAATGGTTCCACACTTTCCATGTTAGATTAAGCATTCGACTTTGTCTCTAGTATGGGGATATTTTACCCTTAGACTCGAAACATTAAGGACAATGTTTAACTTTAGTATGGGGGTAAATATATACTTGCCTTGCTAAACCTTCACGCTTTCCAAAGTTTATCTTTTTGTTTATCGTTTTGTTGCAAATAAGGCTAAAGATGGCCAAATTTTAAAATTTTTCTCATGTTTTCATAAGTGTTTAAGACACAAATGTAGATTTTCCGATGGCGAGAATAAGAGTAATTTTTAACTCGACCGTGCGTGTTGAGAACTTAGCTTCGATTCCTTAACTATCTTTAGGCTAAGTCTCTTAAATGAGGACGAGAAATGATAGCGTTAATTATAAGTTACTATGCTAAACGTAGAATTCATGATTCTTTCAAAAACTCATGTGTTCTAACTGTTTGCTTATTATCCCTTCGCTTTAATAATAATTTTGCTAATAAATATTTACTTAGTGGTTTAGTCTTGATTGTTGGTTTCTAGTCTGTTGTAGTAGCTTCCATGTAATTAATTTGGGAAAACATTAAGGTATCGCCAGCGTCACGGTTTTGAAGTATTGGCAACCCGAATAATCAAAGGCTTCCTCAATAATAATTTTTATGTTCCTCTTCACCTAAATCAAGAAAAAATTTGAAGCTCACAAGGCCGAAAAATCTATGCAAAGTTGAAGTGAATGTCTTAAAACTCGAAGCCTTAAAGATCCAAAATTCGCCTTAGCGTGAGGATATAAGTCAAGTCATAATAAACACCTCATGTCGAGGTTAAATAAAAGACAAGGGAAAGACCGAAGTCATAATAAAAGCTCCATGGCGGAGTTGAATAAAAGATGGAGGTAAACCATCATAATCAAAGCTACCGATGATGAGGTGGGTAATAAAATTCATAGTAATAATTCTCATGTTCAAAACTGTTATAAAACCGTGTTTATCGATCCTTCTTGTCGACTAAATTTTTTGACATCGTTGTCTATTAGGGGTGGTTATTAATTCGATGGTTTTGGTTACACCGTTATGACTCTATTTTTGGACCTTAATCTCTATTATCGCATAAGTAAAAAATGTATCCTCGTGATCATTAAGACAAAATAAAATATAAGAGATAAAATTAGGATTAAGGGAGTCTAAGTACGTGATTAGGGCATATCAATAGTGTTAGCATTACTAACTTATAATGACAATGATCTCGTTAACGAAGTAAATTCACGTGTTCTTGTTCTATGAACCTAAACGTCCCATTTTGCGATGAAAATCCTACATTATGTCTAAACACAAGTAGTAGTAGTGTAGTAAGTTTACGTTTCAATAAAAGTCGGTAAAAATCAATTTTGGAGATGCTAAGATACTTTATTCTAGCATTGGTTTAGTATGGCGGAGTGATGAGACTTCATTTATAAATAGTCTCATCGTCAAAATCAGGCTCAAAACGCTTAAAATATCATAAAATACCTCAAAATATGCTTGTGTATGTTCATTGTGTATTTAGGTACGAATATCGTGAAATCAACAAATGATCACAAGATTCAAGCAAAAACGAACACGGGAAATGAAGCCGCACAAAGAACCGAACCCGAATCATGATTTTCCATTGAAGTCCTTGAAGTTTTAAAGATTGTCAAGATAGGTCCCTCATCTTTTAAAGACTTGTCCTTTTATACCCTTGTAAATCCTCAAGATTATATATGGGTCCCTAAAATATCAAGTATGTACAAGAAAAGTCCTTGAAGTATTGTCAAATTGCATAAATGATCCTTGGAAAAAGTTTTTACAATGCCTTGTGCCATATTTGACAACTTTGGCAAAGAGTCTACAAAGGAGTATGAGTTAAAAGCTGAAAAGTTTATATGACAAGAAAATGGGAGTGTGGGTACTAATTCTGCCAAGACATTAAAACATCTACCACCAGACATCTCCTGCCACATCATACCCCCTCCACCACCTCACCACCCACGTCACCTACCCACTTTAATCCTTTCCCATTAGTTTAATTTATTTTTAAATTAATATAGATTATACTTAAAACACCGGGAAACACATTTCCTAATCTCCAGTTAAATCAAACCAACACTAGAACCCTAAATCAAGATCATCATCAAATCAAGGGGTTTTTGTCCCTAATTCTCTAGATCCTAGATTAACACCACTCTAATCCTAAACCCACCCTTCAAAACCTCACAGACACACCCATGTGAACCTTCCAGTACACCCCTGTCCCGTCCCTCTCAACCCAAAACCACAAAAGGGGACAAACTCAATAGGTGATATGCTATACTTGGTCCCACAGGGAATGACTAACGGTCCAGCTGGCAACACATGTGAAGACTCAGAATCACGGATGAGCAATTGACTATGTTCAAATATTCAATGATTTAAAGGGTACTCTAGGAAGATCATACTCTAAGGTTTTCTTTTTCTCTTCTTTGATTGTAGAATGTCAAGCCTCTTATATAAAGGAATAGGACCATTTGTTAGTTTCTTGTTCCAAAATGTAGTCCAAAAAAGTGTAAATCATTTTTATTTAAATAAAAGTTGGAAGTTTGATTTGAGGCTAATTCTGTGTTCCATTGTTACTTAGTTGTTTTTGAGTTCAAGTTATCACAAAACGTAATTCCTTTTTCATTCTCTTTTGAAAAATTGGTAAGGGTTGCTTGGTTTTAAATTGTTAAGAAGTTGTCTGTTAAAGTTTTTTCTTAGTCAGAAAGTTTGAGTATTCAAAGTTTTCAAAGGTTCCATGTAAGTTTTGTTGAGTGAAGTTTTTCCAAAAAGAAGAAGAAAAATCTGATATTCATCATTGAACACTTACTGTGTCAAGATTCTATCTTGACACTTTATCCGTTTGTTATTTGTGTTTCTACAAGATCGGAGTGCTTGTGCACGGGCGTGCACACTAGATCAAAACCGTCAAGGGTATGGAATGTATGCCCTTGAGATAAGTTACTTCACTCTTTTATATTTTCTGCTAATATATGTGAAATTGCATGTGATTCTTTGCGTGGATGTTTAAAGTGTAATATCTGCTTGTAATATGCTATTTAAGACAGCCTTGAGTTATATCATTGATAATCTTTGTTGGTTGTTGTATTTTGAAATAAAATCCTTTGTAAAAACTCATTTTCTGGACAAAAGCGGTTTTTGAGACAGTGGTTTACTTGGGTACGGGTTGACCACCAATTGACCACTTAGCTCTGCACGTCCTTGTTAGGTTTACGGGAGTGGGTTTCTTCAAAAAGATTGGTAGTTTAGTTAGAATGTTTGATTTTACTTGTTCTATAATTTCGGGCAAATGGTAGTGTAAGATTTGCATTTGATCTTGTAGGTTGTGAGAATTAAGTGTAGTTTTAGGTTTTTATCATTTATCTGTGGTTCGGGGTGATTATGAGTTTTATAGGTTATCTTATTGTTAAGCTATATTTCCCCTATTAGCATTTAGTTATTAGGATTGTGTCGTTGTTCACCAGTTGGCATTGTGCCTTGATTTTTTAACATATTGCTTGTGGAATGTGTTTCTAAGTTCTTTATTGTCGTTAATATTGTGGTTAAAACTCATATAACCAACTGAAATGTGAGTCTTGTTCTGGCAGCCACTTTGTAGGTTTCTGTGAGCCCATTGTTGAAATTGGTAAAAGGCGCCTACTGTTATTGTCTCTGTGAGCTTTGCTTTTAACTTCTAGGCATCTAAGTAATGTTAGATTCTCAGCATAGTTAGGTATGATATAAGTTTGTGTACTTTACTTTATGCCCACTGTCCAACAGCCACCCCATAAGCAAAATCAACAAGTAGAAAAGTTATAAAGGGGTATTTGTTTGACTGCTACTAGCCTAACTTGTTGTGTGCGTGTACTCATTGGTACCTGGATTCCAACAACGAGCTATAGAAGAAGAGAAAACAAAATATAGGAGAGTGTGTTTGTATTATGTGCTGGTTGGTGTGACTTGTGCTTATCAGATATTGCATTACTTATTCAAACTGCATCAGTCAGCGATTTTGTGTGGTGTAGGTTGTCTTAACAATCTGTGTTGTATACCTATGAAATTTCTGCCAAACATTTGCATGTTACATCAGCTAGGATTTATAGCATGTTTGTGAATTTCAGTTCTTGAAATTTGGTGTGAGGCTAGGTCTCTAATTTATTTAGGGCTGCAAATCATAGGTTTGTTGATTAGATTACTTGGTTTTAAGATTTGATAGCTTAAAATTCGATTTGGTACATAGTAGATCAGCTTTTGATAGCATAAGTGGACTTTTGTTTTAAGTTTAATTATTTGTGTGCTGATTTGCTTATTTGTGACGTGTTTGTTTGTTAATTGTGACTCCCCACAAGCATACTGCTTGTGGGGGTGCCTTATGTACCATCACCAAACAAGTAAGCCAAAACCGAAAGAAAGAAACCAAAGCGAAGTAAAAAATAAGTAAACTAAAGTGTTCCTGCTTCTCTGTGTGTTCATAAGCACAGCTCGGGTGGATTGTTGACTGGTGTTTACGTGCTTATTGTTGTGTTGCTGTCTGTCTAACCATCCCAACCAAAACGTAACCAAAAAGAGTCCCTGCATGTTGGTTTAAGACTTACTGTAAACATCAAAAGTGTAATTCTTGGCGTGAATTTGTGTTTATTTTGGCATGGTGTTAGTATTTTTTGTTGGTGTTAGTACACTGTGCACCCAAAAGTAATCGAAACATCAAGTTAACCATAACCAAAGAAAATAAAGAGGACTTTGAGTTTCTGTGGACATTCTCGTGGAGTATTGTTGTGTTTTTGATTTGGCATTGGTATTTTTTGGGAGTTTGGTGACTGTGCTAACAAAGCTAAGCCAAGAAATGAAAAAAAAACTAAAAGTGCACCTAGCCCGACTCGAATCCTCGACCCCTCGCCGGGGGACTTAATATTTTTAAACATTTGCCCCTAATAGCAGTTAACCACTTCTCCAATTTGCTTATAGAAAATAAGCCGTGACATCTTCTGGCATTTTTAGCTTATTCTTATCAGATTTTCCCTTCTTTTCAATTTTCTTACATTTAGATATAGATTAGGTATTTTTTCTGGACAAAGTTTACATTTTTTACCTTTATAAATTATCTAATCATTGTTTTCTTTTTAAATTTTGTGAAGTCATAAAAACTAGAAAAAAGTTTAGAAAAATTTTCAAAAAAATATTTTTTGTTTTTGAATAGTATAAACTAGGTTTACAAATAATAAAGTTTGAATTTTGTTCTTTTCTTAGTTAGTTTTATTTTTTAGGTTTTTAATTAACTTTAATTTTTAATAATAAATAATTTAAGCACTTTAAAAAATTTTGGTTTGTGTATTTTTCTTAGTTAGCATTTTTAGGGCTTTTTAGTAATTTTTAATTATTTTTTAGGTGAAATTTTTCGTTGGATCGCGTTTAAACGTTCGTACGTTGAATCGTTTTTGACCGTTTTTAGCGTAAATCGTCTCCGCTTTCTTTCCTTTCCTTCTTTCCAAAAGCGTAATCACTTGGATAAATAACGTATCTATTTGTTGGCTAAACACCATACCTCCTCGAGAACGAACTCGAATATTCGTCTTTACGGTTTTCCTAAACCGTATCGATTAATACTTACCGCGACGTTTGTGCTGCTTTGTTTTTCACTAAAAATAAAGTATATAAAAAATACTACATCAGTTATAGTCAATAGTTATCATATTAGTAGTTATCTAATGTAACTAACTCCCACATCCTATGTATGTACAATCCTATAAATATGATACTAACCCGCTGTGGTATTCACGGCAAATTAGTCTTTCACAGTATAAACTTGATCATATGAAAAAAAAAACACCTACAAAATGGCGAGTCTTAAGATTATTTTGCATGTTTCTTTCACATGAAGCATATAATTTTATTCAAAAATTATACGATACAAATATTGTTTACCATTCTCATTTATGTTTGTCTTGTTCTAAAATCATGTATCGAGATCCTAGTTTAACTGAATAATTAAGGTTAAACAAACAAAGGTTAAACATATTAATGTTTACACATTAAATTAGAGGAATAGTTGTTGCTTCAAACAAAATAATGGGTATTTACTATGAGACCCCCAAAACCAGGAAAGGAAACACGTAGGCGGCAAAAGGGTAACACGTCATGGTACAAGAAACAATGAATTACTGTTGACACAAAGTTGACGTAATAAAAACATATACATTACATCATATATCAGAGTTTTTAAAAAAAGGTCCCAGAGTTTTATAAGCGGGAATCTATTATTTAATTATGGTTTTGTAACTTATAGTTACCAAGAATACATGATAAACTTCTGACAGTTTTTAGATAAAACCAAAGTTTGAATATACACAGAAATCTCCAAGCTGCGATAATATCCTAAGGGCTCCCATCCAAGCAAAGCTAAGAAAGAATACCTGAGATTAAACATGTAAAATCGTCAACATAAAGTAGCGTGATATTCATAGGTTTAGTAGTATAGGTGTGGAACACAAGCATTCATTTGTAAAACAAGTAAATAGAGAAAATGGTTATGATCATTAACCATAGTCTAAAACCAATATTATTGTTGTTTAGTTCATAAACCGAAGCTTAACTCAAAGTAAGTTCCACTAGAGAGTATTCAGCCTAAATACTCAAGTATAAACAAATGTAAGTGTGTCAAGGTAATCGGGACGGGGATTGTCAATCCCGATGGATCTACCCACAACATTCGCGCTTAGCGCAAAGCATACAGGACAATTAACGGTTCATGATCAAGAGAGGAAGCTTAAGGCTATTGACTATAAGTAATAATATCAATGAAAACTGTTGGAAAGCATACATGTCTGAATAGCATACGAGTTATGGATAGTAAACAGTCTTTAAATTGATGTGTTCCACCATGCAAAATCTCACCCCGCGTTTACAAACAATGTACAAGTAGTAAAAGGGGCTATGAACTCACGAGGTGAATCAATATGGAACTTGAGGGCTAAGTATTAACAACAATAAATCAAGAAACTTTAAGTCATCCAATACCTACGATAATGGGGCGCAAAAACTTATAAGATACAAAAATAACGTTTAGAAAACGCTTTGGTTACTATTAGTACATAAACCATCTTATAACTCGCAAGGCATTGCAACCTATTGAATCGAATCAATTTTGACTTAAAAAAACTACTTACCCACTGTATGATCATGTTTATAAACATTACCAATGCTCATCAAACCCAAAAGTAGCAAACACTTGTACACTTTGAGTCGAAAATTAACGTTGAACAATTGGCTGCACTAAATTTTCAAAAACATGCTGTAAAGATTGTATCATATCTACAAATCTATAGTATATATAAACTCAAACGTTATGGACCTGGAAAGATACAATTATTACCTTTTAAAATCATTAAGAAACACTATCAAAACTATTACCAATCAACGGGAAATGCAGTTTTAGTGCAGACTACTCAGATTTGACTTTTTTGACAAAAAACTGCATAAAACCATATTGACCATCATTTACATTACGTAAAAGATTTTAACTTGAAACCAATTGTAAATTTTCACATTTGAACTATGTTACCGTAATAAGTCATAAAAATACCCACTTTGACTTTTATGCTTTAACTCCAAACACAAATTTGGCGCACATGTCGGTATTGACAAGTTTTTATAAAAGACCATATTTTACTCAATCGGACACTTCCAAAAACCACCCAACTCACCAATTGTACTACACAACCAAGGCTATCCAAAAGTCAAGAAAGTTGCAGGCCTTATTTTTAGAAAAAATTCGTGAATGACTGTAGCAATCTCCTATCATTCTTAACCTCATTTTGACACTAAAATTTACTTCTAACATCACCTAAACACTTACACACCCTAAGCAATGCCTCTACAAGTACACAAGACCTATCATGATCATAATACCACCTTGACATCAGTATCATGTGGTCTATATACAAAAACCCCAATTTCATAATCAAGGTATTTAATCAAATAGAAATCAAAGCAATACAATAGTGCCAAGAGTACCTAGGTACAAGTGTGACGGATATGAGAACCGGGCTGAAGAAGGCTTATGGAAGTACTCCAAGGGATACCCGCGACCTACAAGAGTGATCACGACCCTTAAGTATGCATTTTATAAAAATATAAAATAATTGTATCAAAATATTTTGTAAAAATATAATATGTATATAACTTGCACAACCAAGGGAGCCTAAGTGTGCTCATGACCTTCATGACGCAGAACCTGGATAAAATGAATAACATGATAGCCTAAGGTCTCAAATCAAGTAACCCAAGTGATTTGTACCTATAAAATCCAACAATTTACTTAACCGTAGGCGTAAAGTCACAATTTATGGTATAGCTGTTTTATAAAGGGCGGAGCTCCAAATCCATAAGTCCAAAAAGTATGGGGTTTCCACCCCTGGAACGGGTCTCTCATGAGACTTCTATAATGTCCAACCATTCGATCTAAGAGTTTACAGAACTTTTTAAAAGTCCAAAACACTAACAGCCTTATCGTAAGCACCTAATAGTCAAACTGCACTAGTCAAACTTGGGACAAAGTAACCCGTTAACCTATAAGGTTTAAAGGTATGAGATTTCCACCATTGGAAAGCCTCAAGACTCTACTTTAGGTCCATACCAACCACAAGTAAATAGCTACTACCAATTACCATAAAAGTTACATTATTTGAAGGTTACAAAATCAAAATTTAGGTTTTCAAACTCGGGTTTACCGTTTTAGCCATAAAAACCATTTAGTGATAGCTATCGACGCGAGATCAGCGGAGTTTGTTAGATTATAATGTATACTAACTCACCAGGTCTTAAAATGTCAAATATATGGTCCATGACATGTAGCAAATAGCTATACAAGTCTGTTGGATCAGATTGGGTTCACAACCGTAAATCGAACATAACTCACTCATCTGGAGGAGTTGATCACCCATCCAACTCGCTACTAACATGTAAAAGGGTCAATGAATCCATATAAACTATAAAAACACAGTATACAGTGGGAAAATATGTGAGGTTTGGGCTCAAAAACCTGTTGTATGAATTTTTCTATATTAATCTCTATACCAAACAACCTCTAATTCAATCCAAATCATCAAAAATACATCATACACTAACTAAATTATATCAAGGCACAATAATTTTATAACATTCATGGTAGAAATCAAAACTTGGCCACAAACAATAATCATAACATGGGTTCTAAGAAATTTGTCAATGCCTAAACGCTAATAAGCATAATGCATGATCATCCCATGATTAAACATACACGAACACCAATTCTTGACATTTTTATGATTTCTTAAAAATTCATTGCATATGAAAAATAAACATGGGTTTGTGTTTAGGATTTACTGATATGAGCAAAAACTCATATCAATTAATCAACAAATCACCCTAAAACACAAGGAATGTACCTAACTGTTGTGCTATAAAGCGGAATTATGTGGTATGTTTTGTGTTTGTGTATAAATAGGTAAGAAAGATACATTTTCAAGCAAACAAGAAGAAATCAAGCTTATTTGGATGAAAAAAGACAAAGAAGGATCAAAGATGACAAGACTTTGAAGATGAAGGACCTATCTTGACAACACTCCAAAGTTGAAGGACTCAAAGTGTAAATTTGTCAAAGTCAAGATCAAAGTCAAACATGGTCACCTCCAAAGTCAACCAAGTCAAAGGGTCAAACTAGACAAGTATGCAAGTGGAAGGACAAAAAATGCAATTAAAATGAAGTTCCTAGCTCATTTGGACATTCTGCCTAAGTCTAAGGGTTAAAAGTTCTAAAAATACTCCATGTTTGGAAGCAATCAGTGTGAAGGAGCTTTCAACCAATGAGAATGCAAAGAATAGGTGACACGGATCACCAGCTGGCAAGACACATCACCAAAGAAATAAATGAGCCGTCCAGCTATAGTCAACCCCACTACTCAGTTTCTAACCAATCAGGAGAGGACACTCAATATTCATTATATCCATTTTGGATATCAATCCGTGTGATAATATTCCAACCAACCAAATAATTCCACATGGCGTCTTCTTCAACAAAGAAACCCAAGAACGATTTTGAGCTACACTGAATTTCAAGAAATGATTTCTACATGAAACTTACTTGTTTTCAAGTGAGGAATGCATTGGTAACACTTAATCAAGCTCAAACTCAAGGAATGAAAAATCCCCAATTCATGAAGAACACAAGAATTTTCAATTAACCAACTCAGGACACCTGACAACCTGCTATTGGTGGGGATACGTCATCAACCTCAACAACTTCTCATTTCTTGTCTATAAATAGGGAATAGATCTCTCAATTGATGTACGTAGCTAAGTGTGTAATTTCACACACTTCCTAATTTTCTCTCTCAATCTAGCTAGTTAGTTGTTAGTGTAACAAAAAAAGAGCATGACAAACTCTTGAGTTAGTTATAGTTAGTTGTAACTACCTACCTAATTCTGTAACAACTTTTCACATTCAAAGCAATAAATTTCCCTCCTTTTCCTTCAATCTTCTTATCAATCCCTGCATTACTGTTGAACTTTGTGCTGTTATGAGTTTCTTGTGATCACATTTGATCATAAGGAGCTTTTATTGAAGAATTGTAGTTGTTCATTCCTATTCCAGTAGCTGAGTTGATTTTGAATCAGATTTTTTGGTTGATATGATGATGTTGATGATAGTAGATGGTTAATTTGTTGATTTTAGTGCTAAGGTGGTGGTTTAGCACTGTTTAGGAGGCTCAGCGCCTACCTACTCCATCAATGGAGGCACAATGCTAAAAGGTTTCATGATACTGAGTTTGGTTCCACTAAACAGTCTTATGCATGCTACATTCTAGCTTAAATCTTACCTATTGTTTTGATAAAGTGTGATTAGTATGATTTTGGATTGATCTTGTTGAGTAGATAGCTTATTGTTAGATTGATTAGCCTTTAGCTAGCTTTTACTTGTTACTGATATTCATTTCATCAGTCACTTAGCTGGTTTAGCATTTTTGAGTTTTAGACTGTTATATAACCTGTTCCTTTATCATTTGCATGTTATTTTTTTCATCAAGTTTGATTGGATATCATCCTTAGCTCAGATCATACATTTGCTATAATTCTCTTTACAAAAGTTGTTCAAATTTCAGTAAACTGGTGTTTGGATTTGTAAACATTGTGTAGTTCATGTTTGGTAAACTAGTTAATCTTTGATCATTTTTCATCCTTTAATTTGTAAAAACAATTTTGAGTAGTTTTTAAGTCAAAAATATGGTCAAAAAGGCAAATGGTTGTTAAAAGGTTTGGGTCAGTTTTGCTATTCTAGTTCATCAGAAAAGTAGTCATTTTCAATCTCTTAGCATTTCTTCATTACTTGATGAAATTCAGTCAAACCAGTTTCTACTTGTCATTTAACATCTAAAGTTTGAGTGCTTATAAGGAAATCATACAGTATCTTGTTTCAAGTGAGAAATTAGCTTTTTAATAAGCACTTAAGCAACATCAAGTTTCTGTAATAAAAGTGCATTCTGATTTCTTGAATTGGCAAATCCACTTCATAAATCTTGTTATTTTCTTTCATAATCTTGTTTAGGAACTTGTCTTGAGTAGATCTGGAAGTTTTCATCTTTTTCAATTTTTTTGGTCAAACTTGGTCAATAAGCTAGTTTCAGCTTATTAGCAATTTCCAGCTTTAATACTTGATCATTTTCAATAAGAAAGACATTCCAGACTCTCCATAAGTTGATTAACAAGATTTAGCTTAAAAATATGTTTGTGCATGTCTAGCTTTTCAGATAGCTTATTCTTGGTTTATTGAAGTTGGCTTATTTGAGTTTTATTGCATTTCAAGCTTTTTCCTTGTACTAGCCTAAGTGATTTTGGATTTTAAGCAGTTTAAAATTGGTTTGAGCTTATTTGGTGCATTTTAGAGCTTATACGAGCTTATTTGTCCAAGTAACCCGTTTTTGGTTAAATAGTCCATTTAATTGCACATTAGTCCCTATACTTTGTATCAGTTTGTATTGGTAGCAAATTTTCCAATTTATTAGGGTTTGCATTGTTTTAGTCCTAAACTTTTAATCACTTGTCATTTTCAGTTAGTAGTTTTAAAAGTTGTTACATTTTGTTAGTAGTTTGTTAAAATTTGCATAATTAGTCCTTTTACTTTCTGATTTTTACATCTCAAGCAATTTAGTTTCAATTACTTATTAGCACAATACTTTCCTAGATTTAAAAATTTTTTCCTTTTGTGAATAAAAACTTGGTATGTGCTAATTGTTTTACGGTTACGTAGCTACTATTTTTCACATTTTTTACTTGCTTGTTTAAATAGACATAGAAAATCCAAATAACCCTATCAACCAAAAACGATAATAAACCTGATTTTTTTAGGACTTTCAATTGTATAAGAATCGAGAGAAACCAACTTCAATTTACACAATTTCAAATGGCGCCGCTGCCGGTTCTTTGACTTTACGAGAGACTATCGATTGACGTTTTTCATTGGCTTTTGGGATCCGTTCACCTCGTGAACATTATTTTTTACGTATCATAAATCAATCTTTTTCCTAAAAAATAACAAAAACAATTCTTTTCCTAAAGAATTGACCAAAAAAATAAAAAAATAAAAAAAGCAATCTTTTTCCTAAGAGATTGCACCCAAAATATATATTATTGGATTTCCTCGGTTTTTATGTACATATAGTATTTTCTTTAAAAAACCCCATAAATACAAAAATATTATATATATATTATTATATGTAAATACGTATACGTATAAGAACAACCAATACACATATTCTCTATAAGTATTGCCAGGGCAATACACCGTGTTGAGGGGCGTTCTGGTCCTTGACACGCGTATCGATCAAATTCAATAAAGCAAGAATAGATTAATACTTCCAATAAGCAATAATTCGAAGAATACAAACTACAAAGTGAATAGAAAGGCGATGTGTTATAAAATGCCATCTAAGGGTCAATAGTTACTTAAGTGCTTCGCGCCACCTAACCCCCCGTTCACTAGTGAGTATTCTAAGAAGGAAGGCTTCATTGGGGGTCTTGCACCCAAGTAGTAATTACGTATATTATACTTTCTTGTGGATATTTCATATTGAAACTCGAAGAGGATAATCCCTTTCTCTTCAAAGTTAAACGAGAGCTTCTCTCTCATTCCTCGTATTGAGTTGCATGCTCACTCGCGGGTTGTACAAATACCGATTGGTGTACAACCCCTTCCTCCGAAAAGGAAGAAAAAGAGAAAGAGTAGGAACACCATCGTCCATCAAGCCGATCCCGAGAATTGTGCTTTGATCCATACACATCAAGAAGCCATGGCCGGAGTTGACACTCGACCTTTGCTGGAGCACTTGCAATCCAATGTGCAAGGATATGCTGATGCTATCAAGATACCCGATATTCCCGCAAACACATTTGAGCTAAAAACATCCATGATTAACTTGGTTTCAAATACACCATTTTATGGGAACAAGAATGATAATCCACATGATCACCTTAAGAAATTTCTTGCTCTTTGCAACACCATTAAGTACAATGGAGTTCCCCATGATGCCATTAAGTTGATATTGGTGCAATTTTCACTAGAGGGTCCGACTAAGCATTGGTTAGATACACAACCACCCGAGAGCATTACCACATGGGATGGTTTCACTAAGAAGTTTTTGAACAAGTTCTTTCCCCCATCTAAGACCACGGCTTTGAGGAACTTAGTTATAGGCTTTCAACAAAAACCTAGTCAAACTTTTAGTGATGCTTGGGAGGAGTATAGAGAGTTATTGAGGAGATGCCCTAACCATGGATTGGATGAAGTTCACCAAATCAATACTTTCTACAATGGCCTTAAACCTCATCACCAAGACTCACTCAATGCTTCCGCGGGAAGAAATATTCTTCTTAAATCCATTCAAGAAGCTTGGGATATTATTGAGAACAAAGCAATGGTGCAAACTAACACACAATTTGATGAGAGAGTACATGTCATTCAAGAAGGAGGATCTAAACCATTGGAGTCTAAACTCATTTCATGCATCCAAGACTTGACTCAAGCTCAAAAGGAAAGTCAAACAATTATGCAAAACACCCAAAAGATGCAACAAACCATGATGAATGACTTTATGAAACTTTCTTTGGGCAATAATTCCACAAATGATGTGCATGCTATTACTCTTTCATGTGAGACTTGTGGAGGTCCCCATTCATATCAACAATGTGATAAGGTGCAAGGATATCAAGGGTGGAGTGTTATGCATACCAAGAGGAACATAGAGAACATTTCAAGCCCAACATCAATCAAATTAACCTTTCTTATAAGTCCCAAAATTACCTTACTCCATCGGGATTCCCACCCCAACCACCCACCCAACTTCAACAAAATCCCCCTCAATTATTACAAAGGAACCAAGGTCCAAGACCACAATACCAAGGGAATAACTACAAGGAACCTAAAATTTTAAAAATCAAGGAAATAACTTTTATTCACCAAATCATGGATTTAATCCACCACCCCCACCCTTCCTAAATCAAGGATACCCTCAACTTCAAAATCAAGGATATGGGCTATAAGAAACTCATTAGTATGTTGAGAGGAGAATTCATGAAAGTGAAAAAAGAATGAATGAGCAAATGAAACTTTCAATGGAGGAGCAAACTAAGAGGCTTTTGATAGCATTTAATCAAAGACAACAAGGGGCTTTACCATCTAACACACAAACAAACCCGAGGGCAAATGTCAATGCTATTACAACAAGAAGTGGAAAACAACAAATAATCCTTCACCTCCTACACCTTCTATTGTGAAACCCACTTTGGTTCCCACATGTGATAAACCTTCTACATCTACTTCACCACCTCCACACTCTACTACTTCATCAACCACACCTTCTCAACCTATTCCCACTTCACCTTTACCTTCCACATCTCCAAATGAAGAAGCTAACAATGAAAAATCTTCCACTACAACACCTACAACACCTACACCTAAACCAAATCTTCCTTACCCTTTAAGATTGAAAAAGGACAAGTTAAAGAACAAGGATGATATACAAGTCTCAAATTTCTTAAGGATGTTCAAGCAACTCAACATAAACATCTTCTTTGCGGAAGCTCTTGCTTACATGCCAAAATTTGCTAAGATGTTCAAGGACCTACTCTCCAACCAGGAAAAATTGGTTGATTTTCCCAACACATCCCTTAATGAAAATTGTTCCGCCGTGCTACTTAAAAACTTACCAACAAAACTTGGAGATCCGGGGTGCTTTTTGATACCTTGTAATTTTCCCGGGGTGGAAAATTGCATGGCTTTGGCGGATCTAGGGGCAAGCATAAACCTCATGCCTTTATCAGTTTGGAAAAAGCTCTCTCTTCTCGAGCTCACTCCCACTAGGATGACACTTGAGTTAGCCAACCGTACCATAGCTTACCCGGTAGGTATCGCGGAGGATGTGTTTGTAGGTGTGGATAAGTTTACCTTTCCGGCCGACTTTGTTGTGGTTGATTATGACATGGACCCTAGAGTTCCTTTGATTGTTGGTAGACCGTTTTTGAGAACGGGTCGTACTTTAATAGATGTGGCGGAGGGAGAACTAAGTACGAGAGTTGAGGATAAGAAAATGGTGTTTAAGTTAGGGAAAGTGTGTGATAAGAAAGAGATTAAGGAGTCTAAACCTTGTGAGACCATTAACATAGTTGATGTGCTAGATGAGGTGTGTGATGAGCCTTTTCATGACGCTTGTAAGAGTAATAGTGAGGATATGCCCCATGTTGAAATGGTGGCCTCAATTGCTCCCTCCTTAACACCTTTTGGATAGAGTGATTTCCTCTTGTAGGAATTTGAGTCCAACTTTCTTGGTAATGATGATTCTCCCATCAATTGGGAAGAAGATATTCTCACTATCCAAAAGTTTCTCAATGAGGACCCTATTCCTTCACCCATTCCACAAGAAGTAACTAATGATGATCCTTCCATAGTTAAACCTTCCATAGAGAGTCCACCTCCACTTGAACTTAAGGACCTTCCATCCCACCTAGAGTATGCTTTCTTAGAGGGAAAAGACCAATTACCTATGATCATTGCTAAAGAGTTGAAAGAGGACGAGAAAGAGAAACTCATAGAAGTACTTAAGAAACATAAGCAAGCCTTAGCATGGAAAATATCCGACATAAGGGGAATTGATCCACATTTTGGTACACACAAAATCCTTATGGAAGATTATTACAAACCCGCCATTCAAAGCCAACGAAGGGTTAACCCTAAAATCCATGAGGTCATTAAAAAGGAAGTTATCAAACTCCTTGATAGGGGCATGATTTACCCAATTTCCGACTCTCCATGGGTTAGCCCGATACATTATATTCCTAAGAAGGGTGGAATCACCGGAGTACCCAATGAGAACAATGAGCTTATTCCTACGAGACTTGTTACGTGTTGGAGATTTTGTATTGATTATAGGAAGCTCAATGAGGCTACTAGGAAAGATGATTTCCTATTGCCTTTTATGGACCAAATGCTTGAACGCTTAGCGGGAAATGAATACTATTGCTTTCTTGATGGATTTTCGGGTTATTTTCAAATACCCATTGACCCTAAGGATCAAGAAAAGACCACATTCACTTGTCCCTACGGTACATTTGCTTACAAGAGAATGCCTTTTGGCTTATGTAATGCACCAGGGACATTTCAAAGTAGTATGATGGCAATTTTCCATGATATGATTGAGCAAACTATGGAGGTTTTCATGGATGATTTCTCCGTGTTTGGAAGTTCATTTACCTCTTGTCTCACCAATTTAGAACGAATGCTTAAGCGGTGTGAGGAAACCCGTTTAGTTCTTAATTGGGAGAAATGTCATTTTATGGTGAAAGAGGGAATTGTTATGGGACACAAGATATCCAATAAGGGATTAGAAGTGGATCGAGCTAAAATTGATGTGATTGCTAAGCTTCCCCCACCCACTACGGTTAAAGGTGTAAGGACTTTCTTAGGTCATGCGGGGTTTTATAGACGCTTCATACAAGATTTTTCTAAGATAGAAAGACCGATGACCCACCTCTTGGAAAAAGAGGCTCCTTTCATTTTCAACCAAGAGTGTTTGGATTCATTTGAGACTCTTAAGGAGAAATTGACTAAGGCTCCCGTTTTGGTTTCTGCAAATTGGGAATTACCTTTTGAGCTTATGTGTGACGCTAGTGATTATGCGGTGGGGGCCGTGTTAGGACAAAGAGTGAATAAGCATTTTCAACCTATACACTATGCTAGTAAAACCATGACCGGTGCACAACTTCATTACACTACCACGGAAAAAGAGTTGCTTGCTATAGTTTATGCTTATGAGAAATTTAGACCATACCTTGTGCTATCCAAAACCATAGTGTATACGGATCATTCCGCTCTCAAGTATCTCATGACAAAGCAAGATGCTAAGCCTAGGCTTTTGAGATGGGTTTTATTGCTTCAAGAGTTTAAGATAGAGATTCGAGATAAGAAAGGAGCCGATAATTTAGCGGCGGATCACTTGAGTAGACTTGAGCACCCTTTTCAAGGAGATTTTCCTAATAAAGAAATCAATGAATCCTTTCTATTAGAGGAGCTCATGTCTATATCTTCTCAATAAGATGCCACCCCTTGGTTTGTGGATATTGCAAACTATCTTGTGGGGAATGTGCTTATAGAGGGTCTTACTACCCAACAAAAGAATAAATTTCTCAAGGAAGTGAAGTATTACTTTTGGGATGATCCTTACCTCTTTAGGAAATGTTCGGACCAAATCATTAGACGGTGTGTATATGGGCCCGCGGCATTTAAGATTCTAGAAGCTTGTCATAAGGGACCTACGGGTGGACATTTTGGGCCCAACTATACCGCCAAGAAAGTCTTTGATTCGGGTTACTATTGGCCTTTCATTTACAAAGATGCTCAAGAGATGGTGAAATTTTGTGATGTATGTCAAAGACAAGGAAAAATTACACAACGTGATGAGATGCCACAAAACTTAATTCAAGAGTGTGAGATTTTTGATGTGTGGGGAATAGATTTTATGGGACCTTTTCCATCTTCCAAGGGAAATAAGTATATACTCGTAGCGGTGGATTATGTGTCAAAATGGGTTGAGGCCAAAGCCTTACCTACTAATGATGCTCGAGTTGTTGTGAAAATTTTAAAGCAATTGTTTGCTAGATTTGGTGTACCTCGGGCCATCATAAGTGATCGTGGTACGCACTTTTGTAATGATCAATTCACAAGAGTTATGAAGAAATATGGAGTTAATCATAGACTTTCTACTGCGTATCACCCTCAAACCAATGGTCAAACCAAGGTCACAAATCGTGGTTTAAAGAGAATTTTTGAAAGAACGATGGGAGAGCATCGAGCTTCTTGGTCGGATAAGCTTTATGATGCTTTGTGGGATTTTAAGACGGCTTTTAAGACGGCTTTTAAGACACCAACTGGTTGTACTCCATATAGGCTTGTCTATGGAAAAGCATGCCACCTCCCATTCGAGTTAGAACATAAGGCTTCTTGGGCTCTCAAGTGGGCTAACTTTGATTTAAACCAAGTCGGCTCCCATAGAAAGGATCAACTTAATGAAATGGATGAATTGAGAGCCAATGCTTATGAGAACTCATTGCTTTATAAGGAGAAGACTAAGAAATTGCATGATGCTAAGATCAAGAACCGTGAGTTTAAAGTTGGAGAGCCGGTTCTTCTCTTTAACTCAAGGTTGAAACTTTTTGCGGGCAAGCTTAAGTCGAGATGGTCCGGTCCATTCACTATTGCTCAAGTATTTCCATATGGAACTATTGAGTTGTCACAACCCGTTGGTCCCAATTTTAAAGTGAATGGTCACCGTGTGAAACACTATTTTGGGGAGGACATTTCCGTGGAAATGGTCCAAGAGATCCCTATTTTCCCCATGAATTAATTCATTGTGGGAAGAGTCGAGCTAGAGACTCCTTAAATCAAGCTTGAATAACTAGGTTTAGAAGTTTTTAGATCTAGAGTATTGTTGGTTAGAAATAAGGATAGCAAGTTGATGAGAAGTGTAGGGGAGACCTTCTTTTGTATTCATGTTGTTTGTAGGGTTGCTCACTCATCACGTTCTTTGGAGCTTATGGAGGAGGCCTTGTATCCGATTCACTTCGTTACTATTGTGATTTTTCATAGACACATTGTGCTTTAAAAATGAATTCACTATAGTTGATCTTTCCTTAACTTGGATTAAGCAAAGTCTATTCATTGTCATAAGTGTAGGGGAAGTTTTATACTTCCATGCTCTTAAACATTGAGGACAATGTTTAGCTTAAGTGTAGGGGGGTCTTCTATCGAAGTGACCTTACCTAGACTTTGTCATTGACCTTCATGATAACTTGGAAATTAATTTTTCTAACATTTTTCAAATCTTTGATCTACTTTGGCCACCAAAAATATGCATTCATAATTTTTGCATCAATCATTTTTCATTTTCATAACACATTTGCATTGTATATATTTCTTCTTTTGTTCTTTATGAAAAATTGAAAAAGGAAAAAAATGTAATAAGAACATGAAAATTGAAAAAGGAAAAAAATATAATAAGAACATGGTTTAACAAATTTAGACTTCTTTGACATATTAGGCCTGCCATGGATATTTTGACTCAACCCGAGTTTGCTTATCAAGCATTCTCTAGCTAGTATCCTTAACCATGTAGTCCTTCATTGGTCTATTAGGCTAAGCATCCACCACTATCATTATTTGAGATTTTAAATTTGTGGAGAATAGAAAATGATAGAGTTGAAGCAAGTATAAAAGGGCTAGATAAACTTCATGATAATTACTTGTGGCTAAACCCTTCTCTTCTTTACCTCTATTTTCTTCACATGTATATATGTTAATAATTAATCAAGAACGGTTTTAATTGGTTTGTAATCTCTTATGCATTTTTGTCTAATCATTCATGGTTGATATAAGTACGTCTTAAGATTCTAAGTTAGAACGTTTTATGTGAACTAGAATTATGTCATGCTTAATATTTAGCGGGTGTTTTTCCTTTTATTCTTTTCAACTTTCTTTGTGAGGAATAAAGAAAAATAAGAGCGGCTTACAAAAAAAATGAGTGGCTAGAAAAAAAAAGAGAGAAAGAAAAAAAAATTATACAAGACTCCCAAGAGGGGTAGTGAAGTGTTAATTATAGTAACTATTAGATTCCAATATTACCTTGACGGGTTGCGGGGATTTAATAGTTGCTCCAATCCAATATTACCTTGACGGGTTGCGGGATTGAAGATCCAAAGTCTCAAAAAGGCGGAGGATGTAAATTATTGCGTGGGTTTTATTTTTCTTTCCTTAGCGAGTGTGTAGCAACTTATTAATGAATGACATGAGGATTTTACACATAAGGCGAATGACTTATTACTCTTGAAACGGACTTATATTAATTGTGAGCGGTTTTTCAAGTAATGGATGAGAGGATTACTTAGGATTAAAACCGTGCTTCCTTATTTTTTGATTTTACATTTCTTATATTTCACGCTTCAAATAATGACAAATTTGCCTTCAAGCAATTTGCTCAAATAGTAACTGGTTCCACATTTAATTTTCATGAATAAGTTGATGCACTTTTTACTTGTCAATGCAATGATCCCATTTTTAAGCTTGGTACGGGGAAAGTGAAACTTGAGGGTGATAAGTGTCCATGGTACCCAAGCCCTAATTTAAGTCATTGACTTCTTTAAGAGTTTTGCCATCAAAGCCATTTCAAGAAAAATCCAAAAAGATATAAATAGAAATGTTTCTTTTGCATTGCATTGTTCAAAATCAAAATCATGCATCATATAGAGTAGCATAGTGTAATAGCATTCCATATTGGCCAAGGTGGGTTAATTATGAGGGAAATGTAAATTTGTGATTTAAAATATAGCATTGCATGAGGTCATGGCAATGTTCAAGTGTAGGGGATTTGATATGAGCAAAAACTCATATAAATTAATCAACAAATCACCCTAAAACACAAGGAAAGTACCTAACTTTTGTTCTATAAAGCGGAATTATGTGGTATGTTTTGTGTTTGTGTATAAATAGGTAAGAAGGATATATTTTCAAGCAAACAAAAAGAAATCAAGCTTATTTGGATGAAAAAAGACAAAGAAGGATCAAAGATGACAAGACTTTGAAGATGAAGGACTTATCTTGAAAACACTCCAAAGTTAAAGGACTCAAAGTGTAAATTTGTCAAAGTCAAGATCAAAGTCAAACTTGGTCAACTACAAAGTCAACCAAGTAAAAGGGTCAAACTAGACAAGTATGCAAGTAGAAGGACCAAAAATGACATTAAAATGAAGTTCCTAGCTCATTTGGACATTCTGCCTAAGTCTAAGGGTTAAAAGTGCTAAAAATACTCCAGTTTGGAAGCAATCCGTGTGAAGGAGCTTTCAACCAATGAGAATGCAAAGAATAGGTGACACGGATCACGAGCTGGCAAGCCACATCAACAAAGAAATAAATGAGCCGTCTAGCTACAGTCAACCCCACTACTCAGTTTCTAACCAATTAGGAGAGGACACTCAATATTCATTATATCCATTTTGGATATCAATCTGTGTGATAATATTCCAACCAACTAGATAATTCCACGTGGCGTCTTCTTCAACAAAGAAACCCAGGAACGATTTTGAGCTACACTGAATTTCAAGAAATGATTTCTACTTGAAACTTACTCGTTTTCAAGTGAGGAATGCATTGGTAACACTTAATGAAGCTCAAACTCAAGGAATCAAAAATACCCAATTCATGAATAACAAAAGAATTTTCAAGTAACCAACTCAGGACACCTGGCAGCCTGCTAATGGTGGGGTTACGTCATCAACCTCAACAACTTCTCATTTCTTGTCTATAAATAGGGAATAGATCTCTCATTTGATGTACGTAGCTAAGTGTGTAATTTCACACACTTCCCAATTTTCTCTCTCAATCTAGCTAGTTAGTTGTTAGTGTAACAAACTCAAGAGCTTGACAAACTGTTTAGTTAGTTATAGTTAGTTGTAACTACCTACCTAATTCTGTAAAAACTTTTCACATTCAAAGAAATAAATTTCCCTCTTTTTCCTTCAATCTTCTTATCAATCCCTGCATTACTGTTGAACTTTGTGCTGTTATGAGTTGCTTGTGATCACATTTGATCATAAGGAGCTTTTGTTAAAGAATTGTAGTTGTTCATTCCTATTCCAGTAGGTGAGTTGATTTTGAAGCAGATTTTTGGGTTGATATAATGATGTTGATGATAGTAGATGGATAATTTGTTTATTTTAGTGCTAAGGTGGTGGTTTAGCACTATTTAGGAGGCTCAACACCTACCTACCCCATCAATGGAGGCACAATGCTAAAAGGTTTCATGATTCTGGGTTTGGTTCCACTAAACAGTCTTATGCATGATACATTCTAGCTTAAATCTTACATGTTGCTTTGATCTAGTGTGATTAGTATGTTTTTGGATTGATCTTGTTGAGTAGATAGCTTATTGTTAGATTGATTACCCTTTAGCTAGCTTTTACTTGATACTGATATTCATTTCATCAGTCACTTAGCTTGTTTATCATTTTTGAGTTTTTGACTGTTATATAACCTGTTCTTTGATCATTTGCATGTTATTTTGTTCATCAAGTTTGATTGGATATCATTCTTGGCTCAGATCATACATTTGTTATAAATCTCTTTACAAAAGTTGTTCAAATTTCAGTAAACTGGTGTTTGGATTTGTAAACAATGTGTAGTTCAACTTTGATAAACTAGTTAATCTTTGCTCATTTTTCATCCTTTAATCTGTTAAATCAATTTTGAGTAGTTTTAAGTCAAAAATATGGTCCAAAAGGCAAATGGTTGTTAAAAGGTTTGGGTCAGTTTTTCTATTATAGTTCATCAGAAAAGTAGTCATTTTCAATCTCTTAGCATTTCTTCATTACTTGATGAAATTCAGTCAAACCAGTTTCTACTTGTCATTTAACATCTAAAGTTTGAGTGCTTATAAGGAAATCATATAGTATGTTGTTTCAAGTGAGAAATTAGCTTTTTCATAAGCACTTAAGCAACATCAAGTTTCTGTAATAAAAGTGCATTCTGATTTCTTAAACTGGAAAATCCAATTCATAAATCTTGTTATTTTCTTTCACAATCTTTTTTAGGAACTTTTCTTGAGTAGATCTGGAAGTTTTCAGCTTTTTCAAATTTTTGGGTCAAACTTGGTCAATAAGCTAGTTTCAGCTTATTTGCAATTCCCAGCTTTAATACTTGATCATTTTCAATAAGAAAAGACATTCTAGACTCTCCATAAGCTGATTAACAAGATTTAGCTTAAAAATTTGTTTGTGCATGTCTAGCTTTTCAGATAGCTTTTTCTTGGCTTATTGAAGTTGGCTTATTTGAGTTTATTGCATTTCAAGCTTTTTCCTTATACTAGCCTAAGTGATTTTGGATTTTAAGAAGTTTAAAATTGGTTTGAGCTTATTTGGTGCATTTTAGAGCTTATACGAGCTTATTTGTCCAAGTAACCCGTTTTTGGTTAAATAGTCCATTTAATTGCACATTAGTCCCTATAATTTGTATCAGTTTGTATTGGTAGCTAATTTTCTAAGTAATTAGGGTTTGCATTATTTTAGTCCTAAACATTTAATCACTTGTCATTTTCAGTTAGTAGTTTTAAAAGTTGTTACATTTTGTTAGTAGTTTGTTAAAATTTGCATAATTAGTCCTTTTACTTTCTAATTTTTACATTTCAAGCAATTTAGTTTCAATTACTTAAATTTTTAGCACAATACTTTCCTAGATTTACAATTTTGTCCTTTTGTGAATACAAACTTGGTATGTACTAATTGTTTTACGGTTACGTAGCTACTATTTTTCACATTTTTACTTGCTTGTTTAAATAGACATAGGAAATCCAAATAACCCTATCAACCAAAAACGATAATAAACCTGATTTTGTTAGGACTTTCAATTGGTTAAGAATCGAGAGAAACGAACTTCAATTTACACAATTTCATTTACCAAGGATGATTGTGGTAGTGTTTAATTGTATTTTCATGAAGAAAATTGATGATGAGAGCTGTTTTTGAAGTGTGTTAGTCGAACCAGGAAAGAAAGAAAAAAAATGGCAGTTGTGATATTTGTGTGTGGTGTTCGACGGGAAGAAAAAAAGGAGGGGGAGAAGTGGGCTTGACCCACTAATAAATCTCTTATTATTATACTCTTAAGCCCAAAGTTAAAAATACTCCTGGACCGACTCGATTCCTTTTTTTAACGGCAACTTATATTAAAAACTATCAAGGAGTTAGAAAATTACAAAGAAATTAAATATGGATGTTTTAACCAGCTATCCCTACTAAACGCCCTATTACACCTAGCATGACACCATAAATACGAATATAAAACAATAACATCAAAAATGGTGTCTTTCCGAAGAGGCCGATCCGCAAAAAGAATATTCTTCCGAAACTTCCATATGATCCACCAAGAGGTATCAAAAACTCCTTCCATCATGGTATTGAGAACAGCGCAGAGGCGAATGTCTTTGAACCAAGACAACCAATCTTCGTACGAGCTTAATGGAGAACTATCTAAATTCCACCTGTGACAAATCAACTGATGGACATCACCAGCCAAGTCACATGAGAACAGAAGGTGGGAAAGATCTTCAGGATAATTCAGACAAATAGGACATGACAAATCAGACATATGAATGCCTCTACGAGAAAGATTCATACGCGTAGGAAGACGATCCAAGGAGACCCTACAACCAAAAACATTAACTTTGATCGGAATGAATTTAACCCAACAAGTTGCTACATTAATATTAGGGAGAAAGAACTTGATGTAGTGGTTTTACTACCCTTTAGGAAAAGAGCGTAAAAGTGGCAAGTACTAAGTGTCGGTTTATGAAAACCAAGTACTAATGACCAATTAAGTTCAAGTTCGTTTCCCAAGGAGGCAAGTGCGTTGTGTAAGAATTGATTAATGATGTGATTATGTTTAGGAAGAAAAGAGATTAGAAGAGAATGACGGTTACGATTATGAATTACACTAAGACGAAGTCGTGCACGTAAAACCGTAAAAAGTACCTAAATTTAAAAATTACCCTAAAAATTCCTAAAAAATTGCAGTAAATCCTAAAAAATGTAATTAGAGTTTACAAAAAATCAAAAATCAATCAAACCTTTTATTTAATTAAATATTAATTTTTTAATGCTAATTAAATCCCAAAAAATCAATTTAATTAACAAAAAGCCTAAAATGAGATTTTTTTACTTGTAAAACTCTAAAATGACTTAACTAAATTTAAAACTATTTTTGAAAATTTTAATATTAATAAAAACTATTTAAAAAAAATTAAAAACTATTAAAACTTAAAATAATTCTAAAAATTAATCTAATGGCAACAATATTAATCTAAAAAATTTTAAATTCCTAACTTAATGTATGTGAACTAGGAAAAATGAAAAACTTGGAAAAATCTAAATTTTAATGTTTAATAATAAAATAATAATAAAACATTAATAAAAATCCAAAATTTATAAAAAAATCTAAAAAGTTGCAAAATAGTTTAGTTTAACCTAAATAAGACTTAAATGAACTTGAAATACAAAAATACCCCTATTGGGCCTTAAAATGGGCTAAATGACAAAACAGTCCCTTAATGGGCTTAGAATTTGGCCCAATAAGAAAAAGTCAACCAAATAAGCCCAAAACTTCCTATCAAACTTAAAATTTGATTTTACGAACAAAACTCTGAAGGCCCAAAAGCTGAAAATGTGCTTATCACAGCTTATCAAGTCAACTGCTTATTCTTAATGGGCTTTTAAGCCCATTAAGCCATAAGCTCTAATTTGACACATAAGCTTCTTTTGAGTTACCAAAGAGATCTGTGAAAAGAAATTTTGATAAAGCACAAGAAATAAGCCTGAAATAAGCCAAAGCTCTCTTAACAAAATGACAAAATAGTCGTTTTTGAGTTCTAGACCACCTCAAGTGCTGATTCAAGATGCAAATGGTTTTAAATGGCTTAATTAAGCAAAATAATCAAAAAAGGTTTCCAATAAGAACACTAAATAAGCTAGAATGAGCAATTAAGCACTTATGTAAAAGTCAACTTGATGAGTTTTCTAGTCGAACTTAAAAGTCAAACCCTAATAAGCTCCATATCAAATCAATGGGTCAAATAAGGAAGATCTATCACAAAAAATAAGTTGTTGCAAGTCTGGATAAGCCAAAATGGCTTATGAATAAGCTGTTTGATAAATAACACTAGCAGTGGCTAGTAGTAGGGGAAAGGAGTTCCCACTGCTTGACCAATTTGACTTTTTGTCTTATGTGACTTTTTGTTGGATTCAGGTTAAGCAAAGGCACCCAAGTGATCAGTGGATCACAAGGAGTCAATAGTAACAATAATAACACAAATTCACCAAGCCAATTAGTACAGTTAATTCAAAATATCATCAGATAAGCACCAGATATGAACAATAAGCAGTTTTCACTCAATAAGCACTTTAAGCAAGATTAAGCCAGCCAAACTTCACCAAATTAATACACAAGCTATAAATAATTCAAATGAACATAAATCTACAAGTTTCGTGCAATGGTTCAAGGCCTAGATCTAGATTCAAGCTCAAAAATGTTACTGATGAACAAAGAACGTGCAGTTTTGATACTTTGCTAATATACTTGACCACAAATCCAATTTCAAACACTCAAATCTTCTTAACAGGTTACAAAAAATTTGATTTAACACTTGTAACCCTAAATATGCATACACTCTAGGTGTTTCCAAAATCTTAGGTCAAAATAAGCAAAATCGAGTGAGTTATAGCACAATCTTAGATTTGATGTTATAAAGCTGAAAACTTGCAGCAAATAGCACTCAACCAAGTATTTATCAGATACCAACAATAAATAACACCTTCCAATAACTCAACAACAATTTGTGATCTTAAACAGGGTAACCCAAACACCCCTTATCTTTTTCAAAACCAATTTTAACAAAGTATAAGTGTGATTGAGTGTTACCCAAGCCCAATCAAACACAATATCAACAATATTATGCAGTATCAAGCAATATTAAGCCACAAAAACAACAAGTACGATAGCAGAACACAAATTCACCAAAAATCAAGACTTTTATCAGATTTTGGGTAAAAGGACTCAAACCTCATGAATGTACATCCACACTCACGAATTTTTGAGCTGATATGCCTAGCAAAACAAGGCACAAGCTTCCACAACAAAGCTGCTAAGAATCAACAAGGTTAGAACACAAAATATAAAAGACGGAAAAGTGGAAAAAGCTTGATTAATGCAACCTTTGTACCCACTCGTTGATTATCCCCAAACCACAAGCTCCCAACACCTTGATAAGCTCCTTATCAGGGTGTTTAGATAATTTGTAATCCAAAAATTCCAAAGATGTACCAAAGACTTAGCAAAATATCAAGATTTTGAACTTTGAGCAATTTCTTGCACAAAGTTTAAAAACAGGTTTTAAGACTTAAACAACACAAACAAAAATCAATAATGAGCATTGAAATAAGTTGGCACTTGGACTTTCTTCAAACATTCAAACACTTTTCATTAAAAATGAAGGAGGATTTACAGAACTTTGAACAAAGGAAAAAGCAAGAGCAGGGCTCAATGTTGATACCCTAATGCCTTTTATAGGCTACAATGACTATCTAGAAAGCATAAAAATGTAACCCTAATGCTGGTGAAGTCCCCATAATGCCCTTGTTGAATTTTGAAAACTTGGAATCATGTGAAGTTTCTTTGGCTGTTTGTGTGAGTTGTAGAGGTTGTAATTACATCAATGGCTCACAATGAGCTTAAGTTTGAAGCAATAATCTTGGGCGTTGGATGGCTGGCCTATTTTGGCATCTTCTTCATAAAACGTGGGACAAGGGTTTAACATGTGACAATGGTGATGATGTGGCATAGGATTTAGGAGTTGGGTTATGTTTATGATTACCCTAATCATAATTCTGGAGGTGATGGAGGCCTAATTACAAGCCATTTAGGAAAACCCAATTTTGTGAAGAACGTGAACAGTGGTGGTTTTAATCTGTTTTTGGGTTTAAATGTGGTGTTAAGCACCAAATATTAAACTAATAAGAGATTAGTTAATATTGTTGTGAGTGGGAGGCTGATGTAGAGGAAAGGTGAGTTCCATTGGTTGGTTTTGGTGAGTGGGGCACGTGGCAGTACTTGGTTGGCCTAGGTATCTTTTGTGTCTTGGCAAATATTACCCCCAGTCTTTCTTTTCCTTTTCACTTGTAATTTAGATACCCAAAATCGGATTCCCTTTGTTATAGAAGTTATACTTTTCACACTTTTGCCCCAAATACTTTTCCAAAGTATTTTCAGGGGTATTTCTTGCTAATTCATGATTCTTGAAGGGATGTTTTGCCTTTTTGTTCAAAAATTATGGTCTTGACTTGTATGATTGACTTCTTGGAGGACTAGTATTGACAAGTCTTCATTTTTTAGGGACCATTCTTGCCAACTCTTCAAAGTGGATGGCCCTTTTTGTAAATTTGACAAACTTTAAGGACCAAACTTGTAATTATGAATATACAAGGGTTTAAAGTGTCAGTTCTTCAATATTGGAGGACCCTTTTTGTACAATCTTCAATTCTTCAAGGGTTATTCTTGGAAAATCCTCATTAGGACTTGGTTCATTGTGCGGCTTCGTTTCCCGTGTTCGTTTTTGCTTGTTTCTTGTGATCTTTTGTCATTTTCTCAATATTCGTACCTAAAATACACATGTAACAAACACAAGCATATATTTGGCATATTTGATGAAATTTAATGCTTTTTAAGCCCGTTTTGGACGATGATACTATGTATAAAAGAAGACTCATCACTCCCCCATACTAAACCATTGTCGTGCCCTCACGCAATGCTAGAATAAAGTATCGTAGCACCTCCAAAATTCATTTTTATGCACTTTTATTGAATGATAAACTAGCTACACTACTACTATTACTACTACTTGCGTTTTAGACATAATGTATGATTTTCATCGCAAAATGGGACGTTTAGGTTCATAGTACAAGAACACGTGAATGCTTCGTTAGAAATAATTTCGTCGTCCTCGATTTTCACCCCAATTCCATGCTAAGCGTGCAACGAGATCATTGTCATTATAAGTTAGTAATGCTAACACTACTCATATGCCCTAATCACGTACTTATCGTCCCATTTTCCTAATTTGTATCTCTTATATTTTATTTTTGTCTTGAATGTTCACGAGTATACATTTTTGACTTATGCGATAATAGAGATTTAGGTCTAAAAATAGAGTCATAACGGTGTAACCAAGACCATCGAATTAATAACCCCTCCTTGTGGAAACCTTGGTTTCGGATCTTTTAAGCTACTATGAATGCATCATGTTCATATGATTAGATACTCAAAACGGAATTAGAACATGATACATTAACAAGGTGTTTAGGGAACAAATAACATGAATTAAAACAAAAGGGATGTTCATTATATTAATAACAAACATCCACTAGACGTGTATACATTGAATCCCATGTCTAGTGCACACACGCTTTAGGTTTACATTGTGAATGAATTGATTATTAAAACCTAAGACCCTTGGTTCCTTTTATAGTGTAAGGATTAGGGTTTACAAGAGATAATAACAAATAAACAAGTAAATCTTCTATTTAAATAAACTTATGCAGAATATATCTTGCATGTTTATCTAAATAGAAGCTTCCATAAGCTTCTTGTCTACATTTCGATGAACTCTTAAATTGCATGTGACAATGCTTGGATTGCACACGACAACTCTTGAGCCAACAACGCTTAGTTTGTTCTTGTCAACGCCTAAATTGCTCTTGACAACGCTTAGACAATATCTTCATGTTTTCTTCGTTTTTGAGTTTCTGCCACATCAACTTTTTGACCCAACACTCCTAATAGACAACGATGTCAAAAAATTAAGTCAATAAGAAGGATCGATAAACACTATTTTATAACGGTTTTGAACATGAGACTTATTACCAAGACTTTTATACGCCCCCTAACGGAAGGGCCTTATTATCATAGGTTTACCTCCATATTTTATTCAACTTCGCCATAAAGCTTTTATTATGACTTCGGTCTTGCCTTGCCTTTTATTTAACCTCGCCATGAGGTGTTTATTATGGCCAAAGACGTATATCCTCACGCTAAGGAGAATTTTGGATCTTTAAAGCTTCAAAGATTAAGGCATAATTCACTTTCAATTTTCGCATAGATTTTTCGGCCTTGTGAGCTTCAAATTGTTTGCTTGATTTAGGTGAGCACTTGAAATCTTATTATTGGGTGAAGCTTTCGATTATTCGGGTTGCCAATACTTCAAAACTGTGACGCTGGCGATACCTTAATGTTTTCCTAATTTAATTACATGGAAGCTACTAGAAAAGACTAGAAACCAATAATCAAAACTAAACCGCTAAGTCAATACTTATTAAGCAAACTATATTACATGCGAAGGGAGAATAAGCAAACAACGAGAACACATGAGTTTTTGAAAGAATACGAGTACTCTACGTTTAGCATAGTAACTTATAATTAACTCTATCATTTCTCGTCCTCATTTAAGAGACTTAGCCTAATATAAAGTTAAGGAATCAAAGCTAAGTTCTCAACACGCACGGTCGAGTAAAAAATTACTCTTATTCTCTCCATCAGAAAACCTACATTCGTGTCTTCAAACACTTATAAAACATGAGAAAATTTTTAAAATTTGGCCATTTTTAGCCTTATTTTGCAACAAAAGGATAAAAAAAAGATAAACTTTGGAAAGCGTGAAGGTTTGGCAAGGCAAGTATCTATTCACCCCCCTCCCCCATACTAAAGTTAAACATTGTCATCAATGTTTTGATTCTAAGGGTAGGATACCCCCATACTATAGACGTAGTTGAATGCTTAATCTAGCATGGAAAGGGTGTAACCATTAAATTTAAATCCGTTTATGAAGTGTGCTAAAAACCTAAGGTCAGAACATAAAAGGATATATCATGAATATTGAGAAATTCTTCAAAGAAAACGATCGAGTGCTCCCATAAAACGAACACGAGAGGCTCCAATCTTGAAGATCATGATCATCTAAAAATCACATATCACAAACAACCACAGAACAAAGGTTGTAAGGGCACAAATCCCCTCACGTTACTACATTAGAAAGATATAATATGTACATAGGATAAGCATGGGACTCCCCCACGAGGCACCTCGTTTTTTACTACTGAGTCATGAGCTCGACTCGATCCCCTCAATACTAATTATCATTAGGGAAGGTGATTTGGTCGAGGTAGTTCAAGGATGGAACTTCCCCGCCAAAGTAGTGCTTCAACCTATGTCCATTCACCTTGAAATTTGGTCCATCATTTTGAGCTAGCTCGATGGTCCCATAAGGAAAAACTTGGGTCACGGTGAATGGACCGGACCAACGGGATTTCAACTTGCCAGAAAATATTTTCAAACGAGAGTTAAAAAGCAACACTTGATCTCAAATGTTAAAAACCCGGTTTTTAATTTTTGAGTCATGAAACTTTTTAGTTTTTTCTTTATAAATCAATGAATTTTCATAAGCAATGACTCCCAATTCATCTAATTCATTCAATTGCATTTTCTTGTGTTTTCCCGCGGTCTCAATATCGTCATTACAATGCTTAAGGGCCCAATAAGCTTTGTGTTCAAGTTCAATTGGAAAGTGAAAATTCTTCCCATACACAAGCTTATAAGGAGTGCACCCGATGGGCGTCTTATGAGCGGTCCAAAAGGCCCATAAAGCATCGTCCAACTTATCCGACCAAGATTGTCGGTTTTCTCCAATCGATCTCTCCATGATCCTCTTCAATGTTCGGTTTGAAACCTCGACTTTCCCACTCGTTTGTAGGTGATAAGCCGTAGAAAGACGATGTGTAACCCATATTTCCTTAGGACCCTTTCGAATTGGTCGTTACAAAAATGGGTTCCACGATCGCTTATTATCGAACGAGGGGTTCTAAACCGAGAAAACAAGCTTTTCAAAAACTTGACTACCACACAAGCATCGTTCGTGGGCAAAGCCTTAGCTTCCACCCACTTAGATAGGTAGTCAACGGCGACAAGGATGTACTTATTACCACGAGATGATGGGAATGGCCCCATAAAGTCAATTCCCCAAGCGTCAAAGATCTCACACACTTGGATGATATTTTGTGGCATTTCATCGTTTTGTGAGGCTTTTCCTTGTCGTTGGCATGCGTCACACGACTTCACAAGTGCATGTGCATCTCGGTAAATAATAAGCCAAAAGAAACCGGCATCAGAGACCTTCTTAGCCGTGAGATTAGCACCGTGGTGACCACCCGTGGGTCCCTCGTGACAAGTTCTAAGGATATTAAAAGCTTCGGTACCAAAGACACAATGTCGAATAATTTGACCCGCACAAGTCCGAAATAGATAAGGGTCGTTCCAAAAGTAGAACTTGACGTCACGAAAGAATTTTCGTTTTTGTTTAGTCGTCATACCCTTAATGATGAAATACCCGCATGGTAATTTGCGATGTCCGCAAACCATGGGGTAGATGAATCAAGTTTAGAATTCACTACACCAAGTGTCTCGAGCGGAAATGTTTCGGTGATTTCCTTTGGCTCGTAAACACTTTGGTGAGGATCTTCCAAACGAGAAAGATGATCGGCCACTAGATTCTCGGCTCCTTTTTTGTCAAGGATTTTTACATCAAATTCCTGTAGGAGGAGAATCCAACGAAGTAATCTCGGCTTTGCATCTTGTTTAGCCATGAGATACTTAATAGCCGAATGATATGTATACACTATGCATCGAGTCAAGACGAGGTAAGGTCGGAATTTCTCAAATGCATACACCACAGAAAGGAATTCCTTTTCCGTTGTAGTGTATTTTAGTTGAGCCTCGGTCATCGTCTTGCTAGCATAGTGAATAGGCAAGAAGTGTTTTTCATGGCGTTGCCCCAAAACCGCCCCAATAGCGTAGTCACTAGCATCACACATGAGCTCAAAGGGGAGGTTCCAGTTGGGAGCAACAAGAATGGGAGCTTCGGTAAATTTCCTCTTAAGTATTTCAAAGGCTCATACACAATCTTCGTTAAAGACAAAAGGTGCATCTTTTTCGAGGAGATGTGTGATGAGATGGCATTTATACATGATCTCATCGTTCTTTTCGTGCTTTAAATGCATAAAATGTCATAAAAATACCATATATATGCTTGTGTTTGTTTACTTGTGTATTTTAGGTATGGATATCGTGAAAAAGACAAAAGATCACAAGTTACAAGGAAAAATGGACACGAGAAACGAAGCCGTACAAAGAACCGGGCCCTAATCATGGAATTCTCAACAAATACCCTTGAAGACTTGAAGACAAACAAGATTGATCCTCATTTATTGAAGAAATGACACTTAAAACCCTTGTATATTAATAATTACAAGTTTGGTCCCTTAAGTTTGTCAAAATTACACAAAAGGTCCCTCAACTTTGAAGAAATGGCAAGATTAGTCCCTCAAACAAATCAAAATTGCCAATAATGGTCCCTCATGAAGTCAAAGTTACAATGAAGACCTTTGAAGATCAACATTGTCCAAGATCAGTCCTTGAAATATCTCAAAATGGCAAATATAACCCTTGAAACACTTTTTATAAAGTTTTGTGCCAAAATTGCCAAGTGGTGAAAGTTGTTACAAGTTAAATTGGGCGCTGATAGAAGTTTGCTTACAAATGCAAAAAGAAAAGAAAAGGAAGGACTGAAAGGGAGCAAATGAAACATTCAAACACGTTTTTGCGCCAAACACTTATCCAATCCACCAAAAACGGATCAAAAGGGGTACTGTTTACCTTTTCACCACCCAGATTTTACACCACTTAAATCAAAGGGTAATTTTCAATTACCTTGACACACACTTAATTCACACGCCCAGAAACCCTTCCCAACCTTAAAACACTCATTCCCACTCACAATGGACCCCACCCCCAAATACCCGTCCACCAATCATGTGACAACTTAACCTCCAAGTCATCCTATGTGGCAAAATCAACAGCCAAGAACCTTAGCTTCATCCTAAAGCTAAAATGAACGTCCTTGATCATTTTGGACAACTCACACCAAGGAATTATCTAGAAGACCTCAAGGGCACATTTGGGAATTCAGTTCTAGGGTTTATGAATAGTGTTAGCTTGGCATTTGCCTATAAAAGGAGACCTCAACATGTGAGAGTCCCTTTGTTCCAGATTTTAGCTTTTAACCATTGTAATTCCTTTTTATGAAATAAAGTTTGAATTTCTTAAAATTTTGAGTTCTAATCTGTTATTTATAAAAGTTTGGTGTTTGAGAAGCTAAAATCTGAGTTCCATTTATATGTTTGAAGGTTTTTGAGGCAAGGTTTTAGTTGATAAAGCTTGGGTTTCAAAAATCAGAAAGTTGGCATTATTTTTTATCTCACTTTGTGTTTGGTCATCTTAGCAGCATTGGAAGCTGGTACTTGTTTTGCTAGTACCTCAGCTCAAACAATCCAGGGCCTGGATGTAGGTCTTGGAGGTTTGCACCTTCTTCCCTTTTCATTTTCTCTTTAAGTTTCTGAATATTTGTGATTTTTGTGGATTTATGCTTGAATCTGTGTTATTGTGGTTGATTATTGTTGATTTGGTTTGGTTTGATGTTATTAAGGTGTTATTGATCTGATTTGTGGGTTGAATCTTAATGATCCTTTGAAAATTTGTGAAATCAAGTTTTAAAAGGGTGTTTGGGATTACTGCATAAGTTGGATTTGTGGTTTGTTAAGTGCTTGTGTGTTGTATGCAAGTATTGGTATCTGTTATTTGGGAGCATATGTTCATCTGTTTGCAGGTTTTGTGGGTTTGAACACATTGACTCATAGATCGGCTATAAAATCTTCATAACTTGGTAAAATTGGCTAGGATTTTGAGGACACCTAGATCTAAGCATAGGTTAAGGGTAACAAGTGCTAAATCATAGTTAATCACACCAGGGTAGAAGGATTTGAGGCTTGAAATTGGATCAAGTGTCAAGTATATCAACAAACTGTTTCTGCATATTGTTCATTGTTCATCAGTAACATTTTGTGCTTTGATCTTGCTACTCACTTTGATTCAGTGTTTGATTCTTGTTGCTTTGTGTTTATTGTTAGTTTATATAGCTTGTGTATGCATCTGGTTAAGTTTGGTTGGCTTATTTTGCTTAAATCTGCTTATTAAGTGCTTAACTGCTTATTTGCATATCTGGAGCATATCTGTGGACTGTTTGGCTTATTGTGGCTTATTGTGTGGATCATTTTGTGATTTTATTGTTACTATTGACTCCTTGTGGTTCACTGATCACAAGGGTGCCTTTGTTTCCAATTGAATCAAACCAGAACTCTCAAATAAGCTTGGTCAATTAGTCAAAGCAGTGGGAACTCCTTTCCCCTGCTGGTTACCACTGCTAGTGCAATTTTGGTGTCAGCTTATCAATAAGCTATAATAGCTTATTTTAACCAGCAACAACTTTGTTTTTTTAATAGGTGCTCATATTTTGACCCATTTGTTCATCCTGGAGCATTTGGGTGGTTGACTTTTAGGTTTGACTAGAAAACCAAGTCCTTTGACTTTTACATAAGTTCATTTGTGCTTATTCTGGCTTATTGAGTTAGCTTATTGGATTTTTGTTGATTGATATTGCTTATTGAGTCCATTTGAAAGCTTTTGCAAGTTGAATCAGCCTTTGAGGTGCATTATTTCTCAAAAACGACTATTTTGTCGTTTTGTGAATTTTTGCTTTTCTATTTTCTGGCTTATTGAGTTAGCTTATTGGAAATTTCTTTTGACAGATCTCTTAAGCATCCAAAAAGAGGGTTGTGTGTCAAATTAGAGCTTATGGCATTAGCTTATGGCTTAATGGGCTGAAAAGCCCAATAAGAATAAGCTTGGTGTTCAATAAGCTGTGATAAGCACATTTTCAGCTTTTGGGCCTTTAGAGTTTTGTTCTTAGAATTAAACTTTAAGTTAGATAGGGCTTTTCCAAGTCAATTGGGCCAAGTTTGACTTTTTGGGCCCAAAAGCCCATTTGTGTTGACTGAATTTGGATTTGGCCCATTTGAGGGCCCATTTGAGGGCCCATTAGGGGTATTTTGGTAATTTCACTTTGATTTTCTGATTATTTAGGTTAAAATAAACTAGTTTGCAAGTTTCTAGAATTTTTTATAATTTTTGGATTTTTAATATTATTTTATTATTATTTTATTATTATTTTTAAAATTTCACTTTTTCCAACTTGTTACATTTTTTTAGGTTAAATACATTAAAATAGGAATTTAGCAACTTTTAGAATAATTTTATCACTTTTAAATTAATTTTTATAATTATTTTAAGTTTTAATAGTTTTTAAATCATTTTAAATAGTTTTTATTAGTTTTAAAATTTCTAAAAATAGTTTTTAATCATTTTAGGTCATTTTTGAGTTTATTCAATTGACAAATCTTTATTTGGGCTTTTTGATAATTTATTTGATTTTTAGGGCTTTAATTAGCATTTAAAAATTGAATATTTAATTATTTAAAAGTTTTGAAAAAGTTTTGATCATTGGTAAACTCTTAGTTTATTATTTTTGGTGAAATTTTGGTAATTTTTAGAATTTATTTTTATTTTTGTGGTTTTTAAGGTTCTACGTTTTAACTTTCTAGTAGTGATTTTGTGTTTATTTTTACGTCTTCGTCATTTTCTCTTCTAATCCCCTTCTAAACCAATCATTAATCACAAACATTTGGCAAGTTTTTCACATACATATACCTCCTTGGGAAACGAACTTTCACACCATTAAGGGTCATTAGTGTTGATTTTCCTAAATCATCACTCAATACTTACCGCTCATATACGCTCTTTTGTTTTCCTAAACAAGAGGTGTAATTTACCACAATCACTTTGGCGCCGCTGCCGGGGAGATGTGTCGTGATTAATTTGTATTGTTGTTTTTAATATTAACCAAATAGTATTTGTATTAGTAGAACTCTACTAATACGTATTATCGGTTTTCTTGGTTTTTCTTGTACAAATATTATTAATATATTGTATTAAGTATCACAATAAATTTACAATATCTCCAAAAGTGTGAAAACACAACCTTAATTGGGATTTGATCTCCTAATTATTGTATTCGAATCTCAAACAAAAAGAAAAAGGCAAAAATAGATAAATACTTTCGTGAAGATCGATTTTGAAAGATACAAACTATAAGGTGGGTATAAGGCGGGTATTATAAAATATACCCTAAGGAAAAAGGCTCTTAAGTGCTTCACGCCGCCTCGTTTCCCCGCTTGCTTGTGAGTATTTTGAGATTGAAGGCTAATCGAGGGTTTTGCCGCCCAAAGTATTATTACGTATAATATATTTGCTTGGTTTCTTTGTGATTAAACCCTCTTGAACAATTTGGTTTTCACCAAAGTTCTAAAGTCATTGGAATACGTTCACTCCACGTGATCGTTTTCATTCCTTTGAGGCTTCTTTAATCAAGAGTTTGATTCGAGGAGAGATTTTGTAGATTGTTGTCTATGAAGATACACCAAAATCCAAAAAAAAATTAAATATCATCAAAAACACAAAAAAATTGAAAATTCACAAAACACCCAAAAAGAATCTTCTTTGCTCACCTCCCATTCTTCGTGAAGTTTATGATCACTCGTAATCAAGCAAAACGAGCTCGTAAACGACTTCAAAAGCAAGCCAATCAAGAGACGTTGATTGTTGAAGAACCTCCAATTGTTGAACCTATTGTAGAACAAGAAGTCGTCATGGCTAATCGTACTATGATGGAGTTTCTACAAGCACCCATTGAGGGTTTTGGAGAGGCTATTGTGATTCCCGCCATCCTTGCGGAGAATTTCGAAATTAAGACGGGTTTAATGTCGATGTTGCAAGCAAATAAGTTTAGAGGTCATGAGAAAGACAACCCGCATTACCATATTAGGAATTTTAACCGTCTCACCGCCACTAGCAAGTTTAAGGATGTTCCACATGACGCCATTAAGATGATGTTGTTTCCTTACTCGTTGGATGGACCCGCTAAAATTTGGCTCGAGAAAGAACCGCCAAATTCGATTTTGACATGGGCCGATCTCGTTTCTAAGTTTGTGAACAAGTTTTTTCCACCATCTAAAACAACACACTTGAAAAATGAGATTTCACGATTTGTGCAAAGAAATAATGAAAGTTTTTCAATGGCATGGGAACGCTTTAAAGAAATGTTACACGAATGTCCACACCATGATTTCACGGAATAGCATCAAGTGGATACTTTTTATAATGGGCTTAATGATCATGAACGAGATTATTTGAATGCCGCCGCGGGTGGTAATTTTTTGTGCAAGACGACAAATGAGGCTTTACAAATCATTGAAAATAGATCTAAGGTTTATAACCCTCGTAACACACCGAGTGTTGCCAATATGGGTTCGTCATCTTCATCACAATCGTCTCGTAGCATTAATGCCTTACATGATGAAGCTAATTAGGAAAATCGGTTTTTTGATAGATTTGCTAATCTAATGTCCCATTGGAAGGCTCAAGAAGCTTCCAATTCCGCTTCGGTTAAAGCGGTTGCTAAGAGTTGTTTATCTTGTGGGGGAGCTCATAATCTTTCCGAGTGCATTACCGCGGATGGTAACACTTCGAGTACTTATGTAGCAACGGGAACTTATAACCAAAACGGTCAAGGTTCCCGCTAAAATCAAGCTCCACCAAACCAAAATGTTAACAATTATCGAAACAACAACCAAGGTAATTACCAAGGAAACACACGCAATTACAACAAAGGGAATTATCAAAGTGGGAATGGACAAATTTCTAATCAAAATCAAAACCGGGATTTTCAAAACACTACACAAGGTTTTCAAAATGCTCACACTAAAAATTTGCAAGGAGAATTTTTGGATTATGCAAAAGCAAATGATGCTAAATTTGATAATATGCAACGTGAGATGATTAGCTTAAGATCCGAGTTGAAAAACGAGCTTAAAAATGAACTTGCTAATGAACTTAAAACTCATGCAAACAAAATGGAAGGAAATCTCCAACGTCTACAACAAAACCAACAAAAGATGGAATTAGGACAACATGAGATTAAGCAAGAGTTATTAAAAGCGGATGCTAGGCAATCAAAATTTGAGGACCGAATGGCTAAGATGTATGAAGCAATCATGTGTAAACCCTCTTCCTCGGGTGGTCTTCCTAGTGATACCATTAACAACCCGAGGGGAGAAATGAAGGTTATTACTACACGAAGTGGTAAAACTTTCAAGGAACCAATCTCTCGTCCTAGTACTTCTACGGAGAAGGAAATCAAGAAAGAACCCGAGGTGATGGTCGAAAAGGAGCATATTACAATCCCACAAAGTACCGCTCAAACCACACCTACGGTTGAACCAATACCAATTGTGGAACCTGAGTTTCCAAGGCCGTTGCCTAATGACCAACCCACACCACCTTTACCCTACCCTTCGAGACGAAACAAAGAGAAAGCACAAGAACGGAACAATTATCAATTTGAGCTATTTATAAAAATGTTTCGTGATTTACATTTTAACATAAGTTTTGCCGACGCTCTTATCATGATGCCTCGATTCGCCGCAAACTTCAAAAGTATGCTAAACAACAAAGAGAAGTTACAACAATCGTCTAGTTGTTCATCGGTTTTTCTTAGCCGCATACCACAAAAAGTCGGTGACCCCGGTAAATTTTTTATTCCGTGTGCTATTCAAGATATGGAGGAATGCTACGCCTTGGCCGATCTTGGTGCTAGTATTAATTTAATGCCTCTTGAGATTTTCAAATCGCTCTCGCTTCTGGCTCTTACTCCTTCGAACATGTCTATCGAGATGGCCGATCATTCTACAATTTTAGCATGTGGAGTAGCTGAGGACGTTTTTGTTAAAGTCGGAAAGTTTTACTATCCCGTTGACTTTATCGTTGTAGACATTCCTATCGATTGAAAAGTTCCTCTCATTTTGGGTCGTTCATTTTTGGATACATCAAGAGCACTTATCGATGTTCATGCTCGAAAAATCACCCTTCGTTTCAATGAGGAAGAACTTGTCATCAATGCAACACAAAACTCCAATCTTTCTCATGTCTATTCTATTGCAACTCTAAACCATGGTGACTCAACCAATGTCGTTTGCAAAGAATTTTCACCAAGAGTTTTAGGAAATGTCGCCAAAAACAATTTACCATTTCCTCCGCCGGTGGAGGTTATGAGTGTAAAGCCTACAAAGAAGAAAGCGTCAATACTTGAATCGAAAAATCCTTCACCTCACCTAGAACATTCATTCTTGAAAAGTGTTGATAAGTTGCCGGTTTCTACGGAAAATCTTTCGGATGATGAATATGTAGACCCCGATGGGGAGGTTTTCTTCGTCGATAAGCGTTTTGAGAACTTACCACCACTAAAACTAAAACGATTTCAAAATGTGAGAATTTTTAGTGTGACTAACATCGTCTTAGAAACACCGAATATGTTCGACATAATCAAAAAGGGTTTTCATAAGGAGAGTTCAATAGATAAAAATAGAAAAGATCTTAAATGTGATTTAATTGATTTTTCTACAAATCTAACTCCGTCATCACCACGTGTTTTGAGTGCTACAAACTCGTCTACTCCTTTTGACGATGCTTTGTGTGGTTCTAGTATGGGGGAAGCCCCTTATGTTCCCTCATCCTTGTCCACCGAGGACGAGATATTCGATCCTGGAATTTCATGTAAAGGGAAATCTCGGTCTTCCACCGATGCAATAAATGGAAAATCTTTCTATTTGCTTGGTGCGAGTCTACCTCGAGTAGCTCAAAAGTTTGTCATACCAATTGTCCCACCCTTCTACTTCTCATCTCTTTTCTTCAAACTCTTTGAGTTTATGGCACATGTTGAAGTGGCGTTGATTTGTTTTTCCAATGAAAACGAAAACGCCATTTTCGACCCCGGTATTTCGCATCATCAAAGGACTTAGTCCTTAATACCGGTTGCTTTTTGGGCCTTGTTAATCATGTAAGCCCCATCAAAAATAGACCATACCATGATTTTCCCTAAATGTTCACATTTTAAGGGGATCGAGTCGAGCTCATGACTCGGTAATCAAAAACGAGGTGCCTCGTGGGGGAGATCCCATGCTTATCTTTTATGCTCACTATTCACTAATAAGGGGACTTGTACCCTTTCAACTCGTTGTCTCGTGGTTGTTTGTGATTGTGTTATCTAGATCATCATCATCATCTACGATTGAAGACTCTCGTGTTCGTTTACGTGAGCCTCCATCGTTCGGTTGAAGAAGTTTTTCACGATTCCATGACATATCCTTTATTGTTCTAACAATTATCTTTTTGCATACTTAATAAACGGCTTTAGATATATTGTTGATCACTCCCCCATACTAGATCCTAAGCATTCAATTCTTCGTCTCTAGTATGGGGGTGCTCCACCTTTAGACTCGAAACATTGAGGACAATGTTTACTTTTAGTATGGGGGGGTGAATAGATACTTGCTTTGTTACGCCCTCACGCTTTCCAATTTTCAATGTTTTGTTTTGCTAATAAGGCTAAAAATGGCCAAATTTTAAAATTTTTCTTAGTTTTCATAAGTGTTTTTAAGACACGAATGTATATTTTCCGTTGGGTAGAATAAGAGTTAATTTTTGACTTGATGGGCATTTGGAGCCATTTACATTCCTTAACCCGCTCAATTCAAGTTTTGCTAGACTTTTATATAGGGAGCTTTAAAACGCGAAAGTCTTAATTCATACGAGTTAAGAACAAGAACTTTTCGCAAGTTCCTATAATTGATTCTAGAAAGTCACTTATCAAGGGAACTATAAAACGCATTCTCTAAACTTGAAAAAGTCCAAGAAAGTGCAAGATCCTATAGGTGGCTTGAAAACCCAAAACTTTGATTTGATATAGTCTTGATGAAAGCTAATCCAAATTTGGCTTAATTTTGACTTGCATGGCTAAGTATTCACGAGTCTCTTTAATTAGAGGTCTTTATATAGTGAAGAACGAGAAATGATAGAGTTAGACAAGTGATCATGCTAAACGTAGAACATGAAAGTGTTCTTCCAAAAACTCATATGTTTTTAATTGTGGCTTTTTCTTCCCATAAGATCAATGCATTAGGAATAAATCATAATTGCAATAAGTAAGGTCGTACGATTTGAAAGGTTACTTAGCCTCTAGCGCAAGATCGTTTAAAAGTTGCTCGGGGTTGAATAGAGTTCATAGCCAAGGCATAACTTATTGAAGCGGGACGCGAAGATTGGCGATCATCCAAAAAGGCCCTAACAAGGCATGAGGAGCTCTATTTTTGCTAAAGATCCAAAGATGATGTGAAGTATCATTATTCCTAAATCAATATGAAGGATCGAGACACACGACGAGAAGCTATTACTCCCCTAAAGAATGGAGAAAGTCTATCCAAAAAGACCCTAACAAGGTATGAGGATAAATATATCCAAGTCCGAAAAGGAGGCGGATCGTTGTATATCAAAATCCAAAGTAAAGATTGAAGAAAAATGATGAAGTCGTGGTCCAATATGAAGAATCTCTCAAAAACGTCAAGTGAAGAAATTCCAAATATATGAAGAGAAGACCATAATTTCAAGAACGTCTTCCCAAGATTTGAAGTATGAAGTACATGCCAAATATCGGTCCGAGAAAGGTCTCAAATCATGAAACGAGTTATGCCAAGATATGAACTTAAGGAGATACACGAGAAGCCGTTTTAAAAGATTTTGTCCTTCGGCTAACTATTGATCAAATCGTGCTACTTTGCTTTCGGACTAATAACTACTTAAATAAGTCAATATGAATCACTTGTGATCCATGACAAATAGATAAAAAAATGCTAGTAACCCATTTCCTTTTATAATAACTAGGATTGCGGGGAGAAAAAGTATTACACAATTTGGACGTATGAGTAGTGTTAGCATTGTGACTTGTACCAACAATGATCTTGTTTTTGCACTTAGCATGGAATGTATGACAATCAAGGGTGACGAAGTTTACTCTAAGGGACATTTACTTGTTTCTGTTCTTTGACCCTAAAAGTCACTTTTTGTGATGAAAATCATATATTATGTCTTTACACATCATCGTAGTATGTTGCAAGTCTTTTTACTTTTCAATAAAGGTTAATAAATTTGAACTTTGGTGATGCTTAGATACTTTATTCTATCATTGCGTGAGGGCACGGCAATGGCTTAGTATGGGGGAGTGATGAGATGGCATTTATACATGATCTCATCGTTCTTTTCGGGCTTTAAATGCATAAAATGTCATAAAAATACCATATAATGCTTGTGTTTGTTTACTTGTGTATTTTAGGTATGGATATCATGAAAAAGACAAAAGATCACAAGTTACAAGGAAAAACGGACACGAGAAACGAAGCCGTACAAAGAACCGGGCCCTAATCATGGAATTATCAACAAATACCCTTGAAGACTTGAAGACAAACAAGATTGATCCTCATTTATTGAAGAAATGACACTTAAAACCCTTGTATATTAATAATTACAAGTTTGGTCCCTTAAGTTTGTCAAAATTACACAAAAGGTCCCTCAACTTTGAAGAAATTGCAAGATTAGTCCCTCAAACAAATCAAAATTGCCAATAATGGTCCCTCATGAAGTCAAAGTTACAATGAAGACCTTTGAAGATCAACATTGTCCAAGATCAGTCCTTGAAATATCTCAAAATGGCAAATATAACCCTTGAAACACTTTTTATAAAGTTTTGTGCCAAAATTGCCAAGTGGTGAAAGTTGTTACAAGTTAAATTGGGCGCTGATAGAAGTTTGCTTACAAATGCAAAAAGAAAAGAAAAGGAAGGACTGAAAGTGAGCAAATGAAACATTCAAACACGTTTTTGCGCCAAACACTTATCCAATCCACCAAAAACGGATCAAAAGGGGTACTGTTTACCTTTTCACCACCCAGATTTTACACCACTTAAATCAAAGGGTAATTTTCAATTACCTTGACACACACTTAATTCACACGCCCAGAAACCCTTCCCAACCTTAAAACACTCATTCCCACTCACAATGGACCCCACCCCCAAATACCCGTCCACCAATCATGTGACAACTTAACATCCAAGTCATCCTATGTGGCAAAATCAACAGCCAAGAACCTTAGCTTCATCCTAAAGCTAAAATGAACGTCCTTGATCATTTTGGACAGCTCACACCAAGGAATTATCTAGAAGACCTCAAGGGCACATTTGGGCATTCAGTTCTAGGGTTTATGAATAGTGTTAGCTTGGCATTTGCCTATTAAAGGAGACCTCAACATGTGAGAGTCCCTTTGTTCCAGATTTTAGCTTTTAACCATTGTAATTCCTTTTTATGAAATAAAGTTTGAATTTCTTAAAATTTTATGTTCTAATCTGTTATTTATAAAAGTTTGGTGTTTGAGAAGCTAAAATCTGAGTTCCATTTATATGTTTGAAGGTTTTTGAGGCAAGGTTTTAGTTGATAAAACTTGGGTTTCAAAAATCAGAAAGTTGGCATTATTTTTTATCTCACTTTGTGTTTGTTCATCTTAGCAGCATTGGAAGCTGATACTTTTTTTGCTAGTACCTCAGCTCAAACAATCCAGGGCCTGGATGTAGGTCTTGGAGGTTTGCACCTTCTTCCCTTTTCATTTTCTCTTTAAGTTTCTGAATATTTGTGATTTTTGTGGATTTATGCTTGAATCTATGTTATTGTGGTTGATTATTGTTGATTTGGTTTGGTTTGATGTTATTAAGGTGTTATTGATCTGATTTGTGGGTTGAATCTTAATGATCCTTTGAAAATTTGTGAAATCAAGTTTTAAAAGGGTGTTTGGGAATACTGCATAAGTTGGATTTGTGGTTTGTTAAGTGCTTGTGTGTTGTATGCAAGTATTGGTATCTGTTATTTGGGAGCATATGTTCATCTGTTTGCAGGTTTTGTGGGTTTGAACACATTGATTCATAGATTGGCTATAAAATCTTCATAACTTGGTAAAATTGGCTAGGATTTTGAGGACACCTAGATCTAAGCATAGGTTAAGGGTAACAAGTGCTAAATCATAGTTAATCACACCAGGGTATAAGGATTTGAGGCTTGAAATTGGATCAAGTGTCAAGTATATCAGCAAACTGTTTCTGCATATTGTTCATTGTTCATCAGTAACATTTTGTGCTTTGATCTTGCTACTCACTTTGATTCAGTGTTTGATTCTTGTTGCTTTATGTTTATTGTTAGTTTATACAACTTGTGTATGCATCTGGTTAAGTTTGGTTGGCTTATTTTGCTTAAATCTGCTTATTAAGTGCTTAACTGCTTATTTGCATATCTGGAGCATATCTGTGGACTGTTTGGCTTATTGTGGCTTATTGTGTGGATCATTTTGTGATTTTATTGTTGCTATTGACTCCTTGTGGTGCACTGATCACAAGGGTGCCTTTGTTTCCATTTGAATCAAACCAGAACTCTCAAATAAGCTTGGTCAATTAGTCAAAGCAGTGGGAACTCCTTTCCCCTGCTGGTTACCACTGCTAGTGCAATTTTGGTGTCAGCTTATCAATAAGCTATAATAGCTTATTTTAACCAGAAACAACTTTGTTTTTGTAATAGGTGCTCATATTTTGACCCATTTGTTCATCCTGGAGCATTTGGGTGGTTGACTTTTAGGTTTGACTAGAAAACCAAGTCCTTTGACTTTTACATAAGTTCATTTGTGCTTATTCTGGCTTATTGAGTTAGCTTATTGGATTTTTGTTGATTGATATTGCTTATTGAGTCCATTTGAAAGCTTTTGCAAGTTGAATCAGCCTTTGAGGTGCATTATTTCTCAAAAACGACTATTTTGTCGTTTTGTGAATTTTTGCTTTTCTATTTTCTGGCTTATTGAGTTAGCTTATTGGAAATTTATTTTAACAGATCTCTTAAGCATCCAAAAAGAGGGTTGTGTGTCAAATTAGAGCTTATGGCATTAGCTTATGGCTTAATGGGCTGAAAAGCCCAATAAGAATAAGCTTGGTGTTCAATAAGCTGTGATAAGCACATTTTCAGCTTTTGGGCCTTTGGAGTTTTGTTCTTAGAAATAAATTTTAAGTCAGATAGGGCTTTTCCAAGTCAATTGGGCCAAGTTTGACTTTTTGGGCTCAAAAGCCCATTTGTGTTGACTGAATTTGGATTTGGCCCATTTGAGGGCCCATTAGGGGTATTTTGGTAATTTCACTTTGATTTTCTGATTATTTAGGTTAAAATAAACTAGTTTGCAAGTTTCTAGAATTTTTTATAATTTTTGGATTTATAATATTATTTTATTATTATTTTATTATTATTTTTAAAATTTCACTTTTTCCAACTTTTTACATTTTTCTTAGGTTAAATACATTAAAATAGGAATTTTGCAACTTTTAGAATAATTTTATCACTTTTAAATTAATTTTTATAATTATTTTAAGTTTTAATAGTTTTTAAATCATTTTAAATAGTTTTTATTAGTTTTAAAATTTCTAAAAATAGTTTTTAATCATTTTAGGTCATTTTTGAGTTTATTCAATTGAAAAATCTTTATTTGGGCTTTTTGATAATTTATTTGATTTTTAGGGCTTTAATTAGCATTTAAAAATTGAATATTTAATTATTTAAAAGTTTTGAAAAAGTTTTGATCATTGGTAAACTCTTAGTTTATTATTTTTGGTGAATTTTTGGTAATTTTTAGAATTTATTTTTATGTTTGTGGTTTTTAAGGTTCTACGTTTTAACTTTCTAGTAGTGATTTTGTGTTTATTTTTACGTCTTCGTCATTTTCTCTTCTAATCCCCTTCTAAACCAATCATTAATCACAAACATTTGGCAAGTTTTTCACACACATATACCTCCTTGGGAAACGAACTTTCACACCATTAAGGGTCATTAGTGTTGATTTTCCTAAATCATCACTCAATACTTACCGCTCATATACGCTCTTTTGTTTTTCTAAACAAGAGGTGTAATTTACCACAATCAATGTGTAATAGGTCGAGAAATCTTTGAAAAGTCCTTGATGAATCGACGATAAAAGCCCGCGTGGCCTAGGAAACTCCTAACTCCCTTAACGGTTTTGGGATGAGGTAATTTGGCGATGAAGTCTACCTTAGCTTTGTCTACCTCAATCCCCGCTTTCGAAACCTTGTGCCCTAAGACGATTCCACTTTTGACCATAAAATGACATTTTTCCCAATTAAGCACAAGGTTGGTTTCCTCACAACGTTTTAACATTCTCTTAAGATTCGACAAACACGAAGTGAACGAACAACCAAACACGGAAAAATAATCCATAAAGACTTCCATCGTCTTCTCGATCATGTCATGAAAACTAGCCATCATGCACCTTTGAAAGGTTCCCGATGCATTGCAAAGTCTGAATGGCATTCTACGATAAGCAAACGTTCCATATGGACACGTAAACATAGTTTTTTCTTGATCACGAGGATCAATGGGGATTTGTAAGTAACCGAAAAAACCATCCAAAAAGAAATAGAAATCGTTTCCCACAAGACGCTCCAACATTTGGTCCATGAAGGCAAGGGAAAATGGTATTTTCGAGTGGCGTCATTCAACTTACGATAGTCAATGCACACTCTCCATCCGGTCACGAGTCTAGTTAGAATTAACTCGTTGGCATCATTTGGCACAACGGTCATTCCTCCCTTCTTAGGGACACAATGAATAGGACTCACCCAAGGGCTATCAGAAATAGGGTAAATCATTCCCGCGTCAAGGAGTTTTAGGATCTCCTTTTTGATGACATCGTGAATTTTGGGGTTCACCCTCCTTTGACAATGGATTGCGGGTTTGTAGTCCTCCTCCATTAAGATTTTGTGGGTACAAAATTTGGGATCGATCCCCTTAATGTCGGATCATTTCCACGAAATTGCCCTTTTGTGATCCTTTAGAACATCGACAAGTGCGGGTTTTTTATCATTCGTAAGATCTTTCGCAATAATAACCGGCAACTTGTTGTCCTCCTCCAAAAATACATATTCAAGGTGAGGAGGTAAGTCTTTCAACTCGAGGATTGGTGGTTCCTCAATTGAATATTTGGGCTCGATACTCATAACCTCCTTGGGTGGAGGAAATGGGAAATCATTAAGAAAATCCTTGATAATCGAGAAGTCCTCATCATTGTCGAGGTCTTCGTCAGAAGTACGTGGAACATCAAATTCATCCAACGTAAAACCACCACCTTCAAATGGATTGAAGGTTGGTTTCGAATTATCAAGAATGGGATCAAGCATAGTGGGATTGCCACTATTTTCATCATCACCAAAACCTAGAACTTGTTGTGAAAATTCCTCGCAAACAACGTCGATCATATCAACGAGGTTTATGGTAGCAACGGAATAAACATGAGAAATTTGAGAATTTTGAGTTGCGTTTACAACAAGTTCCTCGTCGTTGAAACGTAAGGTGATGTTTCTAGCATGCACATTAATTAAAGCCATAGACGTATCTAAAAACGAACGACCTAAAATAAGAGGAACTTGAGGATCCGTGGGAATATCCACAACGATAAAGTCTACCGGATAATAGAACTTTCCCACTTTCACAAAAACGTCTTCGGCCAATCCACATGCGGGAATTGTGGAATGATCGGCCAACTCGATAGACATTAGTGAAGGAGTAAGATTAGGAAGATTGAGCAACTTGAAAATTGCAAGTGGCATCAAATTAATACTAGCACCAAGATCGGCCAAGGCATAGCATTCTTCCATATCTTGGATTGCACATGGAATCAAGAATTTACCGGGATCACCGACTTTTTGAGGTATGCTGTTAAGATAAACCGATGAACAACTAGAAAATGGTTGTAATTTTTCCTTGTTGTTCAACATACTCTTAAAGTTAGCAGCAAATCGAGGCATCATGACCAAAGCGTCGGCAAAACTCACATTAAAATGAACGTCACGAAACATTTTCATAAAAAGCTCAAATTGGTAGTTATCGCGCTCTAGACGTTTCTCCTTTCTATGTCTCGATGGATATGGCAAAGGTGGTGTGGGTTGAGGCATAGGCATAGCATTTGGAATCTCGGGTTCCAAATGTGGTAATGGGTCAACCGTAGGTGTGGCATGAGTGGTACTTCGTGGGATTGGGACATGCTCCTTTTCGACCACCACTTAATTGCTTCCTCCTTAGGATCAATTGGTTGAGGAGTCGGTTCCTTAAGTGTCTTACCACTTCGTGTGGTAATCACTTTCATCTCTCCCATAGGGTTCGATATGGTGTTGCTAGGAAGACTACTCGAAGACGGTTTACACATTATAGCCTCAAACATGGATGAAATTTTATCCTCAAACATAGATTGCCTCTTCTCGGCCTTAATCATCTCTTGTTTTATTTCATGTTGCCCTTGCTCCATTTTTGTTGGTTTTGTTGTAACCTAGTTACATTTCCCTCCATTTTGTTGGTGTGGATCTTAATCTCATGTGCTAACTCATTTTTCAACTCCTTTATCAAGTCATTCTTAAATTCGGATCTTAGGCTAATGATCTCCCTTTGAATATTATCAAACCTTGCATCGTTTCCATTTGCGTATTCAACAAATTCATTTGGAAGATCTTTCAAAGTTTGCAAACCTTTGTTGTTGTTTTGAAAATCATTGTTTTGATTTTTGTTTGAAACTTGATTGTTATTAGCCCCTTGATTCCCATAGTTGTTTCCTTTGTAATTGTTTTTGAAACCAACTTGATTGTTTCGATAGTTGTTGTTAGAATTTTGATTGGGAGCAAAACCCGGTGGAGTCATTTGATTAGAGCGGGTAACTTGACCGTTTTGGTTGTAAGTTCCCGTGGCCGCGTATGTACTCGAAGTGTTACCACCGTTGGTAATGCACTCGGAGAAATCACGACCTCCACCACAATACATACATGAAACCTCAACCGCTTTAGCCGTAGCAGGAGCACTTTGTTCACCAACTTTGAATTCAATTAAAAGTCCTTTAAGCTTATCAAAGATTTTGTTTTCCAAGTTCGCTTCAATTTGGCAAGCATCGATGTTATTGGACAATGACGGTGAAGCCGAAGGCGAAGACTTACGAACACTCGCTGTGTTACGAGGACTATACACCTTAGATCTATTCGCAATTATCAACAACGCTTCCTCAACCGTTTTACTTAAAAATTTACAACCCGCGGCGGCATTAAGATAATCCCTTTCATGATCATTAAATCCATTGTAAAACGTGTCAATATGATGCAAGTCGGAAAAACCGTGATGAGGACACTCATGTAACATTTCCTTAAACCTTTTCCAAGCCGTTGAAAAACTCTCATTAAATTCTTGTGAAAATTTTGAAATCTCGTTTTTCAAATGCGTAGTCTTAGAGGGCGGGAAAAATTGGTTCACAAATTTTGAAACGATATCCTTCCACGTCAATATAGAATTGGATATCTCTTTCTCTAACCAAATTTTAGCGGGCCCCGCTAAGGAATACGGAAAAAGCATCATCTTAATCGAATCATTAGCAACATCCTTAAATTTGTAATTGGCGGTAAGACGATTGAATTGGTGGATATGGTTGTGCGGGTTGTCCTTTTCATCACCATGGAATTTGTTGTTTTGAATCATCGACAACAAACCCGTTTTCACTTCAAAATTCTCCGCAAGGATGGCAGGAATCACAATAGCCTCTACATAACCCTCTGTGGGTGCTTGAAGTAACTCCATCATAGTACGATTCGCCATGGTTGGTTCTTCTTCTACGATAGGTTCGTCAATAGGAGACTCCTAACTAAAAATATTAGGAGTAGGTGTGGAATCCTTTCGGTTTTTTCGTTTACGTGCACGTCTTGCTTGATTACGAGTAAGCATAAATGTCAGGTACAACGTGGGGATGAGCAAAGATGATTCTTTTTGGTGTTTTTAATTTTTCCAAATTTTTTTTGTGGTTTTTGATTGTTTTTACTTTTTTTGGATTTTGGTGAATGTATTAAGTAGACAAAAATCTACAAATCTCTCCCTTAATCAAATCTCTTGGTTAAAGAAGCCTCAAGGAATGAAAAGGATCACATGAAGTGAACGCCTTCGATGACTTTAGAACGTTGGTGGAACACAAAACATTCAAGAGGGTTTAATCAAATGAAACCAAGAAAATATATTGATACTTAGATAATACTTTGGTTGGCAAACCCTCGATTAGCCCTTTTTATCTAAACACGCAAAAGCAAGCGGGGAAAGGAGGCGGCGCGAAGCACTTAAGATCCTTTTTCCTTAGGGTATATTTTATAATACCCGCCTTATACCCGCCTTATACCCGCCTTATACCCACCTTATAGTTTTTGTTTGTCAAAATTAAGCTTCACGAAAGTAATTATCTATTTTGCCTTTCCTTTCTTGTTTGAGATTCGAATACAATGATTGAGTAATGACCTCCCAATCAAGGTTGTGTTTTCACACTTTTGTAGTACTTGTGAATTTATTATTCTACGTATACAATATAGTAATATTGACACAAAAAACGAAAACCGATAATACGTATTAGTAGAGTGCTACTAATACAAATAGCTATTATGGCTAGTATAAAAACAACAATTGTTCAAATCAAAACACAACACGCCTCCCCGACAGCGGCGCCAAAATGATGTAGTGGTTTTACTACCCTTTAGGAAAAGAGCGTAAAAGTGGCAAGTATTAAGTGTCGGTTTAGGAAAACCAAGCACTAATGACCAATTAAGTGTTGGGAATAAATTAAGGCCAGATCACTTGAGCGCTGACAAGAGTAAAACAAGCGTTGACAAGAACAAACAAGCGCTGACAGCTCAAGCGTTGACAAGATAAAGTCAAGCGTTGACACATTGAAGACAAGCACTGATGGGAAGATATACTCTACGCGTTTATTGTATTCTAGATTACTTCTAGTAAAGATAGGAACAACAATGTATTTTCTATATTTATCTTTACCTAGATTATTGTACAAGGCTTCTTATGTCTATAAAAGAAGACCTTTAGGTTAAAGTTTAATATAAGTTTTCATTCATAAACTACTTTCATTGTAAGCAAGTTTGATATCATTAATCAAAGTGAAAGTTTGTTTATATCATTGTGTGTTCTTGTTTAAGTGTTAATTCCGTATAACACTTAGATTATCATAAGCATATACAAAGGTTTCTCTAAGTGTATTACTTGATCTAATCTCGTATACATAAAGCTAAATCGATCTAAGTTTGGGATCTACAAGTGGTATCAGAGCTTGTTGAGGAACTTTTGATCTTAAAGAACACAAGAACCCTAGAAATCACCAAAACCCTAATTTTCTCAAAAACCCTAACAACATCATGTCAACTCCAGAAATCACCAACTCTAACTCCTCACCCTTACCAAACATCAAGATTCCTATGCTTGATGCAACCAACTTTGATTGGTGGAAATTTAACTTTGAGCAATATCTAGGGATCTATGACTACGCACTCTGGGAGATTATTGAATATGGAAACACATTCAATAAGGCTCAAAAGATTGCTAATGCTATTGCTGCAAGAACAGCTGTTGCTGGATGTTCAGAAGCTGATAAGAAGGAAAAACCTGATGATGGTAGAGTTGTGTCTGCTGAAGACATAGCAAAGAGAAGGGTTGACATGAAAACCCTAAATATTCTTAAACTCTCTTTGAGACAAGAGAACCAGCATATATACAAAGGTTATGAATTTGCTAAGGACCTTTGGGCAGCTCTTGAAGTTGCATATGGTGGCAATGCAGACACTAAGGGAGAGAAGAAAAAGTAACTCATGCATGATTATGCTGTCTTCAAGGCTCAACCTAATGAAAAGCTCAGTAGTGTGAGAAGAAGACTGCTTGATATTACAAGCAAATTGTCCTTCATGGGGACACAACTTGGTGATGTTGACATCAATGCTACTTTTCTTAAAAGTCTTGGTGAGGCGTGGAAGATTGAGGCAAGATCTATTCTTGCCAATAATACTCACAAAAGTTCCTCGTTTGATGACATCTACAACAAATTAAGGCTGTTAGAAGATGAAACTCTTTTAGAGCATGGAAGCAAGTCTACCACCAGTAACATGGCCTTCTTCTCTCATAGTGAAGGTCAATTCAACCAGAAGGACTCTTACATGCATCCAATTACTGGATCATCATATGTCAGCGCTGGAACAAGTCCTGTCAACGTCTCCTATTCAGACGTTGACACATTCAAGAGTGACTCCCCAAGAGTTAAACCTGTTGGTTTAGATTTGGATACTGTATGTGCCTATATTGCTTCTCTGCCCAATGGTTCAGTGATTACATATGAGGACCTTGAGCAGATAAGTGATGAGCACTTGGAAGAGATGGACATCAAGTGGAACATGGCTCTTGCTAGTATAAGAGCAAATAGGTGGAACAGAAGGTTTAAAAAGAAGATGACCTTCAATGCTAAAGACACAGCTGGATTTGATAAATCCAAAGTTGAATGCTACAACTGTCATCGTATGGGGCACTTCATGAGGGAGTGCAGATCTCCTAGAAGATCTGATGCTGGTAAAACCTCAAGTCAGGTTGTTAAAGCTCAGGATTCCAAAGCCATGGTTGCAGTTCAAGGAATTGATGGTATGGGATGGGATTGGAGCTATCTGGCTAAGAATGCTGAAGAGGATAAAGCTTTGGTTGCTGAGATTGAAGAAGAAGAGCATGTTGAATATGCTCTCATGGCACACTCCTCCTCTTCATCTGATAATGAGGTATATGATGATGCTTTTTGTAGCAAGGGTTGTAGGTTAAATACTGAAAGACTTAACAAAAAGGTGTTAAGATTATTAGATGATATGAGTACTGAAAGATGTAAATTGTCTAATTACCAACTAGCTCTCACTGAAACTGAGAAAACCGTTTCTGAATACAAGAAAATGGAATTTGATTTAAAAGATAAAATCAATATTTTAAAACATGAGTTAAATGCTAGTATGGATATTAGAAATATCATGGAAAGGGTTAATGGTGAGTTACAAGCTAAATTAGATGAAGCCATTAAAAACGAAGATAATGTTGACCTTAAGATTCAAAGATTTGATAGAACCACACAAACCCTAGGAGACTGTGTGAGTAAATAAAGAGATCCTAAGGACATGACTGGGATTGGGATGAATGATTACTCTTTGGTTCCACCACCAGCTGGTGACTTCTATGGTGTCCAACAAAAGGACCTATCTTGGACTTGTTTACCAGAGCTCCAAGAGGAGGAATTCATTCCTCCACCAATAGTTGTCACTCCAGTTGAAGAGTATCAACAAAAGTTGACTGATCTGAATGAATGGAAGAAAGCTAACCCTACTTTGTTTGTTAAGGGTGGCTTACTATGTGAAAGTCCCAATGAGTCAACACCCATTAAGGTTACTAACCCACTCACTGGTAAAGTTGTTGACCTAGTCTCATACACTGATAGAAAACCTAGCATTAAATATGCAGAGATGTATAGGAATACTAGGTCACCCAAGAGCCAAGTTAGCAATCATGGAACATGCTTCTTCTCTTCTAGACCTAAGGTTGTGTCTAGAAAAGCTTGTTACACTTGTGGTAGCTTTTCACACTTGGAATACAAGTGTGTCAAAGCTCCCAAAGCCAGCGCTGACAGGAACAATTTCAGCGCTGACAGGAACAAAGTCAACGTTGTTAGGAAGTCAAACGTTGACAGACCCAAACCTTGTGTGCAGCAAATTCCACAAGTGATTAGACCTGCCCCATTCTTTACTAGAGGGTCTAACACTCATGGACAAAGACCATTTCAAAAGACAAACACCTGGTCAAATAGGCAATGGGTTTCTGTAGCAAACCCTAGGTTCAACGCTGACAAGGGTAATTTCAGCGTTGACAGGACAAATTCTAACGCTGACAGAAACGTGATCAGACCTAAATATTTGCAACCACAAAGTAAGGGGTCTAAAGCTTCTTCAAGCTTAACATGGAGACCCAAGAAAGATCAAAACCCTAATGATAATGGGATTTCAATGACTTGCAATAGATTTAATTACATTTCAAAGGTCATTACAAAACCTACTAGGGTTAACTGGGTATTTCATCCTAAAAAGGATGAGAATGGGGATGTTGTGAGAACTAAGTCTGTTCTTGTTGAACAACCAGATGAATCCAAGTCTTTTAAGACTTGGGTTCCCAAAGAAAACTAATTTGTTTTCTTTATGTGCAGGGCATTCAAAGACAGGTCAATGATTATGGATATTGGGATAGTGGATGCTCAAGGCACATGACAGGGAAGGAAGACTACTTGACCAACTTCTCTCCCATTAAGGATGGTGATAAGGTATACTTTGGAGGCGGATATGGTACTATCACAGGCAAAGGAACCCTTCTCACCGAGAATTTGCGTTTTGAGAATGTATTTCTGGTAAAAGAACATGATTACAACCTTTTTAGTGTATCACAAGTTTGTGATAACCAAAATAAAGTTCTGTTTACTGTTACTGAGTGTTTGGTGTTAAGCAAGGATTTTAAGATCCCTGATGAGAAATATATTGAGTATAGAACACCTAGGCATAAGGACATATATAATGTGAATTTGAATGGGATTAAAATGAATAATAATATGTCTTGTTTTTATGCTAAGCCCTCAGTAGATGAGAGTAATTTGTGGCACAGGAGACTAGGGCACATAAATTTTAAAAATATAAATGGACTTGTGAGACTTGGTTTAGTTGATGGTTTGCCTGAGAAGGCCTTCCACAATGACCACTCTTGTGTTGCATGTCTTAAAGGCAAGCAGCACAAGGTCTCATTCAGGTCCAAACAGGTGCACACTAGTTCTAGACCTCTTCATATGCTACACATGGACCTCTTTGGTCCAACCAATATAGAAAGTTTGAATGGTAAGTCATATTGCTTTGTCATCACAGATGACTTTTCTAGGTTTACTTGGACATTCTTTCTAGCTATGAAGACACAGCTGATATTCTAATTAATTTTATCACTCAGATTGAGAAGAGGTCTGGCAATGAGGTTAAAATGCTTAGGAGTGATAATGGTGGAGAATTTAGGAATAAGAAGCTAGATGATTTCTGTGCCAGGAAAGGAATTACTAGGCAATTTAGTATTGCTAGAACCCCACAACAAAATGGGGTTGCTGAGAGGAAAAATAGAACCCTAATTGAAGCAGCCAGAACAATGTTGGCTGATGCTCACTTTCCTATAGCCTTTTGGGCTGAGGCTGTTAATACAGCTTGCTATGTGCAAAATAGAGCATTGGTTAACAAAATTCAGAACAAAACACCTTATGAGTTACTTTAGGGTAGAAAACCTAATATTGGTTTTCTCAGACCTTTTGGTTGTCATGTAGTAGTTTTAGACACTAGTGATGCCTTAGGGAAATTTAGTGCAAAAGGTGATGAGGGTTACTTCATGGGGTATTCAGTGCAGAGCAAGGGATATAGGGTTTATCTTAAAGAGGACAAACGTATACTTGAAAGAGTACATGTTAGGTTTTTAGAAAATAAGCCTAGTGATCCTGAAAGTGGTTCTAATTGGTTGTTTGACTTGGAAACTTTATCTAGAACTTTAAATTATATGCCTGTCACTAATCCAGACATTGTGAAGGTAACTTCAAATGTTGTGGAGGAACAAGTTGTTGATGTTTCAGGTACTCAGGTTCATGAAAAGGTTGGATCACAAGCAGAAAAGACATCTCCTATCTAAGAATATGTTACAATTCCCATTTGGACAGATGCTTTTGCTGCTGCTGCTGCTGGAAAAGATAATGGTGGTTTCCAAGTACCACCAGATACAAACATGCATGGTCCTTCAGGCGCTGACAAAGGCAAATCTAGCGCTGACAAGACCAATTCAGACGTTGATGGTTCAGACGTTGACAACAACAGTTCAAGCGTTGTTAGCCCAAGCGCTGACAAACAAGGTTCAGACGTTGACAACACCTTTGCACATCTTTTCTCTTCCACTTTTGAACAAGGTGAACCTTCCAATTCACATGAAGAAGGTCATCCCTATGTTGATATAAGAGAGTCTGATGAAGAAGATATTGGCAACATGGAGAATGAAGTTGAAGATACCAGACTTTTTGAGGGAGGAGTACTTACTTCAGTCATGAAGAATCATCCTCCTTCACAAATCATTGGTAATGTTGATACTCCAGTTCAGACTAGAAGGTCTCATCAAGGTCTTGGTGGGTTTATTGCCAATATACACAAGAAGGTTGATACCCCTCTTGTGCAAGCATGTTTGTTTGCGTGTTTCCTGTCACAACAGGAACCCAAGAAAATATTCGATGCTCTTAAAGAACCAAGTTGGGTGGAAGCAATGCAGGACGAGCTTCACCAATTTGCAATTCAGGATGTTTGGGAGTTGGTTGATTGTCCCAGATATGTCAGACCTATAGGGACAAGATGGGTTCTAAGGAACAAGAGAGATGAAAGAGGCATTGTGGTCAAAAACAAGGCAAGGTTAGTGGCTCAGGGTTATACACAAGAGGAGGGAATAGACTATGAGGAGGTCTTTGCACCAGTTGCAAGGATTGAAGCTATTAGGATTTTTCTATCCTATGCATCCTACATGGGCTTCACAGTCTATCAAATGGATGTCAAGAGTGCTTTCCTCTATGGAACTATTGTTGAGGAAGTATATGTGATGCAGCCTCCTGGTTTTGAGGATCCAAAGAATCCAGATAAAGTGTATAAAGTCAAAAAGGCTATGTATGGCCTTCATCAAGCCCCTAGAGCATGGTATGGTACTTTGTCTACCTATTTGGTGGACAATGGATTCAAGAGGGGCACCATAGATCAGACACTGTTTACAAAAAAGAAAGGCAAGGATGTGTTGCTTGTCCAGGTCTATGTTGATGATATCATTTTTGGGTCTACTGATCCAAAGATGAGTGAGGATTTCTCCAAGATTATGACAGACAAATTCAAGATGAGTGCTATGGGGGAGATGAACTTCTTTCTTGGTTTACAAGTTCAGTAGAAAGAAGATGGTATCTTCATCTCCCAGGATAAATATGTTGCTGATATCTTGAAGAAGTTTGGTTTTTCTCCACATGAGAAGAGGGATACTACTCCTATGGATAGAGAACATCCTTTGGGAAAGATTGGAGATGGGAAAGATGTTGATGTCAGGCACTATAGATCCATGATTGGATCCTTGATGTATCTTACTGCCTCCAGACCTGACATCATGTTTGCTGTGTGTGCTTGTGCACGCCATCAAGTGACTCCCAAAGAATGTCACCTTTATGCTGTGAAGAGGATCTTTAGGTACCTAAGATGCTATCCTGGTCTTGGTTTGTGGTACCCAAAGGATTCACCATTGGAGCTGATTGCATATTCAGATAGTGAGTATAGAGGTGATAAATTTGATAGGAAATCCACAATTGGTGGATGTCAGTTTCTTGGGAGCAGGTTGATATCTTGGCAATGCAAGAAACAAACAGTGGTGGCTAATTCTACAACTGAAGATGAGTATGTGGCTGCAGCTGCTTGTTGTGGACAAGTTTTGTGGATTCAGAACCAGCTGTTGGACTATGGGTATAATTTCATGCATACCAAGATATTTGTTGACAATAACAACACTTTATGCATCATTAAGAATCCTGTACATCATTCTAAAACTAAACACATAGAAATTAGACACCATTTTATAAGAGATTGCTTTGAAAAAGGTTTAATACAACCAGATAGGGTTGACACTGAGGAGAATGTGTCAGGTTTATTAACTAAACCTTTTGATGCTGGGAGGTTTCAATACTTGGTAACAAGTATTGGAATGGTCAATCTCACATAATATGTGTTTTGGAAACTTTTTGTAAAAGTATGTACAGGATGATGCATTGTTATTGGTCTTATTCATGATTTAGATTTTCCACTATATTTTTCTAACACTGACAAAGGTTGCTTGAACACTGATAAGTGTTTTTGTAACGTTGTCAGCAATATAATTGTCTAACGCTGACAAAGCTTCCCTCAACGCTGTCATGTGTTATCGGGGCGTTGTCAGCAACAATGTTAGTTTTGTAGTTTTCAATCTAAATGTGCAGATGGTGTTAGCAGTATACCATTGGATACAGAGTTGCTTATGGATCAATGGAGAAGCATTTGGACAAGTTTTTATTTATGGATGATGGTTGGAATGTTTCATTCCTATCTTAACATAAATTTTTTATGTTCATGCATGATTTTAGCAAACTTTTGTATCATAGTTTAAGGGGAGGTTTTAGGAACCTTTAGGATGTTTGGGTATCCATATGATACTCTTATCACAATTCTAGATTGTGTCCACAGGTGAGTATGAGTTAGTTTTACTAAATCATGAGGCACTGTAGCATGCAAAGTTGATATACTCTGCATGCTGCCAAGACATTTTTGGCCTAGAATTGGTTGTGGTCTGTTGGGAGACTTGGGAATAATTTTGTTATGGGATTTACCTGGGAGTAACAAGGAATTTTATAAGGTAACTTGGTTGTTAAGAGTTTTTGTTAGCAAGGGACACTAGAGGACTGTTATGTCTATCTTGCTTAAGCAAGTGTGCATAACTTGACAGTGCTTGCCTCCCTATAATAATTATCAGCTTTTGGTTATCTTCTCTAGCATAAATTACTTGTTAAGGTCATTTTTCATTTTTAAACAAACATTTTTTTTTTGGACGCTGACAAGAATTTTCCAAGCGTTGTTGTGACCAAATTAGACGCTGACATGGCTATAGGCAAACGTTGACAAGATTATAGCCGTTGGGCGTTGATAGGTTCTTTTTGACCGTTGACACTCAATGGGACCTACCCAGTTGTTACTTTTTGACATATTTTTAGGCCGTAATTTTGGGAGTTGTTACTTTACATTTAATGCATGAGATAAACTTATAATTTTTCAATATTTTCATGATTGATTTTTGAAAATACTTGCCTATTTTTGGGCCTATCACATGCATTTTCTTCTCCTATAAATTTGGCTCCTATTTTAAACAGGGTATCTATAATTCTTGTCTAACACAATTTTCTCTTATCAACTTCATCTTCTTCACTTAAATTTAACAGCTTTCATCAATGGCACCAAAGTTTAAACCATCAGAATTGGAATTGGGGTTCAGATCTCAACACAACATGATTGCGTATCTTAAAGCTGATGATGCTCTGTTTCCCCAATACACACAAATGGTGGCGTATTTGAACGCATCCCCATTAAGGTATGCTCTTTCTCATGCAACACTCATTCCAGTCACACATATTAAACAGTTTTGGAACACTGTAAGTTCCTCAACAGTTAATAGAGTGACTACATTGACTTCTATTGTTCATGGGAGACCTTGGGTCGTTACTGAGGCTTTGGTACGCCAAGCCTTGCATCTTGATGATGCTGATGGTATAGCCACCCTTCCCATTAATGAGATAGAACAAGGGCTTAGGGCTTTGGGATATCCTTTTCCTGATGAAGGTACCTTAAACAAGTATCATAAGCAGGAATTTCCCCCAGCCTAGAAGTACCTCATACATGTCCTCCTTCAATGTTTGAGTCCCAAATGCACTACACACAATGAGATCAATAGATCCATTGCAAGTGCTATTGTGTGCATTGCAACAGGGCAAAAATTTAATTATTCTAAAATGATTTTTGAGGGCATGTGTAAAAACAAGGGGAACAAAATGACTTTAGCTTATCCCCGTTTTCTACAAATTGTTTTTGATGTCCAAGGTTACTACACAAGGGATCATAATGATTTTTATAAGATCCCTGAGCAAAAGAAAGCTATTTTTATGAAGATGAACTCACCACCCCATCGTGACCTACCCTTAACCCAAGCTATGCTTGCTGTTATTGCAGCAGCACAACCTCAACCAGACCCCCAACCACAAATTGACCCCCAACCACAACTTGACCCAATACCTGAACCCATACATTCACCTGACCCTATGCAAATTGACCAAACTTCCTTCAACGATGACACATCAAATGTTGGCGTTGATGTGCCTATTTCCAACGCTGACACACAACCTTCACAAACCCAAACACCCCTTAACCAACCCACTTCCACCAATTCTTCCACACCATCTTCTACACCCCCTGAATATCGGTTGATGAAACGCCAAAGGACTACTGGAGTGTTCTCCTCTGGTGGTCCTAGCCATGTAGCAGAGAGAACCACCACCACAAGTGTGGCTGGTGACCTGGATGAGGTTGGGACTATTGGTTCTGGCTTAGATGCTGGCCAATGCAGTCCCACCATCATTAAGTCCTCATCCTTGCCCAATGAATCTGACTTGGGAGGTCAAATCCCCATTTTAGAAGAGGGCAGACTGGAACCAATGACTCTTATGGAATTGACGGCAGTCTGCATAAGCTTTCAAAAGAAAAATGCAGACTTAGTACAAGTTGTCAGCTCACAAGGCCTTGAACTCAAGCAATTGAGGGAGAGGATTGTTGTTTTGGAGAGTGCTAGTGCAAGGAGGGGTATGGAGGAATCTTCCAAAGGGGAGGAAGATCTAATAAATCTGAGTGATAAGGGCAGTCATGATGGTCAATCAATGGATGTTGCTGAGGCCCTTACAACTTTGAAGAAACAAACAGGTTTTGATACGTCCTTAGTTTCTCCTACCAACTTGAATTTCTCATTTACAGCTATGTTGGAAGAAGTTACAAAAGGCGCTGAGACAGGATATTTGGGCGTTGACAAGGAGAAATTGAACGCTGATAGAAATATTTTGGGCACTGATAGAACAAAATTGGACGTTGGCAGATCTGCACATGAGGGTGATGTATCCCAGTCATCATCCATCATCAAGGAGGTTTCTACACAGGTATCACCATCTACCTTACCAACTATTGCACCATCAGATAAGGGTAAGGGTATTTTGGTAGAAGAGATTGTTCCAAAGGATGCAGCTCAAGTTGAATTTGATAGAAGATTGGCTGCACAAATCATGGAACAAGATAAAAAGGAGGAGTCACCATTTGTTGTGACTTCAGAAGAAGGAAGTGATGGAGCTAGCTCAGACTCAAGTGTGATGATTATAGAACCAGAAAGACTTGAGTATGGTGATGAGTTGGCTTAGGAGAAGCTGAGAGAGTTGAAATTGCAGGTTGACTTTGACATGCCAGAGGTGGTTCAAATGTACAATGCTTCGGAAGAAAGATGTATGGAGAATCCAGACTTGACCATTTCAGATCAAATATGGGGTTTGGAGATTCTTCTTAGAGTTCAAAAAGATTGCCAGGTAATTTTGAAACACAAGGCAAGTAATATTCTCTCAGAGTTAAAAAGGGATAGAAGGGAGCTATACTTCATGTTGCTCAGATGTCATGGAGTTGGATGGACTTATCAGAAGTTGAGGGATTTGACATTTGATGAGTTGGAAAGCAGGGCTTATCCCATTTGGGTGAGAGTGCAGGAAGCAAACACTCTCAGACTTCTTTCTGATGAAAGAAAGGAAGAACTTGCAGAAGAAATGGAACTCAAGAAAGCTATGTTTGTTCCCAGGCTAGTGAAGAAGGTAATTTCATTTGAGTTTCCCAAAGATATGGATCCACTATATCCAAGTGAAGTTGTCATAAGAAAGAGCCTCAAGCTCACACCATTAGAAGCTTCAGATATGGTGCAAGTGTTACCATTAGATTCTAGAAACCCAATTGTGAGCTATGAAGAAGATGAATGTGGGTTTTGGAAGATTGGCAGATATGGCAAAGAGGTACACACTTTTACCACTCTCATATCTTTGTTTGCAAGTTGTGATAGAGAAGACTTGGTGGACCTTTGGAGGTTGCTGGAGACCAAGTATGAGGCTGAAGCACCAACTTAAGCTAATGGAATAAAACTTTGGTCTACATTCAAAAGAATGTGTGGACAAAAAGATGAGGATCCTGCTGTTTGGAAGGATCTTGAAGATGATCTCAGTGGTCTTCAATGGAGGTTATATTCAGCTGCTGGTGTTTACCATTTGAGTTCTACAAAGTTTGCTGAGTATCTACTTGTGGATGGTCAGTATTTCATATCCAAAGCTATTTTGGAGAAGATGAAGGACACTCAGCTGGAAATAGATTATTCAAGTGACGTGGCAAAAGATTTGATCAGATTTATTCATTATCAATATGAGAAGGTTTGTAAGATTCCTCCTAGTCCTTAATGCTTATTCAGAAACTTGATCATAAGAGTGGATATCAAGTTTAGGGGAGGATTGTTGGGAATAAATTAAGGCCAGATCACTTGAGCGCTGACAAGAGTAAAACAAGCGTTGACAAGAACAAAACAAGCGCTGACAGCTCAAGCGTTGACAAGATAAAGTCAAGCGTTGACACATTGAAGACAAGCACTGATGGGAAGATATACTCTACGCGTTTATTGTATTCTAGATTACTTCTAGTAAAGATAGGAACAACAATGTATTTTCTATATTTATCTTTACCTAGAATAGCTGATACGGAGATTATTGTACAAGGCTTCTTATGTCTATAAAAGAAGACCTTTAGGTTAAAGTTTAATATAAGTTTTCATTCGTAAACTACTTTCATTGTAAGCAAGTTTGATATCATTAATCAAAGTGAAAGTTTGTTTATATCATTGTGTGTTCTTGTTTAAGTGTTAATTCCGCATAACACTTAGATTATCATAAGCATATACAAAGGTTTCTCTAAGTGTATTACTTGATCTAATCTCGTATACATAAAGCTAAATCGATCTAAGTTTGGGATCAACATTAAGTTCAAGTTCGTTTCCCAAGGAGGCAAGTGTGTTGTGTAAGAATTGATTAATGATGTGATTATGTTTATGAAGAAAAGAAAAGAAGAAAAGAGATTAGAAGAGAATGACGGTTACGTTTATGAATTACACTAGGACGAAGTCGTGCACGTAAAACCGTAAAAAGTACCCAAATTTAAAAATTACCCTGAAAATTCTTAAAAAATTGCAATAAATCCTAAAAAATGTAATTAGAGTTTACAAAAAATCAAAAATCAATCAAACCTTTTATTTAATTAAATATTAATTTTTTAATGCTAATTAAAGCCCAAAAAATGAATTTAATTAACAAAAAGCCCAAAATGAGATTTTTTAACTTGTAAACCTCTAAAATGACTTAACAAAATTTAAAACTATTTTTGAAAATTTTAAAATTAATAAAAACTATTTCAAAACAATTAAAAACTATTAAAACTTAAAATAATTCTAAAAATTAATCTAATGGCAACAAAATTAATCTAAAAATTTTAAAATTCCTAACTTAATGTATTTGAACTAGAAAAAATGAAAAACTTGGAAAAATCTAAATATTAATTTTTAATAATAAAATAATAATAAAATATTAATAAAAATCCAAAATTTATAAAAATTTCTAAAAGTTGCAAACTAGTTTGTTTTAACCTAAATAAGACAGAAATGAACATTAAATTACAAAAATACCCCTATTGGGCCTTAAAATGGGCTAAATGACAAAACAGTCCCTTAATGGGCTTAAAATTTGGCCCAATAAGAAAAAGTCAACCAAATAAGCCCAAAACTTCCTATCTGACTTAAAATTTGATTTTACGAACAAAACTCTGAAGGCACAAAAGCTGAAAATGTGCTTATCACAGCTTATCAAGTAAACAACTTATTCTTAATGGGCTTTTGAGCCTATTAAGCCATAAGCTAATGCCATAAGCTCTAACTTGACACACAAGCTTCTTTTGAGTAACCAAACAGATATGTGAAAAGAAATTTTGAAATAGCACAAGAAATAAGCCTGAAATAAGCCAAAGCTCTCTTCAAAAAACGACAAAATAGTCGTTTTTTAGTGCTAGACCACCTCAAGTGCTGATTCAAGTTGCAAAAGGTTTTAAATGACTTAATTAAGCAAAGTAATCAAAAAAATTTCCAATAGTCACACTAAATAAGCCAGAATAAGCAATTAAGCACTTATTTAAAAGTCAACTTGATGAGATTTCTAGTCAAACTTAAAAGTCAAACGCTAATAAGCTCCAAATCAAATCAATGGGTCAAATAAGGAAGATCTAACACAAAAAATAAGTTATTGCAAGTCTGGATAAGCCAAAATGGCTTATGAGTAAGTTGTTTGATAAATAACACTAGCAGTGGCTAGTAGCAGGGGAAAGGAGTTCCCACTGCTAGACCAATTTGATTGTTTGTCTTATGTGACTTTTTGTTAGATTCAGGTTAAGCAAAGGCACCTGATTGTAGTCCTTTTATGTATACTTTATTTTAGGAAAAACAAAGCAACACAAAATAGTGAAAAGTATTAAGTACGACGGTTTAGGAAAACCGTGCACAAATGACCCTTAATCAAATAAAAAGAGAGAAAGTTCGTTTCCCAAGGAGGTATATGTGTTGTGAGTTAACTTGTATTTATTTGAGATTAATATTGAGAAGAATGGGGATGAGAGGATGAAAAGACGGTTACGTTAAAATTAAACTACGACGTAAAAGACGTAAAGTCGTGAAAAACTACCCAAATTAAAAATTATTATACTACCAAGACCAAAAACAAAATCAATAATTAAAAAGACTAAAAAGAAGTCTAAAATAATATAAATAAAGATAAAAATCCAACAAAGATATTTTAAAACCTTTTATTAATTAAATATTTAATTTTAAATGCTAATTAAAGCCCTAAAATTAAATATAACTAATTCAAATGTATAAAATATGATTTTATTGAATAGTTACTTAACTTATATTATTAGAAGACTAAAAAGTAATTTTCTAAAAACTAAAAGCTATTAAAACTATTTTTAAAACTCTAAAATTGATTAAAAACAATTAAAAACTAAATAAACTTAAAATAATTATAAAAATAAATCTAAAAGCTATAAAATTATTCTAAAAATGGGAAAAGTCCTAATTAATGATAAAGAACCTAGGAAAAATGGAAAAGAAATAAAAATAAAACTTTGAAATTTTAATAATAAAATAATATTAAAATAATGCTAAAAATAAAAAGTTTCTAAAATTAATTCTAAAAAATTTCTAAAGTCTTAAAATATTCTAACTAAGAGAAAAACACAAATTGAAGTTCCTAAACCCTTTTTAATAATTTTATAAAAATGATTAAAGTTTATAAAAAACCTTAAAATAATATAAAATTAAAAATAAAAGTTTTTGAGACCAAAACCTAATGTAAACCTCAAAATATTATTTTAAAAACTAAAAATTATTTTTCCTAAAAATTAAAATTCTTTTTTCTATTTTTTATTGATTTAATAAAAACCGAGTATTAAATAAATGCTAGAAAATAATAAAATAAGGGAAAATTATGAAACCTAGCTAGAAAAATCACAAAACCTAATAAGATTCTAGGAAAATTCAAAAGAAGTAAAATAGCTTAACAAATAAGCTGAAAAGAAGGAATTAAGCTACGGCTTATATTAATAAGCTAGAAACCAAAACGTGTTAAATAGGAATGGAAATCAAACATAAACGTAAAAAGATATCTAGATTAGCGGTAGAGCTCCTAACCCTCCTACGAGAGGTCTGGGGTTCGAGTCCTGCTACGGGTATTCTTTTTGCTCTTTTTTCTTTTTTAATTTTTTGCTTTCCAATCCAAACTGACACTTTAGTATGACTTGTAAACAATATCCAATACACCTTTTAACTCTGAATAAGCCAAATTAAGGACCAAAATGTATCCAGGTCTTTCAAGTTTCAGATGAACAAGTGAACTTTGGTTCACTTGTTAAATTTTGAGCCAAGAGGGCTTGGCTGTTTGTTTTTGTGGATGTTTGATGGAAACAAAGGCACCCTTGTGCTTATTGAAGGACAAGGAGTCAAGATATAAGCAGCAAACAAGCACACCAAAGCCAATTCAAGTTGCTGATACAAAGAAATGAAGTCTGGTGGACTTTGTGCTAAACAAAATGCACACCAATGAGATTCAAGCTCCTATGTTTTGCACACACAGGCTTCAAATAGCACACAAGTAAACTCAAGCCCTAAATCACCCTAACACTTAATAGAATTCAATATCCAAGCTCAATTTTTTATGAAAAATAAGCAGCAAAATGGTTATGCAGATTTCAAACTCACTTTTCACTTTTTTATGTAACAACTTGTTGCCAAACTATCCAAACTTACTTACCAACTAACTAAAAACCTATCTTAACCTTTTTGAGTGACTCTAACATGTTTTAAAATCACAAATTAAGATGTCTCCCCTGCTAAAACTTGTATCCAAACAGCCCTTTAAATCTTGAAAACCAACTTTTAACAAATCAAAACAACCTAAAACCTATTCAAGCTGATCACAAACAAGTCTAGCATGCATACAAATCCAAGGGAACTCAAATCCAACAGATATAACACACAATCAACACTTAATTAACCAAATCACATGAAACACACTTTTCTGAGATTTCAAAAAGGTAACAAGAAGATTACCTTAGGGCTTTACATCCAAAGCCCTAGTGGTTGCATAACCACCTCCTACCAACCCGGGTTGGTGCTGAACAAAGATCAACAACAGGTCTTCCACCTGTTTAAGACAAATCAAAGAAAAACAAGCACAAATATAAGCAATATATATTATGTTCTGATTTTCTTTTTCTTCTTTCTTAAGCCATTCCAAAACTTTTTAAACCTTATCAAACACGTTTTGATAACACTATTTCACTGATTACTTATCCTCTTAACACCAAAACCTGTGAAACAGATTACACCAAATAACCTTAATTTCAGAAACCTTCAAACAATTTTGAAAATCAAAATTACTTGACCAAATAGAAAATGGAACTCAGAATCAAGCTTTTACACAACACACAACTTTTTATAAACCTAAAAAGGAATTATACTTGTTTAAAACAAAAACCAAACTTTTATTTCATAAAAAAGGAATTACAAGTGCAAAGCTTGAAAACTGGAACAAAGGGGATACCACAGGCTGGTCCTCCTTTTATACTACTCTAATGAACATTCTAGGCTGCTTAAACACAAAACCCTAATCAAAGAAAATCTCAAAAATGCCCTTAGACGTGTTTGAGTGGTGAGCTGTCCAAATTTGATCCTGGACGTTCCTTTTGGCGTTGTGAGTAAGCAAATAACCTCCACTGTTGATTTGGGACACGTCACAGTACTTGGGGATCAAGGTGTTCTCTGATTGGTGGAATGGGGAATTGGGGGTAGGGTCCACAATGAGTGGGTTGAGGGTTTTAGGTGTGGGAAAGGTTCCTGCGTGTGAGAATTAAACGTGTGCAAGGTTAATTGATTTTTACCCAGGTTTAAGTGAAGTAAAAATCTGGAGGTGAAAAGGATAAACAATAACTCTGTTTGATCCGATTTTGGGGGAAAAGATATGTTAGGCGCGTTTTTCATTTGAATGTTTCAAAGTGTGCACAATTGGTCCTTATCTTTTGGAAATTTTGGCAAACAAAGGTTTTCAGCCCTAAAACCGTTTTTGCTTTGTTAATAACTTTCACACTTTGTCATTTTTGGCACCAAACTTTGGAATAAGGTTTCAAAGGATTGTTTTTGCCATTTTTGAATAATTCAAGGGCTGATCTTGGACTACCTTGATCTTCAAAGGTCTTCAATGCTTCTTAATCTTCATGAAGGACCATAATTGGCAATTTTGATTTGTTGAGGGACCAATCTTGTCATTTCTTCAAAGTTGAAGGACCTTTTTGCAATTTTGACAAACTTAAGGGACCAAACTTGTAATTATCAATATACAAGGGTTTTAAGTGTCGTTTCTTCATTCTTGGAGGATCAATCTTGTATGTCTTCAAGTCTTCAAGGGTATTTGATGAGAATTCCATGATTAGGGCCCGGTTCATTGTACGGCTTCGTTTCTCGTGTTCGTTTTTCCTTGTATCTTGTGATCTTTTGTCTTTTTCACGATATCCATACCTAAAATACACAAGTAAACAAACACAAGCATATATATGGTATTTTATGACATTTTTATGCATTTAAAGCCCGAAAAGGACGATGAGATCATGTATAAATGCCATCTCATCACTCCCCCATACTAAGCCATTGCCGTGCCCTCACGCAATGCTAGAATAAAGTATCTTAGCATCACCAAAGTTCAATTTTATTAACCTTTATTGAAGAGTAAAAGACTTGCAACATACTACGATGATGTGTAAAGACATAATGTATGATTTTCATCACCAAAATGTGACTTTTAGGGTCAAAGAATAGAAACAAGTTAATGTCCCTTAGAGTAAACTTCGTCATCCTTGATTGTCATACATTCCATGCTAAGTGCAAAAACAAGATCATTGTTGGTACAAGTCACAATGCTAACACTACTCATACGTCCAAATTGTGTAATACTTTTTCTCCCCGCAATCCTAGTTATTATAAAAGGAAATGGGTTACTAGCATTTTTTATCTATTTGTCATGGATCACAAGTGATTCATATTGACTTATTTGAGTAGTTATTAGTCCGAAAGCAAAGTAGCACGATTTGATCGATAGTTAGCCGAAGGACAAAATCTTTTAAAACGGCTTCTCGTGTATCTCCTTAAGTTCATATCTTGGCATAACTCGTTTCACGATTTGAGACCTTTCTCGGACCGGTATTTGGCAAGTACTTCATACTTCAAATCTTGGGAAGACGTTCTTGAAATTATGGTCTTCTCTTCATATTTTGGAATTTCTTCACTTGACGTTTTTGAGAGATTCTTCATATAGGACCACGACTTCATCATTTTTCTTCAATCTTTACTTTGGATTTTGATATACAACGATCCGCCTCCTTTTCGGACTTGGATATATTTATCCTCATACCTTGTTAGGGTCTTTTTGGATAGACTTTCTCCATTCTTTAGGGGAGTAATTGCTTCTCGTCGTGTGTCTCGATCCTTCATATTGATTTAGGAATAATGATACTTCACATCATCTTTGGATCTTTAGCAAAAATAGAGCTCCTCATGCCTTGTTAGGGCCTTTTTGGATGATCGCCAATCTTCGCGTCCCGCTTCAATAAGTTATGCCTTGGCTATGAACTCTATTCAACCCCGAGCAACTTTTAAACGATCTTGCGCTAGAGGCTAAGTAACCTTTCAAATCGTACGACCTTACTTATTGCAATTATGTTTTATTCCTAATGCATTGATCTTATGGGAAGAAAAAGCCACAATTAAAAACATATGAGTTTTTGAAAGAACACTTTCATGTTCTACGTTTAGCATGATCACTTGTCTAACTCTATCATTTCTCGTTCTTCACTATATAAAGACCTCTAATTAAAGAGACTCGTGAATACTTAGCCATGCAAGTCAAAATTAAGCCAAATTTGGATTAGCTTTCATTAAGACTATATCAAATCAAAGTTTTGGGTTTTCAAGCCACCTATAGGATCTTGCACTTTCTTGGACTTTTTCAAGTTTAGAGAATGCGTTTTATAGTTCCCTTGATAAGTGACTTTCTAGAATCAATTATAGGAACTTGCGAAAAGTTCTTGTTCTTAACCCGAATGAATTAAGACTTTCGCGTTTTAAAGCTCCCTATATAAAAGTCTAGCAAAACTTGAATTGAGCGGGTTAAGGAATGTAAATGGCTCCAAATGCCCATCAAGTCAAAAATTAACTCTTATTCTACCCATCGGAAAATATACATTCGTGTCTTAAAAACACTTATAAAAACTAAGAAAATTTTTAAAATTTGGCTATTTTTAGCCTTATTAGCAAAACAAAACATTGAAAGTTGGAAAACGTGAGGGCGTAGCAAAGAAAGTACCTACTCACCCCCCATACTAAAAGTAAACATTGTCCTCAATGTTTCGAGTCTAAAGGTGGAGCACCCCCATACTAGAGACGAAGAGTTGAATGCTTAGGATCTAGCATGGAAAGGGTGATCAACAATATATCTAAAGCCGTTTATTAATTATGCTAAAAGATAAATGTTAGAACAATAAAGGATATGTCATGGAATCGTGAAAAAATTCTTCAAACGAACGATGGAGGCTCACGTAAACGAACACGAGAGTCTTCAATCGTAGATGATGATGATGATCTTGATAACACAATCACAAACAACCACGAGACAACGAGTTGGAAGGGTACAAGTCCCCTTATTAGTGAATATAAAAGATAAGCATGGGATCTCCCCCACGAGGCACCTCGTTTTTGATTACCGAGTCATGAGCTCGACTCGAATCCCCATAAATGTGAGCATTTAGGGATATCATGGTGTGGTCAATTTTTGATGGGGCTTACATGATAAACAAGGCCCAAAAAGCAACCGGTATAAAGGACTAAGTCCTTAAATGATGCAAAATACCGGGGTCGAAAATGGCGTTCTCGTTTCCATTGGAAAAACAATTCAACGCCACTTCAACATGTGCCATAAACTCAAAGAGTTTGAAGAAAATAGAAGAGAAGTAGAAGGGTGAGACAATTGGTAAGACAAACGTTTGAGCTACTCGAGGTAGACTCGCATCAAGCAAATAGAAAGATTTTCCATTTATTGCATCGGTGGAAGACCGAGATTTCCCTTTATATGAAATTCCGGGATCGAATATCTCGTCCTCGGTGGACAAGGATGAGGGAACATAAGGGGCTTCCCCCATACTAGAACCACACAAATCATCGTCAAAAGGAGTAGACGAGTTTGTAGCACTCAAAACACGGTGTGATGACGGAGTTAGATTTGTAGAAAAATTAATTAAATCACATTTAAGATCTTTTCCTTTTTTATCTTTTAAACTCTCCTTATGAAAACCCTTTTTGATTATGTCGAAAATATTTGGTGTTTCTAAGACGATGTTAGTTACACTAAAAATTCTCACATTTTGAAATCGTTTTGGTTTTGGTGGTGGCAAGTTCTCAAAACGTTTATCGACGAAGAAAACCTCCCCATCGGGGTCTACATATTCATCATCCGAAAGATCTTCCGTAGAAACCGGCAACTTATCAACACTTTTAAGAATGAATGTTCGAGATGAGGCGAAGGATTTTTCGATTCAAGTATTGACGGTTTCTTCTTTGTAGGCTTTACACTCATAACCTCCACCGGCGGAGGAAATGGTAAATTGTTTTTGGCGACATTCCCTAAAACTCTTGGTGAAAATTCTTTGCAAATGACATTGGTCGAGTCACCATGGTTTAAAGTTGCAATAGAATATACATGAGAAAGATTGGAGTTTTGTGTTGCATTGATGACAAGTTCTTCTTCATTGAAACGAAGGGTGATTTTTCGAGCATGAACATCGATAAGTGCTCTTGATGTATCCAAAAATGAACGACCCAAAATGAGAGGAACTTTTCGATCGATAGGAATGTCTACAACGATAAAGTCAACGGGATAGTAAAACTTTCCGACTTTAACGAAAACGTCCTCGGCTACTCCACATGCCATGATCGTAGAATGATCGGCCATCTCGATGGACATGTTCGAAGGAGTAAGAGCCGGAAGTGAAAGCGATTTGAAAATCTCGAGAGGCATCAAATTAATACTAGCGCCAAGATCGGCCAAGGCGTAGCATTCCTCCATATCTTGTATAGCACACGGAATCAAAAATTTACCGGGATCACCGACTTTTTGTGGTATGCGGCTAAGAAAAACCGATGAACAACTAGACGATTGTTGTAACTTCTCTTTGTTGTTTAGCATACTTTTGAAGTTTGCGGCGAATCGAGGCATCATGATAAGAGCGTCGGCAAAACTTATGTTAAAATGCAAATCACGAAACATTTTCATAAATAGCTCAAATTGATAATTGTTCCGTTCTTGTGCCTTTTCTTTGTTTCGTCTTGAAGGGTAGGGTAAAGGTGGTGTGGGTTGGTCATTAGGCAACGGCCTTGGAAACTCGGGTTCCACAATTGGTATTGGTTCAACCGTAGGTGTGGTTTGAGCGGTACTTCGTGGGATTGCAATGTGCTCCTTTTCGACCATCACCTCGGGTTCTTTCTCGATTTCCTTCTCCGTAGAAGTACTTGTACGAGAGATTGGTTCCTTGAAAGTTTTACCACTTCGTGTAGCAACAACCTTCAATTCTCCCCTCGGGTTGTTAATGGTATCACTAGGAAGACCACCCGAAGAAGAGGGCTTACACATGATTGCTTCAAACATCTTAGCCATTCGGTCCTCAAATTTTGATTGCCTAGCATCCGCTTTTAATAACTCTTGCTTAATCTCATGTTGTCCTAATTCCATCTTTTGTTGGTTTTGTTGAAGACGTTGGACATTTCCTTCCATTTTGTTTGCATGAGTTTTAAGTTCATTAGCAAGTTCATTTTTAAGCTCGTTTTTCAACTCGGATCTTAAGCTAATCATCTCACGTTGCATATTATCAAATTTAGCATCATTTGCTTTTGCATAATCCAAAAATTCTCCTTGCAAATTTTTCGTGTGAGCATTTTGAAAACCTTGTGTAGTGTTTTGAAAATCACGGTTTTGGTTTTGATTAGAGATTTGTCCATTCCCACTTTGATAATTCCCTTTGTTGTAATTGCGTGTGTTGCCTTGGTAATTACCTTGGTTGTTGTTTCGATAATTGTTAACATTTTGGTTTGGTGGAGCTTGATTTTGGCGGGAACCTTGGCCGTTTTGGTTATAAGTTCCCGTTGCTACATAAGCACTCGAAGTGTTACCATCCGCGGTAATGCACTCGGAAAGATCATGAGCCCCCCCACAAGATAAACAACTCTTAGCAACCGCTTTAACCGAAGCAGAATTAGAAGCTTCTTGAGCCTTCCAATGGGACATAAGATTAGCAAATCTATCAAAAAACCGATTTTCCTCATTAGCTTCATCATGTAAGGCGTTAATGCTACGAGACGATTGTGACGAAGATGACGAACCCATATTGGCAACACTCGGTGTGTTACGAGGGCTATAAACCTTAGATCGATTTTCAATGATTTGTAAAGCCTCATTTGTCGTCTTGCACAAAAAATTACCACCCGCGGCGGCATTCAAATAATCTCGTTCATGATCATTAAGCCCATTATAAAAAGTATCCACTTGATGCAATTCCGAAAAATCATGGTGAGGACATTCATGTAACATCTCTTTAAATCGTTCCCATGCCATTGAAAAACTTTCATTATTTCGTTGCACAAATCGTGAAATCTCATTTTTTAAGTGTGTTGTTTTAGATGGTGGAAAAAACTTGTTCACAAACTTAGAAACGAGATCGGCCCATGTCAAAATCGAATTTGGTGGTTCTTTCTCGAGCCAAATTTTTGCGGGTCCATCCAACGAATATGGAAACAACATCATCTTAATGGCGTCATGTGGAACATCCTTAAATTTGCTAGTAGCGGTGAGACGGTTGAAATTCCTAATATGGTAATGCGGGTTGTCTTTCTCGTGACCTCTAAACTTGTTTGCTTGCAACATCGACATTAAACCCGTCTTAATCTCGAAATTCTCCGCAAGGATGGCGGGAATAACAATAGCCTCTCCAAAACCCTCGGTGGGTGCTTGTAGCAACTCCATCATAGTACGATTAGCCATGACGACTTCTTGTTCTACAATAGGTTCAACAATTGGAGGTTCTTCAATAATCAATGATCCTTGATTTGCTTGCTTTTGAAGTCGTTTACGAGCTCGTTTAGCTTGATTACGAGTGATCATAAACTTCACGAAGAATGGGAGGTGAGCAAAGACGATTCTTTTTGGTATTTTGTGTTTTTTCAATTTTTTGTGGTTTTTGATTGTATTAACCTTTTGGAAATTGGTGAATATATTAAGTAGACAATGAGTCTACAAATCTCCTCACTAATCAAATCTCTTGATTAAAAAGGCCTCAAGGAATGAAAACGATCACGTGGAGTGAACGCCTTCGATGACTTTAGAACGATGGTGGAACACCAAATCGTTCAAGAGGGTTTAATCAATATGAAACCAAGAAAATATATATGATATGTAATAATACTTTGGGCGGCAAAACCCTCGATTCACTCTCAAAATCAAATACGCACAAGCAAGCGGAGGAAACGAGGCGGCGCGAAGCACTTAAGAGCCTTTTTCCTTTAGGTTGTGAAATACAACCGCCTTATACCCACCTTATAGTTTGTATTATCAAGATTAAGTTTCACGAAAGTATTTATCTATTTTTGCCTTTTTCTTTGGTTTGAGATTCGAATACAATGATCGAGTGATGAAATCCCGAATCAAGGTTGTGATTGCTCACGTATTTGGAGTACTTGTGTATTTATTGTTCTACGTATACAATATAGTAATAGTATTCACACAAAAACCGAAAAAACGATAATACGTATTAATAGAGTGCTATTAATACAATTACTATTATGGCTAATATAGAAAATAACAATGGTTCAATCAAGACACAACACGCCTCCCCGGCAGCGGTGCCAAAATGATTGTAGTCCTTTTATGTATACTTTATTTTAGGAAAAACAAAGCAACACAAAATAGTGAAAAGTATTAAGTACGACGGTTTAGGAAAACCGTGCACAAATGACCCTTAATCAAATAAAAAGAGAGAAAGTTCGTTTCCCAAGGAGGTATATGTGTTGTGAGTTAACTTGTATTTATTTGAGATTAATATTGAGAAGAATGGGGATGAGAGGATGAAAAGACGGTTACGTTAAAATTAAACTACGACGTAAAAGACGTAAAGTCGTGAAAAACTACCCAAATTAAAAATTATTATACTACCAAGACCAAAAACAAAATCAATAATTAAAAAGACTAAAAAGAAGTCTAAAATAATATAAATAAAGATAAAAATCCAACAAAGATATTTTAAAACCTTTTATTAATTAAATATTTAATTTTAAATGCTAATTAAAGCCCTAAAATTAAATATAACTAATTCAAATGTCTAAAATATGATTTTATTGAATAATTACTTAACTTATATTATAAGAAGACTAAAAAGTAATTTTCTAAAAATTAAAAGCTATTAAAACTATTTTTAAAACTCTAAAAATGATTAAAAACAATTAAAAACTAAATAAACTTAAAATAATTATAAAAATAAATCTAAAAGCTATAAAATTATTCTAAAAATGGGAAAAGTCCTAATTAATGATAAAGAACCTAGGAAAAATGGAAAAGAAATAAAAATAAAACTTTGAAATTTTAATAATAAAATAATATTAAAATAATGCTAAAAATAAAAAGTTTCTAAAATTAATTCTAAAAAATTTCTAAAGTCTTAAAATATTATAACTAAGAGAAAAACACAAATTGAAGTTCCTAAACCCTTTTTAATAATTTTATAAAAATGATTAAAGTTTATAAAAAACCTTAAAATAATATAAAATTAAAAATAAAAGTTTTTGAGACCAAAACCTAATGTAAACCTCAAAATATTATTTTAAAAACTAAAAATTATTTTTCCTAAAAATTAAAATTCTTTTTTCTATTTTTTATTGATTTAATAAAAACCGGGTATTAAATAAATGCTAGAAAATAATAAAATAAGGGAAAATTATGAAACCTAGCTAGAAAAATCACAAAACCTAATAAGATTCTAGGAAAATTCAAAAGAAGTAAAATAGCTTAACAAATAAGCTGAAAAGAAGGAATTAAGCTACGGCTTATATTAATAAGCTAGAAACCAAAACGTGTTAAATAGGAATGGAAATCAAACATAAACGTAAAAAGATATCTAGATTAGCGGTAGAGCTCCTAACCCTCCTACGAGAGGTCTGGGGTTCGAGTCCTGCTACGGGTATTCTTTTTGCTCTTTTTTCTTTTTTAATTTTTTGCTTTCCAATCCAAACTGACACTTTAGTATGACTTGTAAACAATATCCAATACACCTTTTAACTCTGAATAAGCCAAATTAAGGACCAAAATGTATCCAGGTCTTTCAAGTTTCAGATGAACAAGTGAACTTTGGTTCACTTGTTAAATTTTGAGCCAAGAGGGCTTGGCTGTTTGTTTTTGTGGATGTTTGATGGAAACAAAGGCACCCTTGTGCTTATTGAAGCACAAGGAGTCAAGATATAAGCAGCAAACAAGCACACCAAAGCCAATTCAAGTTGCTGATACAAAGAAATGAAGTCTGGTGGACTTTGTGCTAAACAAAATGCACACCAATGAGATTCAAGCTCCTATGTTTTGCACACACAGGCTTCAAATAGCACACAAGTAAACTCAAGCCCTAAATCACCCTAACACTTAATAGAATTCAATATCCAAGCTCAATTTTTTATGAAAAATAAGCAGCAAAATGGTTATGCAGATTTCAAACTCACTTTTGACTTTTTTATGTAACAACTTGTTGCCAAACTATCCAAACTTACTTACCAACTAACTAAAAACCTATCTTAACCTTTTTGAGTGACTCTAACATGTTTTAAAATCACAAATTAAGATGTCTCCCCTGCTAAAACTTGTATCCAAACAGCCCTTTAAATCTTGAAAACCAACTTTTAACAAATCAAAACAACCTAAAACCTATTCAAGCTGATCACAAACAAGTCTAGCATGCATACAAATCCAAGGGAACTCAAATCCAACAGATATAACACACAATCAACACTTAATTAACCAAATCACATGAAACACACTTTTCTGAGATTTCAAAAAGGTAACAAGAAGATTACCTTAGGGCTTTACATCCAAAGCCCTAGTGGTTGCATAACCACCTCCTACCAACCCGGGTTGGTGCTGAACAAAGATCAACAACAGGTCTTCCACCTGTTTAAGACAAATCAAAGAAAAACAAGCACAAATATAAGCAATATATATTCTGTTCTGATTTTCTTTTTCTTCTTTCTTAAGCCATTCCAAAACTTTTTAAACCTTATCAAACACGTTTTGATAACACTATTTCACTGATTACTTATCCTCTTAACACCAAAACCTGTGAAACAGATTACACCAAATAACCTTAATTTCAGAAACCTTCAAACAATTTTGAAAATCAAAATTACTTGACCAAATAGAAAATGGAACTCAGAATCAAGCTTTTACACAACACACAACTTTTTATAAACCTAAAAAGGAATTATACTTGTTTAAAACAAAAACCAAACTTTTATTTCATAAAAAAGGAATTACAAGTGCAAAGCTTGAAAACTGGAACAAAGGGGATACCACAGGCTGGTCCTCCTTTTATACTACTCTAATGAACATTCTAGGCTGCTTAAACACAAAACCCTAATCAAAGAAAATCTCAAAAATGCCCTTAGACGTGTTTGAGTGGTGAGCTGTCCAAATTTGATCCTGGACGTTCCTTTTGGCGTTGTGAGTAAGCAAATAACCTCTACTGTTGATTTGGGACACGTCACAGTACTTGGGGATCAAGGTGTTCTCTGATTGGTGGAATGGGGAATTGGGGGTAGGGTCCACAATGAGTGGGTTGAGGGTTTTAGGTGTGGGAAAGGTTCCTGCGTGTGAGAATTAAACGTGTGCAAGGTTAATTGATTTTTACCCAGGTTTAAGTGAAGTAAAAATCTGGAGGTGAAAAGGATAAACAGTAACTCTGTTTGATCCGATTTTGGGGGAAAAGATATGTTAGGCGCGTTTTTCATTTGAATGTTTCAAAGTGTGCACAATTGGTCCTTATCTTTTGGAAATTTTGGCAAACAAAGGTTTTCAGCCCTAAAACCGTTTTTGCTTTGTTAATAACTTTCACACTTTGTCATTTTTGGCACCAAACTTTAGAATAAGGTTTCAAAGGATTGTTTTTGCCATTTTTGAATAATTCAAGGGCTGATCTTGGACTATCTTGATCTTCAAAGGTCTTCAATGCTTCTTAATCTTCATGAAGGACCATAATTGGCAATTTTGATTTGTTGAGGGACCAATCTTGTCATTTCTTCAAAGTTGAAGGACCTTTTTGCAATTTTGACAAACTTAAGGGACCAAACTTGTAATTATCAATATACAAGGGTTTTAAGTGTCATTTCTTCATTCTTGGAGGATCAATCTTGTATGTCTTCAAGTCTTCAAGGGTATTTGATGAGAATTCCATGATTAGGGCCCGGTTCATTGTACGGCTTCGTTTCTCGTGTTCGTTTTTCCTTGTATCTTGTGATATTTTGTCTTTTTCACGATATCCATACCTAAAATACACAAGTAAACAAACACAAGCATATATATGGTATTTTATGACATTTTTATGCATTTAAAGCCCGAAAAGGACGATGAGATCATGTATAAATGCCATCTCATCAGCACCCAAGTGATCAGTGGATCACAAGGAGTGAATAACAGCAATAATATCACAAATTCACCAAGCTAATTAGTGTAGTTAATTCAAAATATCATCAGAAAAGCACCAGATATGAACAATAAGCAATTTTCACTCAATAAGCACTTTAAGCAAGTTAAGCCAGCCAAACTTCACCAAATGCATACACAAGCTATAAATAATTCAAATGAACATAAATCAACAAGTTTTATGCAATGGTTCAAGGCCTAGATCAAGATTCAAGCTCAAAAATGTTACTGATGAACAAAGAACATGCAGTTTTGATACTTTGTTGATATACTTGACCACAAAACCAATTTCAAACACTCAAATCTTCTTAACAGGTTACACAAACTTTGATTTAACACTTGTTAGCCCTAAACATGCATACACTCTAGTTGTTTCCAAAATCTTAGGTTAAAATAAGCAAAATCAAGTGAGTTATAGCACAATCTTAGATTTGATGTTTTAAAGCTGAAAACTTGCAGCAAATAGCACTCAACCAAGTATTTATCAGATACCAACAATAAATAACACCTTCCAATAACTTAATAACAATTTGTGATCTTAAACAGGTTAACCCAAACACCCCTTTTTTTTTCAAATCCAATTTTAACAAAGTATAAGTGTGATTTAGTGTTACCCAAGCCCAATCAAACACAATATCAACAATATTATGTAGTATCAAGCAATATTAAGCCACAAAAACAACAAGAACAATAGTAGAACACAAATTCACCAAAAATCAAGACTTTTATCAGATTTTGGGTAAAAGGACTCAAACCTCATGAATGTACATCCACACTCACGAATTTTTGAGCTGATGTGCCTAGCAAAACAAGGCACAAGCTTCCACAACAAAGCTGCTAAGAATCAACAAGGTTAGAACACAAAATATGAAAAAACAGAAAAGTGGAAAAAGATTGATTAATGCAACCTTGGTACCCACTCTTTGATTATCCTGAAACCACAAGCTCCCAACACCTTGATAAGCTCCTTATCAAGGTGTTTAGATCACTTGTAATCCAAAAAATCCAAAGATGTACCAAAGACTTAGCAAAATATCAAGATTTTGAACTTTGAGCAATTTCTTGCACAAAGTTTGAAAACAGGTTTTAAGACTTAAACAACACAAACAAATATCAATAATAAGAAATGAAATAAGTTGGCACTTGGATTTTATTCAAACATTCAAACACTTTTCATTAAAAATTAAGGAGGATTTACAGAACTTTGAACAAAGGAAAAACCAAGAGCAGGGCTCAATGTTGATACCCTAATGCCTTTTATAGGCTACAATGACTATCTAGAAAGCATAAAAACGTAACCCTAATGCTGGTGAAGTCCCCATAATGCCCTTGCTGAATTTTGAAAACTTGGAATCATGTGAAGTTTCTTTGGCTGTTTGTGTGAGTTGTAAAGGTTGTAATTGCATCAAAGGCTCACAATGAGATTAAGTTTGAAGCAAGAATCTTGGGTGTTGGATGGCTGGCCTATTTTGGCATCTTCTTCATAAAAAATGGGACAAGGGTTTAACATGTGACAACGATGATGATGTGGCATAGGATTTAGGAGTTCGGTTATGTTTATGATTACCCTAATCATAAATATGGAGGTGATGGAGGCCTAATTACAAGCCATTTAGGAAAACCCAATTTTGTGAAGAACATGAATAGTGGTGGTTTTAATATGTTCTTGGGTTTAATTGTGGTGTTAAGCGCCAAATATTAAACTAATCAAAGATTAGTTAATATTGTTGTGAGTGGGAGGCTGATGTGGAGGAAAGGTGAGCTCCCATTGGTTGGTTTTGGTGAGTGGGGCACGTGGCAGTATTTGGTTGGCCTAGGTATCTTTTGTGTCTTGGCAAATATTACCCCAAGCCTTTCTTTTCCTTTTCACTTGTAAGTTAGATACCCAAAACCGGATTCCCTTTGTTATAGATTTTTTACTTTTCACACTTTTGCCCCAAATACTTTTCTAAAGTATTTTCAGGGGTATTTCTTACCAATTCATGATTCTTGAAGGGTTGTTTTGGCAGTATTATTCAAACATTATGGTCTTGACTTTTATGATTGACTTCTTGGAGGACTAATATTGAAAAGTCTTCATTTTTTAGGGACCATTCTTGCCAATTCTTCAAAGTGGAGGGTCGTTTTTGTAAATTTGACAAACTTTAAGGACCAAACTTGTAATTATTAATATACAAGGGTTTAAAGTGTCAATTCTTCAATATTGGAGGACCCTTTTTGTACAATCTTCAATTCTTCAAGGGTTATTCTTAGAGAATCCACATTAGGCTTGGTTCATTGTGCGGGTTCGTTTCCCGTGTTCATTTTTGCTTGTTTCTTGTGATCTTTTGTCATTCTCTCAATATCCGTACCTAAAATACACATGTAACAAACACAAGCATATATTTGGCATATTTGATGATATTTAATGCATTTTAAGCCCGTTTTGGACGATGAGACTATGTATAAAAGCAGTGTAGGATATTGTAAATCTTGCTTATGTTTAGAGAGAGAAAGAGATAGAAATATGGTAAGAACACACACACACTTTGAGAGAGAAAGTATGACAACACACTTTTACTATGTGTAAATTTATGTGAACCAACACCCTGTCCATCTAAGGAGAGGGTTTATATACCCAGCCCATAAGATGGGCTTGGGCTTACAATTGGGCCGGCCATACAAGCATGGACCGGGCTTTTCCTTGTTTGATATATATATATAAAGATATCTAGACTACGTGTTACTACTTAATATATTATCGGAGTGACCGAATCTTCTTAAATACGTAAAAACGCATTTCCAACAATCTCCACCTAAGGGAGTCACTCCAAACAAGGGCGTTACCCAAGTTACAATAATAGAACAAACTTAGCATACTATGCTTGTCTTGAGCTCGTACTCTTCGTCTTTCTTTTCTTTTTCTTTTCTAGTGAACATGCTGATGTGGTCTTTGATATCAATCTTTAGCATTAATCTCTTGCCTTGATCTTGTGCATCCATTGACTTTTGATATTCGCCTCTTCGTGACTTCATGTCCCACATACTTATACCTTCGTAATTCTTGAAAGCTTCAGAGTTCGATACAGCGGAAGACTTTGACTTTTAGGCTTTCTTGAGGTAGATGAAGTATTAAGTGCATAAAGTATAAGCATGCGGGGACTACTTCTTCTCGGATTCCTCAACGCCACCGTCTTCAAACTCCGTAACATAAGTAGACACGAACGAAATGGCTTTGAGCATTTCATTCTAATTCGGTAGCATTTTACCTCCGGTCGGAGAAGACCGTTGGACGATATAAAATATCGTACTTGTGGCAGGTAGATTTAATTAAAAATCTTCTTGACAAGATTTCGCGGGTAAACCCGTTCTCCTTACTCGATCGTCCAAAGCTGACTGCGAACGTAAAGAGTGAATCATTTGGATAAAATTATCCGCATGATTGAAGCCATCAATTCTGATTCCTTGAACAAGTTTGATTCAATAAAGAATCACACCATCGTTGCTTTCCAGTTGTCACGAGCTTGATTCATATAGAATCTTGCAAGTTACCTACCAAGTGCTGTTTGAGGTTAACACTAGAAGGATTTCCACTCATCACTGTGAACACTCAGGTATCACTCTGAGTGTTCTGGCAAGATCATTCAGATATTGCGTAGAGGCCTGGAACGTGTTTAAATTCATTTAAGAATTAAACCACTATTGCTTTCCAGTTATCACAAGCTTGATTCATAATGAATCGCACAAGTCACCTACCATGAGCTTTTTGATATTCGCTCAAGAAGGATTTCCATCTTCATTGTAAATACTTTCGTATTACTCGGATGTTCAGGCAAGATCATGAAGATTTTGCGTAGGACTCTTAAGATCTTTCTTTCTTTTCATAGTGTGTGAGGAAGGAAGAAAATATGGAAATGTGTCCTAATGAGATATTTGATTATCTCAAATGGCTCTAGAATCGATCGTGCATTTTGGTTTTTAGTGATCGCAGGCTGGAGAGGAGTTCCACCATTTCAATACCAATTTATTCGGAGTGAATAAATTAATAGATAATGCGTTGTCTCTGTGTAAATAAAAAAACCTTTTGAGAGATATCTGAGTTAGTTGGGATGGGTTGTGCATTGCATCACTGGGTCCATGATGTATATCTTCAATATCGAGCATCATTAAAATGATCTCAATAGCATATGTGTTGACCTGGTTTCTGCCTAAGTTGTAAGGAGGGCTTCTTTCTTTTCACCCTTTATCTTTACAAATCTTTTTCATTCTTCAACCCCTTCAATGCTTACCAATACGTCATAACTAGCACCTTGTTGTGATTGTTCTAGTGCTAACTTAAGTACTTGGTCGGCATTCAGCTACGTTCACAATCTTTCTCCATCTTTCCTAAGGACTACTATTTCTAGCTATGGTATGTCCTTGGCAAGATTCCTTCGGTTCTAGAAGAATCATTGGACTTAACTTATCCTACCATGCTTATGTCACCACAATCTTCATCGTCGTAAAATAAATGGGTTTGGGGTAAGTATATGTGATAGGTGTGTAAACATCCATCCTTTTACCACTTAATTACAATAATAACCAGGCCAAAACGTGTATTTTATGTCGTAGATGTTGGAATTATGCGTGGTTTGTGTTTTTGTTGTGATTTAGGATCAAAATGTGAAAAGGGAGGAAAACACGGGCTCTCACGGGCTTTTATCGAAGAAAAAGACAAAAGACGAAGTCAAGAGATCAAGAGTGCAAAAAGAACGGAAGTCCAAGGCCTATTCTAAAGATTTATCAAAGAAAAAGTCGAAAGACGGAAGTTTAATAAACCCGAAGAACTCAAGTCTAATTTACGAAGAAATCACAAGACGAGTTTAAAGTAATCACGAGACAAAGTCTGAAAGGTCGAAGAAATTAAAAGATTAAAGACTAAAGACGAAGGATTAAATGATAATTAAAGAAAGAAGAAAGAGGGGAGGAAGCTTCCTTCCACTAATCCCCTCCTCCCCTATAAATAGACCTCATTAGTCATTTGTTTAGTTTGTTGGCTAGTTTGACAAATTATGCTCTTCCATTTTATTTTACTTTCACTTTAAATTCATGTCAATTTCCTTAATTGTCTTGCACTTTTAATACCTTTAATTTCAAGTAAGTTTCCTTTTTATTGTTGTTAATCTTTACTTTCATTGTTAATCTCCTATCTACCTTTCTTGATTAATCTTTAATCTTTATGCTTTATGTTCATGTTTATGTTCTTCAATTTTTATTGATTTGATTAAGTGTGTTTTGATTATTGTGGTGTTTATTGTTAGTTTTATTGATTTGGATTGATAGGTTATTGTTATTAGATCATTAGTGGTTGTTTTGGTTTAATCTTTTGGTTGATTTTGATTAGATTGGATTAAATTCGTAGCTTGTATCCTTCCTTGTTCTTCGCTACTGTTTGTTGCCCAGATTATTCCGAACCAGCAGTTTATTCCGGATAAACAAAATATTCCGGATCAACTTGTTATTCCAGATGAAGAATTTCTTTTAATATTCCGAATGAGTGTCTTTTATTCCGAATAAGTGGGTTATTCTGGATCAGCAAGTTTATTCCGAACCAAGCAATCATTCCAGATCAAGACTTTTATTCCGAACCAAGCCCACATTCCGAACGAACAGTTTATTCCGGATGAATAGTCATTCCGGATAAAGACATTATTCCGAATAAACTAAATATTCCGGATGAACGTTTTTTCCGAACGAAGCTGATATTCCGAATAAAGATATTATTCCGAATGAACAGTTTATTCTGGATCAACAGTTTTTCCGAATGAACATTTATTCCGGATGAAGGTAATCTTTTGGTTATTCCGAATAAACAAATATTCCGGATGAACAAGTTATTCCGGATGAAGGTTTATTCCGAATGAGCTGTTTTCTTATTCCGCATGAAGATGATATTCCGAATGAAGGTAACCTTTCCGAATGAAGGTGACATTCCGAACGAAGGGTTATTCCGAATGAAGGTATCATTCCGAATGAGCAGTTTTTCTTATTTTTTGTAATTTCAGTTTTAGTTTATTTTAAGTTTATGTTTTTAAGTTTTAAACTTTATTTTTCCCGCCTTTTTACTTAGTCGCACTTTAAGTTTACTTGCCTTAGATTTATTTTAAGCTTGCCTTAGTTTAAGTTTTAGTTTGCCTTTTTATTTCTCGTCACGTTTTTTATTTCTCGTCATTAATTTCCCGTCAAGTTTTTATCTTTCAGTATTTCTTTTTACCGTCTTTATTTTTATTGTTTCAAGTCTTTATTTTTAAACTAGTTTACGACACCCAACAATTCTCTTTTCGTTACCAAGAACGACTGAGTCACACATTTAACCAGTAATCAATTCGAAAAGATACCGAGAAACGAACTTTCAACCTAGTAAAATCTCAGTTATCAAATGGCGCCGCTGCCGGCTCTTTTCGTGAAGATTAACGGTTTTTTGTGAGAGACGCGTTGGATTTTGGGATCCGTTCACTCGTGAACGTTATTTTTTCGTGTCTAAAATTTTCCAAAAAATCCCAAAAACATTTGAAAAATCATAAAAAGCATTTCTTTTTCAAAGTTTTGCACCAAAAATATTCTTCTTGCTAATCTATTTTTCTTTATGGATTCTTATGTCCATTGCGTCGAGTGTTGGAGAGGACTTTATGGGAGCGAATCATGTCAATGATGTTCATGCGAGCGATGCGGAAGAGACCTTCCTCCCATTTCTATCGATTCGCAAATAGAATTTTGTCCATCGTGTAATTCGATTAACTCATCCTTTACTTCTAATGAACTTACTCCTCCCTATTGCATGTATTGTGGAAGCGATTCTAATTGGCATGTTTCGTGCCCGGTTCGATACCCGTATGATCACGGGCAAGAACCGGGTTACATTTACGACAATGGTAATAGCTTTCCACATGACGCACCCGGTTTTTCTCCATACCCGTGGTGCTATATTTGTGGGGGCCCTCACGATGCTTCTTCTTGTGATCCGTCGAAGGTCTTTGAGAAAATTCCGTGCTATCATCCAGTGTGTATAACTATGAGCCCCCACATCATACCCACAATCATCAATCCTCTCAGCAAATTAGTCTTGACCAACAACTCACTACGTTGAATGATGTTCTAGAAAGTTTAGCTCAAACCAGAGCTGATTTGCATTAGGAAAGGCAACCTTTGCTTGATGGTGACGAAATCTTGAAATCCACCAACACCTTTTTGGGCCAATTTGGTCGTTTTCCATTCTTTTCTCCACCAAAATGTTTAATTACAGCGTGGGATAGAATTGGTTTAATTGAACATACTTGGGGAGATGAACAACAAAAATTGCTTCATGAGCTTCTTAAAGATGTGGAGGTTATCAAGGAAGAGTTAGCCGACTATGTCACTCCTAATTGGAATGGTCCCGTCTATTATGATGACGATGATGACGATGATGTCTACGCTCTCGACCCATCTTCTGAAGTTGCTACTCCTACTCTCGATATTCCTAATGCGTCTAAGAATGGTGATTCATTGAGTGAGATTAGTGATTTTGGTCTCGACAAATTCTTTGATGATGAGGTTTGTGACATACCGACTACTATGGAGCTTGAGGATGACGTTGCTCTTTCGGAGGAGGTCGATCCTGATGATACCGATTTCTCTCCACGCTATGAGAATTTCACTTTTGAAATTTCTCAATCTCCACCGGGAGATGCGGGCGATGACGATTTATTCTCTCTGGCTTACGAGAAGTTCACCGATGAACTTGCTCTTGTGGATGAGGTGGAAGACGTGATTCTTTGCGACAGATTACGGAAAGTGCATCGTCTTATTGCTCAAATCGAAGATTGACTTCTCCTCCTCTTTCCGAGTCTTTACCTCCATCTATTCCCCCCGTTGAAGATAATGACCCATTGCTAGAAGAAATCGACATTCACTCAATACCTCCGGGTATTGATGATGATGACACGGAGAGGGATATTACTTTTGATAGTTTGCTGCAGGAAGGTATTGTCCCACGTCCCCCTCCCGAGCACCTTTCATCCACTCCTTTAGCCACTATTACGGAGGCTGAGTTCTTTGACCCGGGAGGTGACATTGATTATAATATGATTGCTAACCTTACGGCTTTGCCGCTTTCTGAGCATCAATTGTCTTTGGGGGATGACTATGTGATTCCTTTACCCACCCCACCTCCCGTAGCTCACGACTTCACATACTTTTCGTATGTTGAAAGGACTTTTCTCCCATTTACGACTTATCCTCCCGCCTCCCCTTTGTTGATGTCCTCCGGGAATAAGGACAAGGTCTTTGATCCCGGTATTACATTCGAGGCTTCCGCATGGACCATTTAATTCGGGGACGAGTCAGGCTCGTGACTCGGTTAATAAAAACAAGCGCTCTTCGGGAGGCAAGCCGATTATCTATATTTCCCTATTTTCACCATAAGTGTAGGGGGAGCCCCGTTGGTTTCTTGTTTTCTTTCTTATCATGTGAAGGGATTAGAGCTTCAAAGACACACTCTTGATGACTTTTGCCGACCCGTGATTCCGTGTTCCTTTCTTCCCGGTTCTATCCTAAACTCTTTTCGATTCACTATTTTATATTTCTCAATATTAAAATAGGAATCTCTTTAGTTGTCTCTTTCTTAGCGAGATTTAAACAAAGTGCACAATGTCCTAAGTGTAGGGGAGTTTACTCCTACATGCTTAAACATTGAGGACAATGTTTATATCAAGTGTAGGGGAGACTTCTATCGAAGTTAAGTGGCCTTTCCTTGTATTTGTCCTCATTTTAACCGGAAAATCAATTTTCGACATTTTTCAAAAATTTTGATCTATTTTGGCCTATTAGTTTTTCCCTTTGTATAGTTATTTTTTTTCTTTGCTAGAATAAATTTTTAATAAAGTGGTTTTAATTTTCAACGTTGTGAATCTTTTGACTCAACCCGAGTTTACTTATCTAAGTTTACTCTAGCTAGTATCCTTAACGTGTTTTAGTCAAGTTTTGCTAGGCTTTTATATAGGGAGCTATAAAACGCGAAAGTCTTAACTCTCACGGGTTAAGAACAAGAACTTTTCGCAAGTTCCTATAATTGGTCCTAGAGAGTCTTTTATCAAGGGAACTTTAAAATACAATTTCTAAACTTGAAAAAAGTCTAAGAATTTTGAAGATCCTATAGACGACTCGAAAACCCAAAACTTTGATTTAATTGGCTAAGCATCCACGAGTCTCATTCCTTGAGATTTTAAATTATGGAGAACGAGAGATGATAGAGTCATTTATAAGTTTGGTATTCTTTCGTGAAGTTATGTGAGTTAATTATGAGCCTATTCTCCCATCGCTTGCTAATAAATTTATCTACAATAAATAAGGTTGTACGATTTGAAAAGTTACTTAGCTTCTAGCACAAGATCGTTTAAAAGTTGCTCGCTAATGATTAGAGTTCATAGCCAATGCATAAATTATTGAAGCGGGATGCGAAGATTGGCGAGTCCAAAAAGGTACTAACAAGGCATGAGGGCTATATTTTGTTGCTAAAGATCCTAAGTGATGTGAAGAATCATTTATCAAAAATCAATATGAAGGATCGAGACACACGACGAAAAGCAAGTACTCCCCAAAAGATCATGGAGAAGTCTATCCGAAAAGACCCTAGCAAGGTATGAGGATAAATAGATCCAAGTCCTAAAAGGAGGCTGATCGTTGTATATCAAAATCCCAAATAAAGATTGGAGAAAAATGAAGAAGTCGTGGTCCAAGTATAAAGAATCTCTCAAAACTTCAAGTGAAGAAATTCCTATTATGAAGAGAAGGCCATTATTTCATGAACTTCTCTCAAGATTTGAAGTATGAAGTCGCTGCCAAATATCAGTCCGAGAAAGGTCTCAAATCGCGAAGCGAGTTACGCCAAGATATGAACTTTATGAAGTCCCGAGAAGCAGTTTTAAAAGATTTTGTCCTTTAGCTAACTATTGACTAAATCGTCCCACTTTATTTTCAGCCTAAATAACTATCGAAATAAGTCAACAATGCATCCTCGTGATCATTCAAGACAACAATAAAATATAAGAGATACAACTAGGAATAAGGGAGTCTAAGTAAATAATTGGCCCACATGAGTTCGTGTTAGCTTGCTAACTTATAATAACAATGATCTCGTTTTTAAGCTTGGTTTGGAGAATGTGAAAACTTGAGGATGATGATCATTCATGACATTTCCAAAACCCTAAGGTATGTCTTTGATTTCTTTACTTACTTTCTTCTTTTGAATGTTTATAATTTTCTATCTCTTTAATAAAGGCCAATATGGATTGATTATGATGGAAAATGTAAAACGTGCTTTGTAACTAATGCATTGCATGAGGACATTGCAATGGTTAAGTGTAGGGGATTTGATAGGTGTGTAAACACCCATCCTTTTACCACTTAATTACAATAATAACCAGGCCAAAACGTGTATTTTATGTCGTAAATGTCGGAATTATGCGTGGTTTGTGTTTTTGTTGTGATTTAGGATCAAAATGTGAAAAGGGAGGAAAACACGGGCTTTCACGGACTTTTATCGAAGAAAAAGACAAAAGACGAAGTCAAGAGATCAAGAGTGCAAAAAGAACGGAAGTCCGAGGCCTATTCTAAAGATTTATCGAAGAAAAAGTCGAAAGACGGAAGTTTAATAAAGCCGAAGAACTCAAGTCTAATTTACGAAGAAATCACAAGACGAGTTTAAAGTAATCCCGAGACAAAGTCTGAAAGGTCGAAGAAGTTAAAAGATTAAAGACTAAAGACGAAGGATTAAATGATAATTAAAGAAAGAAGAAAGAGGGGAGGAAGATTCCTTCCACTAATCCCCTCCTCCCCTATAAATAGGCCTCATTAGTCATTTGTTTAGTTTGTTGGCTAGTTTGACAAACTATGCTCTTCCATTTTATTTTACTTTCACTTTAAATTCATGTCAATTTCCTTAATTGTCTTGCACTTTTAATACCTTTAATTTCAAGTAAGTTTCCTTTTTATTGTTGTTAATCTCTACTTTCATTGTTAATCTCCTACCTACCTTTCTTGATTAATCTTTAATCTTTATACTTTATGTTCATGTTTATGTTCTTCAATTTTTATTGATTTGATTAAGTGTGTTTTGATTATTGTGGTGTTTATTGTTAGTTTTATTGATTTGGATTGATAGGTTATTGTTATTAGATCATTAGTGGTTGTTTTGGTTTAATCTTTTGGTTGATTTTGATTAGATTGGATTAAATTCGTAGCTTGTATCCTTCCTTGTTCTTCGCTACTGTTTGTTGCCCAGATTATTCCGAACCAGCAGTTTATTCCGGATAAACAAAATATTCCGGATCAACTTGTTATTCCGGATGAAGCATTTCTTTGAATATTCCGAATGAGTGTCTTTTATTCCGAATAAGTGGGTTATTCCGGATCAGCAAGTTTATTCCGAACCAAGCAATCATTCCGGATCAAGACTTTTATTCCGAACCAAGCCCACATTCCGTACGAACAGTTTATTCCGGATGAATAGTTATTCCGGATAAACACATTATTCCGAATAAACTAAATATTCCGGATGAACGTTTTTTCCGAACGAAGCTGATATTCCGAATAAAGGTGTTATTCCGAATGAACAGTTTATTCCGGATCAACAGTTTTTCCGAATGAACATTTATTCCGGATGAAGGTAATCTTTTGGTTATTCCGAAGAAACAAATATTCCGGATGAACAAGTTATTCCAGATGAAGGTTTATTCCGAATGAGCTGTTTTCTTATTCCGCATGAAGATGATATTCCGAATGAAGGTAATCTTTTTGAATGAAGGTGACATTCCGAACGAAGGGTTATTCCGAATGAAGGTATTATTCCGAATGAGCAGTTTTTCTTATTTTTTGTAATTTCAGTTTTAGTTTATTTTAAGTTTATGTTTTTAAGTTTTAAACTTTATTTTTCCCGCCTTTTTACTTAGTCTTACTTTAAGTTTACTTGCCTTAGATTTATTTTAAGCTTGCCTTAGTTTAAGTTTTAGTTTGCCTTTTTATTTCTCGTCACGTTTTTAATTTCTCGTCATTAATTTCCCGTCAAGTTTTTATCTTTCAGTATTTCTTTTTACCGTCTTTATTTTTATTGTTTCAAGTCTTTATTTTTAAATTTGTTTACGACACCGAACAATTCTCTTTTCGTTACCAATAACGACTGAGTCACACATTTAACCAGTAATCAATTCGAAAAGATACCGAGAAAGGAACTTTCAACCTTGTAAAATCTCAGTTATCAATATGTCACCATGAAATCCATTTTGATATAGCAAATCCACTTTGCTCCCACTTAACATATGCTACGATATTCGAAAACATTTTGCACATGTCGGGATGAGCCATCATGTTAAGTCAAACCATTTGTGATAATTTCCCATATTAAATCACATTTTCTCCCCCATGTTAAAAATATTAACCCAATCGATGTCTTTAATATCAATTGATTTAATGAAGTTTTAACAAAGGTTTTGGGAAGAAAAATGCAAGTCCTTTTAATCCTCATGAGACCAATTTGTGAGAAATGATACCGATTTGTAACATGATCATATATTTACCATATAAGAATGAATTGAAAAGGTTAGACCTGATTGATGAGAACATCATATGATAAGTTCACATGGTTCTTGTCGGCAAATGTTGGTTGCCTCGTCATGTCTGAAGTCATCTCTTGACACCACATGTACGATTGGTATTGTTGTCTTGACACCAATTGTGAACTTGGCATGTTCGGTATCAAAGATTCTGAATGCTTGACAATTGCTCCCCCTCAACTGTTGACCCGTGTTCTATTGAAAGAGCTATAGTTATCGTTTGAGTAGTCGCATCGTCGAGTATGTAGATACCAATTGTAGAAAGCTATGGTTGTAGAGATGATAGCTTCATAAAGATTTCTCTTGTTTTAACAAATAAATGCACTGAAGCGTACATATATCCGTGTTAGACCAAGTTATAAAGTAAACTTGATCCCTTAAAAGGTTTTAAAGTAAACCTTGCCCGAGAAAATTAATTCCCGTTGTGAGCCAAAGCTTTCATAAGAAATACTTGACTTTAATGTGAAAAAGAGGTTGCAGTCTGAAATAACTACAAGCCATATAGGCATGTTTTATTAAATATTTACAACTTTTGTACGAACTCTATTTATGGCGCCATGTCAATATTAATCAACATTTCTAAGGCCTTAAATATTATCGTATAAAAAGACATGCCCTTGAAAAATAAAGTAAAAATATTTTTTGATTTTTTAATGAATTTTTCAATTTTTTTTTTGTTTTTATATGGTTTTATATTTTTGTATTTTGCTTTTGTGGATAAAAATATAAACAATATATACAGATGATCACCAAGGATAAGAAGAATAGTTTACCACCACTATTCTTTCGCTTCATCTGCCAATTCCTTTAGAGTCTCGGGCGAGAAAGTTCTCAAACCTAGCTTGTCGGCCAAAAATTCCATTCGAGCGTGATCTAAAGCCTTCGTGAAAATATCCGCCAATTGATACTCAGATCGGATAAAGTAAAGCTCTATTACTCCATCTTCCACTTGCTCCTAGATAAAGTGGTAGCAAATGTCAATATGCTTCGACCGGGATAATTGAACATTATTGAAGCATAAGGCAATTGCACTCTTGTTGTCACAGTACATCGGAATTTTGTTGAAACCTAGATCATAGTCGGTTAATTGCGATCTCATCCAAAGAATTTGAGCACATCAACCAGACATAGCTATGTATTCTGCTTCTGTACTTGAAATTGCAGCGCTTTTCTGCCTTTTGGATGCCCAACTGATTAGACGATCTCCTAGTAATTGCAAAGTTCCACTCGTGCTACGCCTTGTATCTTGACAACCCGCGTGATCCGCATCTGCATATGCCATTAGTGCAATCGAAGAGTCCTTCGAATACCAAAGTCCCCGATTAATGGTTACTTTAAGATATCGAAAGATCCGTTTTAACAGTAGCTAAGTGTAACTCAGTAGGTCGAGTTTGATACCGAGCACACATACATATAGCAAACTGAAGATCAGGTCGACTAGGTGTGATATACAGAAGAGTATCGATCATTATACGATAAAGTGTCAGATCAACGAAAACTCCATGTGGATCTGCATCAAGCTTAGTTCGTTCCACCATTGGAGTATCCACGGGGTCGCAAGATTCCATCTTATATTTCTTAAGAGATTCAAGGGTATACTTGGATTGATTAATAAATATGCCTCTGGGACTCTGAGATATTTGAAGACCTAAGAAGAATGATACCTTGCCCATCATTGACATCTTAAACTTGGAAGACATGAGCATCCCAAACTCATCGGATAAGGTTTGGGTTGAGGCAGCAAATATAATATCATCAACATATATTTGTACCATAATCATATCTTTACCTCGTTTCTGAATGAACTACGTGGGATCCACCTTACCTTTAGCGAAGCCTTGCGTAATGAGGAATTGTGACAATAGATTATACCATGCGCGTGGAGCTTGCTTAACCCATAGTGAGCCTTCTTAAGCTTTTACACATGATTAGGATATTTAGGATTCACAAAACCATCCGGCTGTTGAACATAGACCTCTTCCTTGATTTCACCATTAAGAAATGCCGCCTTCACATCCATCTGATAGACGATCATATTCATGTGGGCTACATAAGCGAGAAATAGTCTAATAACTTCCAAACGGGCAACAGGTGCTAAGGATTCCATAAAGTCGATACCTAATAATTGCTTGTATCCACGAGCTACTAGTCGATCTTTGTTCTTCAATATTCCGCCTAACTCGTCGAGTTTCACCTTGTAAACCCATTTCAAAGTGAGTAACTACACTTGATCCCGGCATGGGACAAGTTCCCATACTTCAAGACGTATAAATTCATTAAATTCTTCTTGCATAGCTTCTATCCAACAGGATTAAGTAAAAGATTCTTGCCATGTCTTAGGTTCAAGTTCAGTAAGAAATGCATCAAAATGACAAAACATTGCATTTTCTTGTAACTGACTTCGTGTGGATACCGGACGATTAGGGTCACCAATAATAGAATCTATAGGATGATCCTTTGTCCACTTGCTATCATGTTCACGAATCCGTGGATTGGAGTAGACCGTAGTAGGAGCTTCCTCTGAGGTGGACGACCCGGCTAGATTAGAGTCAGGAATTGGTACACCAAAGAATGAAACTTTACGCATTTGAGCGAATTCCAAATCATGATCATCATCATCCTCTTCATCATCAATAGGCATGACATGGGTAGTGGAAACATGTGTTGGTTGAGAATTACTCGTTGAAGGTATATCTTGACCAATTGTAGGTGCAGATGTGTCTGATTGTGCTTCGGTTGCTGGAGCGACAACTTCGGTTACCAAAGCTATTACATCATGTTCTGGAGCAACAATACTTGGAGGAGTAAATAATTCATCAAAGAACGGTTGAAACAACGTATCCCATTCATTCCTATAAGGTGGTGTAAATGATGATGAAGTAGGGTTGTTTGGTACAAGACCAGAACTAATGTTACAGGGTCCCATTTCATGAAGTGCGGGTTCAGAGCTGCTTTGCTCAGAAGCCATCGCTGTCAGCTCATCAAAATCAACATTCATAGTTTCGAGGATCTTTCGAGAATTACGGTTGTAGATTTAGTATGCCTTCTTTGTGGGTGCATAACCAATGAATATACAAATATCAGCCTTAGGTTGAAGTTTTCCCAAATTGTCATCATCAGTACTTGGATAGCAAAGAGAACCAAATACATGAAGATATGATAAATCTGGTACTTTTCCATGTAAAAGCTCATAAGGTGTTTTACCATGGCGTTTACGAATTAGTGATCGGTTTTGGGTGAAAACTGTTGTAGATACTGCTTATGCCCATAAAAACAATGGAGCCTTTGCGTAAATTAACATTGTTCAAGCATCCTTCGTAAGTGTGCGATTTCGCCTTTCAACGGCACCGTTTTGTTGTGGAGTGCGAGCAACGGATGTTTCATGAGAAATGCAAACTTCTTCATAATAATCACGCAAAATTTGATTCACAAATTCGGTTCCATTATCTGTACGAATGCGTCGGGCAGTAGTGTTGAGACGCACTTGAATCATCTTGAGAAATCCGATGATGAATTTAGGTGCCTCATTTTTGTTGTAAGAAATTTCATCCATGTAAACCGAGAGTAATCATCCACAATGACGAGGATGTACCTTTTACCACTAAGACTTTCGACACGCATTGGCCCATAAAGATCCATATGCAACAGATAAAGTTTCTCTTGGTTGGTGTCTTTAGTCTTGGGTTTGTATGATTTCTTAGTGCTTTTCCCCATTTTACACGCGGAACACAAATAAATTCTTGTCAAATGTAAGTTTAGGAAAACCACGAACAAGTTCGTTTTTTACCAAATTATTAATAGCGTCAAAGTTAAGATGAGATAACCGTCGATGACATAACCATGACTTAGTCTTCGATGCTTTGAAGAGAAGACATACGGGAGAAGCGGCCATCATGTCTTGTAGAGACAAAGTGTACAAGTTATTCCCTCGAGTACCTTTCAATAAATCAACCCCTTCCAAATTACGAATGAAGCAGGTATGCTCTCGAAATGCAACTTCTAGGTTTGCATCACAAAATTGTCCCACAGGAAATAAGTTGTGACCGAGACCTTCCACATAATATACTCTTGAAATTATAACATTCCCAATATGATATTCACCGTAACCCATTATCTTTGCAATATGATCATTTCCAAATCGAACCGTACCAAGAAACTTGCTGACGAAATTTTTGAGCTGAGAGCGATCTCCGGTCATATGTTTAGAGCAACCAGAGTCCAAATTCTAGAGAATAATTTGGACCACCTGTTTTCAACAACAACAGTAGACAATGCATTGGAAACTATTGGTTCCGGAGTGTTAGCAGATACAGATATAATATTATCAAAATTGCTAACATTTGTGTTGCCCTTAGATTTCTTGCGTTTTCTATTGTGAGTTTTACCACTAACAGGTTTTATTGTTCCAACTTTCTGAGGTTTTGGAGTATTAGCGGGCACTACAGTGGGAGTAGACCTATTTAAAGGGCACTTGGTTCCTACGGTAGTGTTGGTGTTCCTAGTTAAAGGACACGCTTGTGTTTTGGTAGCCTTGGTACTCCTAGTTAAAGGGCACGCTTTCTTCGTTGTAGTGGGAGTGATCCTAGTCAAAGGGCACACATTTCCTACTATAGTGAAAGTTCTACCAGTGGGACGCCACATCCAACCAACTTGGGTTAACACTTTCCCAGTCGGTTTACATTCTAAACCATTTTTCCGGGCATTCATCACATTCACATGGTCAATAAGGCAAGAATCATGACGACTAGAAAACATATATTCATTGCAATTCCAACATTTCAAATCAGAATTCACAGTAGGTTTAGAACGTTGCACAACCGCAGAGCCTTTAGGTTTAGCTACATGATTCGTTTTATTCAAAACATAAATAACATTCTTAGGATGGGCTTCTACTTTCTTCTTCACTTGACTACTAGATGGGGGCAAGATCCTATCATTCTTCTTGTTTCTTTTAACCTTAGATCTTTGAGCCTCAGTAGTGGTGCTTACTCATGTAGAAGGCAACACGAGAATATTAGAAGCTGGATTTGATTTTGCCTTATCTTTAGAGACCAACGTTTGAGATGGTTTCGTCCTAGGGCCCTTGTTAAATGGTTTGACGGCGATGAGGTTCTTTTTTTTTGCACTAGAGGACGGTGCTGAGACAGTGGCTACGTTATCTAAAACATTCTTACCTTTTAAGGTACGAAGTGTTTCCTTTAACTCAGTCAAAGCCAAATTTTTATCACAAATTTGTTCCCTCAAATCAGATATTTCCACCAACTTTTGATTCAATTGTTCAATCAATGATTGATTTTGTGCAGTGTTATTAGCACGTATGGGCTTTACTGAATCGAAGAGTCGTGTATTTTTCTGTTTTAAGTTATCAACTTTGGACAAAATCTTGGAAACTCGATTATCTAGATCAAGTTTAAATTTCTCAGCGGCCTCAAGTACGTTCACACAGTTGATCTCCTTATATTTCTCTATGTCTATCGGCAATGAGTTAGCAACCTTGTCACTTGGATGACGCTGTTTTGATTGTAAATTCAATAGAAAATTCTTTTGAAAATTTGAATCCTCAATATTTACACCTTCAAATGATGTTTCAAAGATCTCTTGAACAAATTGTTGCTTGCATTCAAGCGAAAATGCAATATTTTTGGACCTCATCAAAATTTTTTTAAAGCAAAGTATAAGAATCTTGAAGCATTAAGAATTCAACGTCAGATTTGTGACAAGTACTATCTACCACATTATCCACAGATTTAACATTATGCACAATAGAATCATTATCAACAATATTATTCACACAGGCGGAAACAATATCATGCGACATCACTTATTTCAGAAGCTGATCATTTTGGCGTAAAATTCGTTCTATTTCAAGTAAACCGTTTTCATAAGCATCATCCATTTCATTGAAAACGCGTCTAAATTATTCTATTTCCAAAAGAAATTCTTGATCAACATTGCGAAGAAAAGCTTTAATATTGTTTACAAATGGAACAATTTTGTCTCGAAATGTAGCTCTACTGTGCTCAAAATTCCATTCACCTTCCGTTATGGTCGAAGTCGTCGTACGTTCCACAATGACCTTGTCAAAATCGGCTAAGTGTTGGTGCACCGCATTTAAACTATCGGATGCCTTACTTACCGGTGGAATTAACTTAGTTAAATCCTTTTTGACATGTGTAGGAGACGTACTAGGAAGGTTTTCTGTTGATAAACTTTGGGGCACAAAAGCTGTTAATTGAGATAATTCCTTTTGTAATCGAATACGAGTTTTTTTATCAAATTGATCTTTATTATGCTTATCATAATCAATCTTATGAAATTTAGAAAGCATTTTAGAATGAGTTTCTTCCGCAAGTGACTATCTCTCCTCAGTACTACGAACATAAGGTGCTTCTTTTGATTTGCCAATTAGGGTAACATCATAAAGACAAGGAATATATTCCTGAGCTTGTTTTGCATAACCGGGATTGGGTGGTAAATATTGAAGATGCTTAAGTTCGAGTTCTTTAAACGATTTAGTTAAAAGATGAACCTTTTCTGTGGAAGCGTATTGTTTTAAAAGCTGTTATTCCTTAAATTTAAGAAGTTTGGTAGCATTAGTTTCTGATTCAAACTCTTTTGACTCGAGAGTTTCGAAATCCATTTTAAGTTTCTGAAAGTTATTTACAACCAACTATTTTTCTTTTAATTCATTCGAAAGAGTAGCTTTTAAAGATTCTATTTCGTTTAAGTGTTCAATCTTTTCAAAACAAAATTGGTCAAAATCATAACATGTTATTTTCTCAGCTTGAGGGACCATTTCAAAAGCTTTGACCTTTTCTTTATGCAACTCAAGCTCAGCTGTTAGGGTGGAATTCGTATCTACGGATTGTCTGAGAGCCATATGCATTTGATCAATAATATGTTTAGGCACCATGACCAAATCATGTTGAGCATAAGATTCCATACCCGTCGTAGCATTTGGTTGAGGTTCACTCAAATGTGTAGGATTGGGTACCACATCATTTGAGTTACTAGTTCCCGAATGCTGTTCGAGGTTGTCATTTTCATGCCTAACTTGATATGGGTTATCATCATTACCAAGATTGGTTGTGGTGGGTACCTCACTGACGACATCAGAAACGTAGTGACAGAGATTAGCAACGAGAGCAGTTGAGGCTGAGTGAATGTCATCACAATCCGAATCATATGCATCAAGATCGTCCGCTTGATATGCTGCATTAGAAGTAGAAACGACTGCAATGCCTTCATTATCTTCTGCCCCTGGGTCTGCAAGAAATGCTAACTCTTCTGAATCCAAAATCTTTCCCTTAGACTAAGAATCAACCAAATACATCTTCTCACGAAACCATGTTGCATCCCTTCTTCTTTTTGGCTGAGTGCATTCCCTAGCCATATGACCTTGTCCTCGGCAATTGTAGCAAGTCACAACCTTTTGAGGACCAATAGGGCTTCCATTTCCATTAGCTTGAGAATTCACAGCTTGAGCATTCACAGTCCTTGTAGGAGGTTAATAAAAGGATTTTGTGTCCTTTTAATTAAGTTCGTTTTTCCTCGATTCGACTCGAATTGATTTCCAATTTAAAACGTAAGATTTAATTGTTTTTGGTTAATGAAACTTGATTTGGTATTTATAACTACTTTCGATAAAAGCATAAACAAAACGGAAATCGAGAAATTAAACTATTATAATATTCTATATTACTATAATACTAATCTAATATTATTCTAAAAATACTAGTTCAAAACAATTAAGCTACTAATCTAGTAAACAAATGAAAAGATACATTTTTTTAGCAAAATGAAAAGATAAATAGAATTATGAAAATATACGAGTAAAAAAAATGTCAACAAAGTCCAACTAGTAATATCGTACTATTAGTTTTATTGTGGTAGAATAAAAAAAACAAAGTAAGCTAAAATTGGAAATGGCAAATCACAGTTGAAATACGTAAAGAAAAATCCCAAACAAATCAGCCCATGAAAATGTAACAGACTAACGAGTCTAATTAATGAAACAGTTAAAGGACCAAGTGTGCAAGTAAGAGATACAAACTCAGGGACTATAGGTGTACATTTACCAAACCTTACAAACCTGATTAGAAGAACAGATTAAAAGCACCAGTGACAAATTTTACTCCTTTTAATCTTCTATCTTTTATATGAAAAACTTAACTAAAGCTTTTTAGTAAGTTAACATCTACATGATTTGACAAAAGTAAACCAATGTCCACTGATATTCATTCTAGCTATAAGAATACAGTACAAACAGCTTGGAATATAAGTTCTATGAAACACTTACTGATAAAAACTTATTAGTGGCCAAATTTTGAGCTAGTCTACTGAGATATACAACTCAACAGCATGAAACATAATTTCTCTACTGACTTGGGAGATAAATCAAACTATTAACAACTTCTAATGATGAACCGTCTATCAATTATCAAACTGCAAATTCAGTAACATAAATCCTCTTAAGACGCGGACCTATTTTGACCTATGGAAATGTACTAAACTACTAGTCTTACTCTTCCACACACCAAAATTCAGGATTACAGCTATGAATTACTATCTAACAAACATAACAATCGTTTAAGAACTATGCGAAAACAAGAAATTCCACTCAGAAATGCTAAACCCAAATACGACTTCGAAAACTTAAATCCTTAAACCTATATCATTTTATACTAGCTGAATGCATAAAAAAATAAACTGATAACATCTATAACCACTATCAATTCTAATCATACACTCTTATATCATCAACTACTAAAGCAACAATAACATGTAAACATAAAGCACTAAAAAGTGGAAAGAAGGACCTGTTCTTCCCAGCCAGCCCGCTGATGTAGAAGTGCTATCGAACCGAACAAAACTGTTTATCAAAGTTATGCTATAACCGATATGAACCGAGACTGAAAATGAATCGAAACTGCTACAATGAACCAAGCTGAAATAGAAACGAAACTTATATCGAAGTTAAACTGAACTGAGTTCGATGATAAACTTGTACCGAAATCAACTTTAACAACCAAGAAGTCAATAAGATTGAATCAAATCACTACTAAACCAATAGCAAACTAATCTCGAACGAGCTCGAGATTGATATCGAAACTTAGCTACAGTGTACTTCAAATCAAGAATGAACCGAAACCAATTTCGAAGCTATACCGGACCAAAATCAATCAAACTAAACTAATGCCAAATCCGGATATTCAAAACTATAAACTGGACATAAACGTTGTAACCAAATATTATTATTAACTTCATAAAATTGAAACCAACTATTAACAAGAAACAAAAATCATCTTTAACTAAATGAAACTTCAATTCATACAAACGAAGACATAAACGAAAATGAAGAGTTTATATTTCTAAACTACTCCTAAGTTACCCTACGATTGAAAGAAAAATAGGCAGAGCACACCAAAGAAATATAGATGGAATCTGCGTAACATATAAGCCATCCCAATCTGATCTCCTTTTCCTTTGTTTTTGGGCCTGCTGGGCTTTTGCTCCTTACTGGGCTCGCTTCTTATAGTGCTGCTGGGCTTGATAATGGGCTGTTGCGTTTTGTTTAGGCTGCTGCTGGGCCTGTGGGCTGTTTGATATATTAATGGGTAGGTTCGACCCATTTAAATGGTGTCGGGCCGGCCCAATAAAACATGAATGCACCGTCAAACTCGATTTCTCACGCTCTCTCCATTTTTCGTGCTCGTTTTTGGTCTTTTCTACGTTTTTGCTCCTTTTCTTTAATATTCGTACCTACAATAATAAATAACACATATAAACGATAAATGCACTAAAAATACACGTTTTGCTATTTATTATGTCATAAATGAAGGGATATTACTACTAAAAACACGAATAATTACGTGTCTAACACACCCCTACACTTAAGACGTTGCTTGCCCCCAAGCAACTATTGTCACAAACGTTAAAAACAATTTAAAACCACTTTATTCGAGATTGCTAAAAGAAAATAAAAAATAAAAATCCATAGTGACCCGCCATGCTCGACTTTTTATTCAAGGTATAAGGATCATAGAACGGGAAACACGCAAACTGGGTGTCTCCAGGGAATAGATATCTTCATCCTCTTTTTATTACTCCCAACTAAGCTAAAACTCCTTGTGCAAACGTTTTAGCAAAATGCTAACACTACTTATACTAATAACCTATGTAAATATAACTTATCACTCCTATAATTATAAAAGACTAGGCAAGTGTGTTCATTTTCAAAGTTTTGGTCGTTCAAATCGACATTTGTTATGGTTGTTAATCATCTAAGTGGAATATTAGTCTCACCGAGTATCACGAGATTTAAGAATCAAAAATGGCCTTTCCCATGTAGCGGCTTTCTTCTCGAGACGTCCCAACCTCATCGGTTAAGTGCCCGGGCTTTTGACACCCCACGGAGAATAGTACCGGGATCGGCGGGATTTTGAAATCAAAGATCTTGAAATCACCGCTAAGCTAATAAAACACACTTAGATGAAAAACAACGACGGTAATTAGAGAATGAAGATTCAAAGGAGAGATCACTCCATGTAGCGACTTTCTTCTCAGCTTGTCCTTTAGCAAAGCTTAGGAGGCTAGGTTTTTACACCCTTGAGAATAGTATCGGAGTTCACGGGACCTTTGACTTCTACATTCTCAATTACCGTCTAAACTCTTATATAAAATTGACGAATTCTAGTTCAACTTCGGATTTAAATTTAAGAAAAAGCAAGTTCCTCACAATTATAAATAAAGCAACAAAAACATAAAACTCTTATTCATTTCTTTTTTCTTTTTTTTTTTTTTTCAAATATATATATATATATATATATTTTCTCTTTTTCTTTTTTCTTGCTTTTTTTTTTTCAACAAATTTATTCACGCAACATTATTTGAAATTTAAGAAAGTATGCTTTTACTCAAAGTTAAATAAAAAGTTGAACTAGGACTCTATATCAAAATTGCATAAGAATTTATTTTTTGCATAACAACACAATTTTTAACGTTCAAAGGCTTGAAAAAAAAACACACTTATTTAGTCTAGTTACAATATAGGAGGAAAAGCCATAGGTTACTCATATAAGCTCTAAAGAGAACCAACTACTCCACGTTTAGCATTTTTATTTGCACAATTCCTAAAAGCTTAGTCTAAAAGTAAAGGGAGCAGCCAGATCAACACTCAGGCAGAGTCAGGATCCCCTTTGTTCTAGCCTACGGGACAAGTCAATCACGCACGGTCAAAAACGTTTTATTATGATTAATAAAATAAAATAAAAACAGACAATTTGATCAAAATAGGATGCAAGAGGGCAAACAAGTAGGCATGAATATGAGCACTATGATATAAACCCCCCTTCACTTAGAACCGAACATTGGCCTCAATGTTCAAAACTGATAAGGTGCTACCCCTACACTTAAGAACACAAAAGGCAAATGCTAGAATTCCAAGTGTAAGAAGGAGAACACAATCAAATATGTATGGATAAAGATGAGAACTGAGTACTCCCCTGATATAGACATGAAGATCGATCGAAGACTGAATGAAGAAGATGATGGAAAACAGCAACATCAACCCTCTGAAAGTCTTCTCGATCCAAGGGAACCCTGCACACAAAAACAAACACCAACAAGCACACATGGAGAGAAACACACGCCCCTACACTTATGTTAGAAAATAAATAAAAAGGATAGATCATCGGGTTGCCTCCCGAGAAGCGCTTGTTTTTGTTAACCGAGTCACGAGCCTGACTCGACCCCGAATTAAATGGTCCATGGGGGAGCAAGAGAATCACCACTGGCTCAAAACAGATATGCCAGGGTCAAAGATCTTATCCTCATTACCAGATGAGAATAAAGAAGAAGAATCCACAGTATAAGTGAAGAAAAGCAGAAGGATTCTTATAACATACGAGAAATAGGTATAAAGGCGATCCTTAAGAATACTCGTCTTCGCCAAGGGCGGGAGGGTGGGAGAAAAAGATATCAAAGTGTCACCCGAGGACACTTGATAGAAACTCAAAGCAAGAGTCGATGGGGTAGCCGGTAAAACATCACAAGTAATAGCAACATCATCGTCTCCTCCAGGATCAAAACACTCATCCTCATTTCCCGGTATGAAATGAGGCGAGGAAAAGCGATACATCACCTGCTTGGGTGTGCACGCAGTAGGACGGGGTGGCAACATAAGATGAGAAATATCAGAAGAAATATCGACCACCCGCGTCACCTCTCCAGACCGAATCAAACGGAAGGTAAGGTCAAATCTCTCCACCTCCTCTACGATGGGAGGTGGCATGGCTAACAACGAATGCTCATCAATAGCAGGAGAGTCGGAGCTATCAATGTCCTCAATCCCCTCTTCAAAGAGAGGATTCACCTCACTAGAGATGTAGGCGTCATCAAAATCAAATAAAGGGTTCGAATAAATCATGAAATTTTCCTTCTGAACGTCTTCATCGGATAGTGACTCGTCATCACTAGAAGTAAAATCATCATCGAGATCAAAGAGAGGATTATAGAAAGCCAAAGAATCGTCTCCCAAGATGTCGGTGGGAGGTAATGAATCATCACGAGAAAGAGATTCACACTCATCGTCACTATCGGAAGCAACCGTAGGCTCACTTTGGATTGGAATAAGAGTCTCGTCACAAGGAATAGTGATAAGACCCTCATCCCCCATTATGAGAGAGGCATCGGTCTCCGTAGTGGAAGAATCAAGAATAGGAGTGGTAGAATCCTTAGGCTCGAGAGCCGGCAAGTCGAGAGAAGGAATTACAATTGCACTAGGACATTGAGCACAAAGATCATTCCAAGAAATAGTATTCTCATCGTCATCATCATCATAATAGTAAGAACTCACAAGAGGAGGAGTATAATCACTAAGATTAGATACTTGCTCTTGTCGTTGTCGTTGTCGCTTTTCCTCCTCATTTGCTTCTTTTAGAAGAACAACGGCTTCTTGAAGTTGTAAAACAATGGCTTGTGTTTCGTCTTTCAAAGCATTGAGTTGTTGAATTCTCTGAGAGGATTGATGATTGAGGGTGGGATGTGGGGGCTCACAGTTATGAAAACCAGAATTATAGCACGGATGTGGCTCATAGGAAGTCATCGGTTGAGAAGAATTAGAACACGGATTTGGTTCATAATAATCCATCGGTGAAGAAAAATGAGGACACGGATTTAGCTCATAATAATTCATTGGCTGACAATACGAAGTATCGTGAGGGCCCCCACAATGATTGCAACACGGGTATTGAGAAAAACCCGGTTCATGTTGCGGATAGGGATGGTCATAGACGGGAGGGGGGGGGGGGAAAGTATTGTAAGAGGAGAAGTACGAATTTGTTGAATTGCAAAATGGACAAAATCCAAATTGTGTATTGTCGATATCAAAACCACACCGCTCACAAATACACCATTGACATGTTTGAAAACCATGCCATGGTCTCCCACACCGAACGCAAGACGAATCCATGATGAATTATAAATAAGAGGGGTAGAGAAAAGAATTAAACACAATAGAGGATAAAGAAGAATATTTTTGGTGTAATACTTTAGGAAGAGTATTACTTTTGGATTTTTTAATTTTTTTTGTTGCAATTCTTAGGAAAGAAATTGCTTTTGTGATTTTTTTAATTTTTTTTTTTATGTTTTTGATTTTTTTTTCTTTTTTTTAACAAGAAAAATAACGTTCAAAATCGAACGGATCCCAAAATCCAAATCGTCTCACGACAAATCGTCAATCGTAACGAGCGAAGCGGCAGTGGCGCCATTTTAATAAAAGGATTTTGTGTCCTTTTAATTAAGTTCGTTTTTCCTCGATTCGACTCGAATTGATTTCCAATTTAAAACGTAAGATTTAATTGTTTTTGGTTAATGAAACTTGATTTGGTGTTTATAACTACTTTCGATAAAAGCATAAACAAAACGGAAATCGAGAAATTAAACTATTATAATATTCTATATTACTATAATACTAATCTAATATTATTCTAAAAATACTAGTTCAAAACAATTAAGCTACTAATCTAGTAAACAAATGAAAAGATACATTTTTTTTAGCAAAATGAAAAGATAAATAGAATTATGAAAATATACGAGTAAAAAAAATGTCAACAAAGTCCAACTAGTAATATCGTACTATTAGTTTTATTGTGGTAGAATAAAAAAAACAAAGTAAGCTAAAATTGGAAATGGCAAATCACAGTTGAAATACGTAAAGAAAAATCCCAAACAAATCAGCCCATGGAAATGTAACAGACTAACGAGTCTAATTAATGAAACAGTTAAAGGACCAAGTGTGCAAGTAAGAGATACAAACTCAGGGACTATAGGTGTACATTTACCAAACCTTACAAACCTGATTAGAAGAACAGATTAAAAGCATCAGTGACAAATTTTACTCCTTTTAATCTTCTACCTTTTATATGAAAAACTTAACTAAAGCTTTTTAGTAAGTTAACATCTACATGATTTGACAAAAGTAAACCAATGTCCACTGATATTCATTCTAGCTATAAGAATACAGTACAAACAGCTTGGAATATAAGTTCTATGAAACACTTACTGATAAAAACTTATTAGTGGCCAAATTTTGAGCTAGTCTACTGAGATATACAACTCAACAGCATGAAACATAATTTCTCTACTGACTTGGGAGATAAATCAAACTATTAACAACTTCTAATGATGAACCGTCTATCAATTATCAAACTGCAAATTCAGTAACATAAATCCTCTTAAGACGCGGACCTATTTTGACCTATGGAAATGTACTGAACTACTAGTCTTACTCTTCCACACACCAAAATTCAGGATTACAGCTATGAATTACTATCTAACAAACATAACAATCGTTTAAGAACTATGCGAAAACAAGAAATTACACTCAGAAATGCTAAACCCAAATACGACTTCGAAAACTTAAATCCTTAAACCTATATCATTTTATACTAGCTGAATGCATAAAAAAAATAAACTGATAACATCTATAACCACTATCAATTCTAATCATACACTCTTATATCATCAACTACTAAAGCAACAATAACATGTAAACATAAAGCACTAAAAAGTGTGAAAGAAGGACCTGTTCTTCCCAGCCAGCCCGCTGATGTAGAAGTGCTATCGAACCGAACAAAACTGTTTATCGAAGTTATGCTATAACCGATATGAACCGAGACTGAAAATGAATCGAAACTGCTACAATGAACCAAGCTGAAATAGAAACGAAACTTATATCGAAGTTAAACCGAACTGATTTCGATGATAAACTTGTACCGAAATCAACTTTAACAACCAAGAAGTCAATAAGATTGAATCAAATCACTACTAAACCAATAGCAAACTAATCTCGAACCGAGCTCGAGACTGATATCGAAACTTAGCTACAGTGTACTTCAAATCAAGAATGAACCGAAACCAATTTCGAAGCTATACCGGACCAAATCAATCAAACTAAACTAATGCCGAATCAGGATATTCAAAACTATAAACTGGACATAAACTTTGTAACCAAATATTATTATTAACTTCATAAAATTGAAACCAACTATTAACCCGAAACAAAAATCATCTTTAACTAAATGAAACTTCAATTCATACAAACGAAGACATAAACGAAAATGAAGAGTTTATATTTCTAAACTACTCCTAAGTTACCCTACGATTGAAAGAAAAAAGACAGAGCACACCAAAGAAATATAGATGGAATCTGCGTAACATATAAGCCATCCCAATCTGATCTCCTTTTCCTTTGTTTTGGGCCTGCTGGGCTTTTGCTCCTTACTGGGCTCGCTTCTTATAGTGCTGCTGGGCTTGATAATGGGTTGTTGGGTTTTGTTTAGGCTGCTGCTGGGCCTGTGGGCTGTTTGATATATTAATAGGTCGGTTCGACCCATTTAAATGGTGTCGACCGGCCCAATAAAACATGAATGCACCGTCAAACTCGATTTCCCGCGCTCTCTCCATTTCTCGTGCTCGTTTTTGGTCTTTTTCTACGTTTTTGCTCCTTTTCTTTAATATTCGTACCTACAATAATAAATAACACATAAACGATAAATGCACTAAAAATACACGTTTTGCTATTTATTATGTCATAAATGAAGGGATATTACTACTAAAACACGAATAATTACGTGTCTAACAGAGGTCCATATGAATTTTGCCTTCCCTGAATAGGTTGCACCGTCACTTGACCATCTTGAAGAGTGGCTTGTTGTCGAGGATTTGAAGAGCTGCGGAGCTGATTGTTTGTTGGTGGAAATCCTCTAGTCGCAACAAGTTTTGACAAGTAGGCAGTGATATGATTTATAACATTAGATGGCATATAATTTGGAGTAAAGACCGGTTCTTGGATTGGTGGAAGTTCATTGGAGTAGAAGACTTGTGATGGTTGTGCTTCAATTGGAAATATCCTTGCTGAGGAGTATAGCCCATTGGATAAGTGTTGGCTTGTGATGGTGATGTTTGATGTGGTGGTTGCTGTGGAAAAGATTGTTGATGAACACTTTGTTGAAATGCTTGCTGTGGCATCATTAGTGGTTGATAAGATGGTTGATGTGGTTGCTGATAGGTGTGTGGTGGCGACTGCTGCAAGTATGATGGTTGTTGATAAGTATAAGCCATGTTTTGTTGAGAAGCATACATGGCAAGTGGATCATGAACTTGAGGTGTAGACAACCGAGCCTCGATCACATGGCATTCGTGTTGTTGAAGAAAAGCTTGAAGTTGATCCACATTGGTGTTATGCAAGTCCTTAGCCAATTTAACAGCCGTCACGTACTTACGCCATTTTGAAGGAAGGGTGTTCAAATACTTGGTGTTTAATTGAAACGTAGGAATTGCCATGCCATAGATATTGAGCTCATTCAACAATAGGGTAAATCTCAAATAGTAGTCATTGAGAGTCTCCCCGGGGACATAGGCAAACTTATCAAAAGTATCATAAAACTTACACTCTCGTTCTTGTTTAGTTAACGAGGTGCCTTACATTAGAACACGAATTCTATCCCATAACTCTTTGGCAACTTTATGTTTGCTGACAAGTTTGTAGACATCTGGAGGAAGGGCTTGGATAATGGTGTTTGTAGCATACTTATCACATTTGTCTTGAATCTTCATATCTCAAGTCCATTCACCCGTTGTGCGAGGACGAGTAACTGTACCTTCCGTTACTGTACCATAATCTCATTGTCCATTGAGCACCGATGCCCAAATGAGACGTCCATTCTCTTTGTTTAACATGTAAAGTTCCATTTGGGAAGTCCAATCCTCGTACATAGACTTCTCCAACATTGGTGGACGATTATCCGTACCAGAGAGGATGGACTTATCCGTAAGAGATGTGTACTCCATTTTCATAAGTTAAGATTTACAAATGTTGATCAAACAATGAGTGAAAGTAAATGTATTTGTTGTTGTGTGTTAAAGCCGAGAAATAGTGTTAAACACGTTTTTGAAAATTTTTGGATCGCAACACTTGATCGTAGTGGGGATCGTACTCAGATCGCACTCGTGGATCGTACCTATGATCGTAATCAGATCGCACTTCTTGATCGTACTCGGATCGCACTCGTTGATCGTACCCTATGATCGCACTCGGATCACACTCGTTGATCGTATCCTATGATCGTACTCGTGATCGTAGTCCTGATCACAACGAGTGATCGTGGCCTGTGATCGCAACGAGTGATCGTGGCCTGTGATCGCAACGGGTGATCGTGGCCTGTGATCGCAACGAGTGATCGTAATATGTGATCGTGATATTGGATCGCAAGTAGAAACCCCAGGTTTATGCGATCACAATACACATATCGTACTATGGATCAAACTTACCACTTTTCTCGGATAGTACTAAACACAACAAATTTGAGATTCTAAGCCTAAAAATGAATCAAACACCCAAAAAATTTGTGTTTTTAACCAAAGTAACAATACCAAATCAATACAACAAGTAAGTAGATGAAGTAAATCAAGATTAAACCATAAAAAAACACAAAAAAAAAATTTGGTACGTATGATATTGGATCAAACTAGGCAAATTAATCAAGAACACAAGCACATAAACCAAACAATCATCCCATGGCTCTTGATACCATTTATAGGATATTGTAAATCTTGCTTATGTTTAGAGAGAGAAAGAGTTAGAAATATGGTAAGAACACACACACACACTTTGAGAGAGAAAGTATGAAAACACACTTTACTATGTGTAAAGTTATGTGAACCAACACCCTCTCCATCTAAGGAGAGGGTTTATATACCAAGCCCATAAGATGGGCTTGGGCTTACAATTGGTCCGGCCATACAAGCATGGACCGGCTTTTCCTTGTTTCATATATATATAAAGATATCTAGACTACGAGCTACTACTTAATATATTGTCGGAGTGACCGAATCTTCCTAAATACGTAAAAACGTATTTCCAACAAGCAGTCTCATCAGAACTCGTCCAATAAACTACAAATAAACTTAATATGAAAATCACTATCTCCACTTAAGCTACATACCCATCTGTCAGCCGAAGGAGAGAGGACATACGGCCAAACTAATTCTTGGAGCTGGGCAAATTGCTAGGCTTCAATTCCCCCTCTAGCAGGACGACGAAAAGAATCAGAAATCAGACCCAGGAGCTTGTTTACAACCGAAATATCCTCAAACGCTAATAAATCGGACCAAGGAGCCCGACTCGATTCCTAAAACGCTAATAAATCTAATCGTTCTGACTCAGGGCAAGTTATAATACGAAACAAAATATTTATTGAAACATAGCATTTTGACTTAATAAAGTCGAAATATTTAGCCATCGGTTCTCGTTCTGTCGATTCGGGTAAACTTTTTATAAAACACGCGCGGGTGCTTTTAAATAAAAAATTTTGATTTAAATAGATATGAAAAAATTAAATAAAATTTTTATAATTCCAAATAAAATATTTTCAATAGTTAGAAAAATAATTAAAATATAATTTAATTAAAATTCTCGAGATCTCAGGATTTATGTATGAAGAATAAAAGAAAATATAACATATTAGAAAATTCAAGAAGCATGCATAAAGGAATGAAATAATAGCGGGAAAATACAAGTTCTCACCGTCGACCCACCTAAAGGAACTCTGGTCCCTCAGGGTTCAACTGGAGACAGAATAAGATGCAAACAAATGGAGATACCTAGTTTAAAACTGATGCTTCGCTTCCCTAGGTAATTTATGCACCACATCGAACCTTAACTATTGGATTTACGCTTCAGCTTCTTAACTCCTTTTTGAATTTATTTCAAACTCGGATTGAAATAATAACCGTTCAGCACGAAGAAGTATAAAGAGATAGAATGAACACGAGAATTTCTTAAACGGACAAGGTGCGCTAAAACGAGTTAAGATTGATAATCGACAAGGAATCGCAAATCGTGCGAACTGTAAAACACGACAATCTACCTTTCATGATAAAATAAGGAGAGATATGAATCACATATAGACATTTAAAATAAGAGTTGCCACAATTATCCGTCTCGAATTTGGTATTACTTTAAAACTAAGCTTAAGAACTTTTATGATTGTATGAAATTGTTATTAAAAACTCAAATTTCCAGATTATTTAGAATCATTGTTAGAAATTATAAATTAAATTGATAATTTCATTAGGTTGTAAGTAAAGTATGATATAATCAAATACTTTAAAAGATAAAACTCGCATCCTTTTTAACACTAGTTATAAATCTGCCAAAAAGGATGTATAGACCTAACATTAAACTTGAAACGGTTATTTTGGTAATTTAACCACTTGATATAATGTTTAAAACGTTCTTAGAAATTTAAAATAATTTTTTAGAAATCCAAGAAGGTGTTTAATGCACCAAATGGTAAACATGTGATATATTCTGGTTTTCAAAAGGTGACAAGATAGCAAACGAGTATGAAACGAATAAAGATCAACAATTAGAATAAAAGCAATAGCATGAGGGGATAAAACATAATTCGTACCAAATTTATTAACGAACATGTTTGAATAGATGCATAGATGTTAAGGACAATAAGAAACAGTGGATTTAGCAAGATTAATTCAAGAGTGTGGTTGGCGTCACCAACAATAGCTTATTAAGTTCTCGGTGGTCATTACACGATCGAAAGAGAAAAGCCACACCACAATTTTTGAATCAACGAAAAATCTTATGAAGTTACTAGAGAGAAATTCCAGTAAGATGAATAACATTAGCAACGAAAGGCGAAATCAACACATGATTCACACGAATGAAGTTCAAGACGATAGAGTCTAACACACATCATGACAAGTACACGAAATCATTGTACACTTCCAGTCATAAATCACTATTCGCGTCCGGAGATGTTTCGAAGGTCTACCAAAATAGATAGAGAAGGTCGATCGATGTAGAAGCATAACAACGTTGAAACTTTCAATTCTGGTTTTAGTGGTAAGAAATTAGACGAGTGGTATCGAGAATTATATCACGAAGGAAGCAAAGGTAACAAGTAAAACAAAGATCGTTGAGTAAGGAAATATGTGCTTGATGCATGTACTTTATTCAAGAAAAATATAAGGGTTCATATGTGTAAGTCGCGAACTGGTGCTACTCGCATAAGATGTAAAACTTTTCTAAACTTTATATCTAACTTTTAAAGAACATAAGTAAAAAAGTTGTTTCTTGGCCAAATATTTAAGGTGACTACTATTCGGCCTTGCATGGCTCCTTCTAAATTACGCATAGGTGATCAGGACATGCATAATTTAGGACTAGCAATGCGATGCTCAGCTTCGTCAAACCAATATTACATGTCATATGATTTTAAAATATGTGTATAATGTCATTTGTAAAACAAAATTTAAAATAATTTATAAAAATTCCACAAGTAAGTAATTGGCTAATTATTTAAATCAACAATTTCAATGTCACAAGATTCTTTATAAGACCAATTGTTGAAAAATTTGTGAAATTACATCGTAAAATTAATATATATTAATTTTATAAGATAACATTCAAGTATTTAATAAGGCCCAAGTGGAACATTTTGTAATATGATTCGCAAACAATACCAGTTTGAGTTTATATGGTGACATTATGATGTCATATAATAAAATACCGAGTCGTTTAAACGAGGCTAGTAATGAGTAGTTTATAGGACAATCAATGAAATAGTTACAAGGTGATAAGCTTTCAAAAGATTTAGTCGGAACCGCCATGAAACACGTGTCAAGATGATAACGAAAGATGTGAAAACAAGAACTTCAAATCTCGACCCAAATCAGTGGTACGATTTGAGAAAATAAAGATAATATAGAATGACAAATAAGTCGTATATAAAAAAGGATAATAATTCCATATGCGTTCACATCGTAAACTAATTAACATAAAAAAATGCACAACTTTTCGACGAAACTAGCTCGCCATCAGTTTATACACTCGGTTTCAAAAGTTCACGATATATGTATGTATAACCAGTACCCAAAGTTACTATTCTTAAACGTCTTCAAACGTAACTAATGTTTGTTAGTTGTAAAATATCATTTGTTAAAGTTTTACAAGCTCAAACGAACTCAAAAACACCTAAAATCATATTTCAAAATTCTATCAGCTTTGACTTTTTTTATTCAACTTTGACTTTTAGGTCTGACCCAATCAATTAACCCGTTTATACTAGTTTTCGGACTTGGTTACCTTCGCGGTAAAGGTAAAACGGCATTTTAAACAACTTTTTAGCTTTACTCGAGACTCGAAACGGACCAGAAATAGGCGAAAATGCGTTCGCATCAGATCTGTCAACAAAATGATATTTTTTAAAAACACATACTTTATTAGATAAAATACCCATAAGTATTGAGTTTCGACACTAGTTCCCACGTGGTAGACGTAAACGACATTTCAGACAACTTTCGTGTTTCGGCCGAAGGCCGAAACAGACCAGAAATGATGATTCTACCCCTTACAGTTCTGCATCAGCAATAATTTCCATATACGCAGAAAATAAGTTCTTAAATTTTACAAATTTCAAATGAGCGTAACTTGCTCGTTTTTAAGAGTTACGGTTTGTATTTTATGTCTAAAAGAATGTCTCAACAAATATAAACATATTTTTAAGTCTGAACATTATAAAAATATTTTCTCGACACCGTTAAATTACCTGTAGATTTTCTGCAGAAAGTATATTTTTCGACACCTTGAAATTTAATCAAACTTCATAGCGACCCGGATTTTATGTACACACATGACTTGTGGATTCCATAAAGACGAAAGATAATAGATTATATAATTAAGCATATAAAGAAAAAACATAGTATAAAATTGGTTTATGAATACCAACGATAATCTAAAAAATCAAAACGGCGCATGACATCCGTGTCTTCGATTTCAAGAGCAAGGTAGGAAGGTCTCTTGGTGGCGTGATTTTCCAAAAACACAAAACATACCGAGAAAGAAATGGAGCATTCACGAGTTGCACTCCCGGAGCGAGGAGGTTTAATGAAAAGGGGAGGATACAAGTTTATAGGAGTAAAATCATATTCCAAACAAGCACCACATTATATCATAGGATATGAATTACAAGATAATGGCGGCGTTTCCAAGGTACAAACGAACGTTGAAATTCGAAGTCGAAACGTAGAATGGTCAATGAAATACTATTTAATCGATATACGAGTGTCGTGTAAAACGGTGACGTAAAGGTCAATCAAAGTTATGAAAACCCACGATATATTCAACACAGATTCAAGGAATGCTTCGATGTGTCTCACACGATGTCCTTTAGTCTTTCTCGGAGACACGTTGAGCTACACAATTGTCTATAGATTATTTTCAATACATCCAATCACAAATGGTTAGAATGCATTTTGGATATCTAAATAGATATCTTAAAGGAGTTAAACAATGAAAGTAACACGCACGGTAATATAATGATAATCGGAAGTTTCATTAAAAACAACACTTCCTAATCCCAAACAATGGTATCACGTGAATACACACAACATGTAAAAGTGAGTCGAGAAAACAAACGGTTCAAAACGAACGAGCATATGGGGTCACTCATATAACGCATAAACGAAATAGCAATAGTACTCAGAAAAGTGAGTATGAAAAGTCGGCAGCATACGCGCTCCGGATACAAGTATGTAATGTCATAACAATATAAAAATTATTGCAACAAGATCAATTCACAAGAACAAGAATTCAAGAAATATAGTAAGGGCAGATGTAATTACAGTAATATCCAATGATAATTCATTAAGCACAAAGGATTTGGAAAGGGATAGTAATTATCTTCATTAGGGTAATGTAACATTTCAAAATGTAATCAAGAGATGAAATACTACAACGATAATTAAAAGTAAATAATAAGGATTAGAGAGTTACCCGCGCTGATATTGAACAACAATGGCAGATTCTGTGTTTAACACTTAGAAACATGAAATATTTGAACTTTTGGTTATAGACTAAGTATTGGAACACGACTCAGTTCTCTATAACCATCGCTCTGATACCAATCTGTGAGACCCCCAAAATCAGGCAAGGAAACACGTAGGCAGCAAGGGGGTAACACCTCATGGTACCAAGAAACAATGAATTACTGTTGACACAAAGTTGACAGAATAAAAAAATATACATTACATCATATATCAGAGTTTTTAAACAAAGGTCCCAGTATTTTTTAAGTGGAAATGTATAATTTAATTATGGTTTTGTAACTTATAGTTACCAAGAATACATGATAAACTTCTGACAGTTTTTAGATAAAACCAAAGTTTGAATATACACGGATATCTCCAAGCTGCGATAATATCTTGTGGGCTCCCATCCAAGCAAAGCTAAGAAATAATACGTGAGATTAAACATAAAATCGTCAACATAAAGTTGAGTGATATTCATAGGTTTAGCAGTAAAGGTGTGGAACACAAGCATTCATTTGTAAAACAAGTAAATATAGAAAATGGTTATTATCATTAACCATAGTCCGAAACCAATATTATTGCTGTTTAGTTCATGAATCGAAGCTTAACTCAAAGTAAGTTCCTCTAGGGAGTATTCAGCCTAAATACTCAAGTATAAACAAATGTAAATGTGTCAAGGTAGTCGGGACGGGGATTTTCAATCCCGATGGATCCACCCACAATATTCACGCTTAGCGCAAAGCATACGGGACAATTAACAGTTCATGATCAAGAGAGGAAACTTAAGGCCATTAACTATAAGCAATAATATCAATGAAAACCGTTGGAAAGCATACAAGTCTGAATAGCATACGAGTTCTGGATAGCAAACAGTTTTTCAATAGATGTGTTCCACCATGTAAAATCTCACCCTGCGTTTAGAAACAATGTACAAGTAGTAAAAGGGGCTATGAACTCACCTTAGCTACGAGGTGAATCGATATGGAACTTGAGGGCTAAGTAGTAACAACAAGAAATCAAGAAACTTTAAGTCATCAAATACCTACCATAACGGGGCGCGAAAACTTATAAGATATAAAAATAACGTTTAGAAAACGCTTTTGTTACTATTAGTACATAAACCACCTTATAACTCGCAAGGCATTGCAACCTATTGACTCGAATCAATTTTAACTTAAAAACACTACTTCCCACTATATGATCATGTTTATAAACATTAGCAATGCTCATCAAACCCATAAGTAGCAAACACTTGTACAGTTTGAGTCAAAAATTAACATTGACAAATTGGTTGCACTAAATTTTCAGAAACATGATGTAAAGATTGTATCATATCTAGAGTTATATAATAGATATAAACTCAAACTTTATGGCCCTGGAAAGATATAATTATTACCATTTCAAATCATAAAGAAACACTATCAAAGCTATTACCAATCAACAGGAAATACAGTTTTAGTGCAGACTACTCAGATTTGACTTTTTCGACAAAAATTTGCATAAAACCATTTTGACCATCATTTAAAATCCGTAAAAGATTTTAACTTGAAACCAATTGGAAATGTCCAAATTTGACCTATGTTACTACAATAAGTCATAAAAATACCCACTTTAACTTTTTATGCTTTGAACCTAAACACAAATTTGGCGCACATGTCGGTATTGACTAGTTTTGATAAAAAGACCATATTTTACTAATCCAGACACTTCCAAAAACCACCCAACTCACCAATTTTACTAAGCAACCAAGGCTACCCAAAAATCAAGAAAGTTGCAGGTCTTATTTGCAGAAAAATTTCGTGAATGGCTGTAGCAATCTGCTATCATTCTTAACCTCATTTTGACACTAAAATTTACTTCTAACATCACCTAAACACTTGCACACCCTAAGCAATGCCTCTACAAGTACACAAGATATAACATGATCATAATACCACCTTGACATCAGTAGCATATGGTATAAATACAAAAATCCTAATTTCATAATCAATGTATTTAATCAAATAGAAATCAAAGCAATACAATGGTGCCAAGAGTACATTAGTACAAGTGTGTCGGATATGATAAACGGGCTGAAGAAGGCTTATGGAAGTACTCCAAGGGATACCCACGACCTACAAGAGTGATCACGGCCCTTAAGTATGCGTTTTATACAAATATAAAACAATTGTATCAAAATATTTTGTAAAAATATAATATGTATATAACTTGCACAACCAAGGGAGCCTAAGTGTGGTAATGACCTTCATGACACAAAACCTGTATAAAATACATAACATGATAGCCTAAGTGATTTGTACCTATAAACGCCAACAATTTATTTAACCGTAGACGTAATGTCACAATTTCTGGTATAGCTGTTTTGTAAAGGGCTTAGCTCCCAATCCATAAGTACAAAAACTATGGGATTTTCACCCCTAGAACGGATCTCTCATGAGATTTTAAGAATGTCCAACTATTCGATCTAAGAGTTTACGGAACGTTTTAAAAGTCCAAAACACTAACAGCCTTATCGTAAGCACCTAATAGTCAAACTGTACTAGTCAAACTTGGGACAAAATAACCCGTTAACCTATAAGGTTTAAAGGTCTGAGATTTGTACCATTGGAAAGCCTCAAGACTCTACTTTCGGCCCATACCAACCACGAGTAAATAGCTACTACCAATTACCAGGAAACTTACATTCTTTGAAGTTTAAAAAATCAAAATTTAGGTTTTCAAACTCGGGTTTACCGTTTTAGCCATAAAAACCATATGGTAATAGCTATCGGCGCGAGGTCAGCGGCGTTCGTTAGATTATAATGTATAATAACTCACCAGGTTTTAAAATGTCAAATATATGGTCCATGACCTGTAGCAAATAGCTATACAACTCTGTTGGGTCAGATTGGGTTGACAACCATAAATCGACCATAACTCACTCATCCGGAGGAGTTGATCGTCTATCCAACTCGCTACTAATATGTAAAAGGGTAAATGAATCCATCTAATCTATAAAAACACATCCTGTAGTAGGAAAATATGTGAGTTTTTAGCTCACAAACCTGTTGTCCGAATTTTGCTATAATAATCTCTATACCAAACAACCTCTAATTCAATCCAAAACATTAAAAATACATCCTACACTAACTTTATATCAAGACACAATAATTTTATAACATTAATGGTAGAAATCAAAACTTGGCCACAAACAATAATCATAACAAGGGTTCTAAGAAAGTTATGCATGATCATCCCATGATCAAACATACAAGAACACCAATTCTTGAAGTTTTTATTATTTCTTAAAAATTCAATGCATATGAAAAATAAACATGGGTTTGTGTTTAGGATTTACCAAGGATGATTGTGGTAGTGTTTAATTGTGTTTTTGATGAAGAAAATTGACGATGAGAGCCGTTTTGGAGTGTGTTAGTCGAACCAGGAAAGAAAGAAAAAAATGGCAGTTGTGATATGTGTGTGTGGTATTCGACGGGTAGAAAAAAAGGAGGGGGGAAGTGGGCTTGACCCACTAATAAATCTCTTATTATTATACTCTTAAGCCCAAAATTAAAAATACTCCTAGCCCGACTCGATTCCTAAACGATAATAAATCTAATCGTTCTGACTCGGTGCAAGTTATAATATGAAAACAAAATATTTATGGAAACATAGTATTTTGACTTTATAAAGTCGAAATATTTAGCCATCAGTTCTCGTTCCGTCGATTCGGGTAAAAAATTATAAAACACGTGCGGGTGCTTTTAAATCAAAAATTCTGATTTAAATAAATATAAATAAATAAATAAACATTTTATAACTCCAAATAAAATATTTTCAATATCAGAAAAATAATTAAAATATAATTTAATTAAAATTCTCGAGATCTCAGGATTTACATATGAAGAATAAAAGAAAATATAACATATTAGAAAATTTAAGAAGCATGCATAAAGGAATAAAATAATGCCAGAAAAATACAAGTTCTCACATTTACGATGAAAGAGAAGAGACTGTTGAATTACTTTGAGAATTTTTGATAAAGTTAAAGAAAAATTAAAATCAAAGTCATTTAATGTTTTGCTATGAGCGGGAAGGTTCCCTCCTTTGTAGATAATGTCCAGATCAATACTTTTAATCATATGAGGTGGTAAAAATAGTTAATTAGTTGGTCGGATGGTAGCGCCTAGAAATTAATTGGCTAGGCGAAGATTAATTAGTGATTAATCGGATTGTGTTTTTGTATAAAAAATTATAAAATTTTGATAATATATTAGGTCAATTTAGTCGATTGTTGTCTAATTTGACAAAATTATGAGTGATTTGACCGAATTATATCTGTAATCGATTTGGTTGATTTGGCCATTTTTTGTCCAATTTGACCAATTTATACTTGATTTGGCCGACATTTATCTGATAAATCGTTATGTTGACCGATTTTCATTCGATAAATCGGTATGTTGACCGATTTTTTACCAAGACGATTAATAAGGATGACTAGTGAAAATCAAGGCGGTTAATCATGAGCGCCTAGTTCCTTGGAAGGCTTTAATCGGATGTCAGGATTTTTGCAACAATGTATGTAATTAATACTAATTAACTAGACAAGTATTCATGCATATTTATGGGACTTTGTAATGAGACATAGTTGTAAACTTGTAGTGATAGAAAATAGATTTGGGAATTAAACACAATGTTTTGAAATATATCTATACCCATTGAATCGTTTCCTGTATAAAAAAGGGTAAATTAAGCCGAGTTTTTTATATTCAAAACTCGGTTACACCTGTCGGGATTGAAGTGACCGGGATCAACCGGAATATATACATTTTATTTATGGAAGATCCGGTTGACCCGATGGTCGAACTAGTTGAAACGATAACCGGTGATCCGTTGGCTTGACAGGGTTGATCCGATGAAGGGTGACCAACAACTATGGGTAGTGACCTGATGATTGGTATGTGAAGTAGAACGAAGCTTGAGTATTCCTGCATATTTACGGGAGTTTGTAATGACACATAGTTGTAAACTTGTATTGATAGAAAATAGATTTGGAAATTAATCATAATGTTTTGAAATATGGTTTTACCCATTTAACAGGTTCGTGTATAACTAAATGGGTCAAATTAAGTCGGGCTTTATATATTCAAAACTCGGTTACACCTGTCGGGATTGAAGTGACCAGGATCAACTAGAGTATATACATTTTATTTTTGTGGCAGATCGGGTTGACCTGATGGTCGAACTAATTGAACCAGTAACCGGTGATTCGTTGGCGTGACGGGGTTGATCTAATGTGGTGTGTGATCTCCTTACTAACAAGTAATACTAATCCTAACAATTAATATATTTGATGATTAAGACAACAATGAGTTTAGAACTCAAGTGCTTTATATTGATTTTGGAGGAGAGAAATGGTTTGTGAATGTTTAAACATTTAGTGCACAAGCTTAATTTTTCTCCTTTACAACTCGTCCTATTTTTAGGCTAACGTTAGGATAAGACAAAGGATTTCTATGTGCAATTCCTCTAAGTCCGTTACAGGTACAAGGTATACTTTTGTCTATACATAATCTAAGTATCAGGACAAAGAGCTTTATAATACCCAATACCCTTGTCTATACTAAAAGGATAACTTACATATTGCGTGATGTACTATGATCTTATCATCTTCAAACTTATCCCACCCATTTTTCAGTCTTCAGGACTTCATCATTTGTTGAGGAGATCGTATCGTGCTCAGTGATTCTATTGCCACAACTCACTAAACACATCACCTTCTTCTTCGTCTCAAGTACATCATTCACTGAGTGCCGCCTCACTGAATACTCGATTCTTCTCAGGGTGAGAACTTGAACACAACTCATTTAGTGTCTATTCACTCACTGACTACTTAGTGTTCAAGGTTTATATATACACTTAGACTTATTATTATTCAAATCCGTCAATGAGATCGTTAAACATTGAATTGACCTAACAGATTGCATTAGATCTAAATTCCACTATAATTATGAATCAAAAAATTGACAAGAAGTATTTTTCCTCTCTTTTTACCAAGCTTAACATGTTTAAATCCCCAAACTATTAATCAAAATTAATAAGAATTTTTTTTACCACAAGTCAACCCAATTTCGATTTCCTAAAACGACATTTTTATTAATTGAATTCGATCAAACCAACACTTGCATTAATTTCAATTGCCACATATTTTGTGTAGATCAATCGAATTTGGAAAATACACACTTAATTCAACGATCGACACATATACGTTTAAAACATCAATCGAAATTGTATAAATAAGCACCTTTATCAATTTTGAATATCGACAACCGCATAACAACCGAATTTTTCTAAATGCTAACACTATTCACTAAAACGATTTACAAACACGTAAATCATAAAATTCGATCAACTTTAACAAGAATATGAACCAAAACAAACGATCTAACTCAAATTCGATCACATTTACTACGTAAATGAACCAAATTATCACACTAATAAACTCTTAAATATCTAATTGTGTATGATACCATTTCTTAAGTCACTTTTGATGTAGTGTAATTACACGTGATGAATGGTTAAACCTGAGAGATTAAGGAGAAAGATAGAGAGAGGAAAGATACTTTTTAAAAAAGTGATATAAAATTAAATAAAAAAGAAAATTACAAAATTATGATTTTCACTTATACCATCCTTATAGTAAGGGGTATTGATATTTGTGGTCAAGCAACCTATTCTATCTAATGTATTTTGTTAAACACGCTTAATAGACCAATTTTAATTAGCTAGCGCATTATATTATAAGACTAAAATATACATTATAATTAAGACATATTACAATTCTAATAATTTGTACTTTTCATTCTTAAAAATAATACTAATCTGAATAATGTCCTATTAAATTAGATTTACAGGACTCATTTAATAGAAGCGTCTTATAAAATTTGATCTAATAAAACTCATATACTAAATGTCATATAAAGTTATAATCTAATAAAACCAAAACTAAGAAGTGTTCTATAAAATGTAATATAATATAACTTGTATATAAAATGTCCTATTATGTTATATCATAATGAGACTACATTAAAAAAATGTTCTATAAATTAGCTTAATAGGATCAACGTATAAAATGTCCTATTAAAAGCCACACTAATATGACTAAAAGTTTAATTGGTCTTATAAAACATCTTTTAAAACCCCATAAAAAATGTCCTAGTGATTAAAGAAAGGTCCTAAAAGCTTTATTTTCTTGTAGTGTTTTACAAAGACTTAATAATATAGAATTTTTTTTATAGTTTAAGCTTTGAACATCCTCTTATACAAAAATTCACAAGTTTCGATTACAATTTTTATGTCCATAACTCATTTTAATAAAACATTTTTGCTCCTTAACGTTCACATAATTATGAGCCACCACAATATTAATCTAGGACCTCTTTGGATTAATATATCTTTTGTTTGATTATCATGAAGATGAGAAGTTTATATGTTCAGTTTTTTTGGCTTATTATGAGTTTAAAGCTTGTAAACTCATATAAATAAGCTATAAATAACTTTTTGAAATTCAGTTAAATCTTTTAGTTTACAAAATAAACTAAGCACTTTAATCCCGTCACAATACGCGAACATTATTTTTTTACTAAAAGTATACCTAGTTTTGTGACAATTGAAAAATAAATATTTAATTCAGGACATAAATCAAAACATGAATACTTAATCGAAATCAGAAATTAGAAGTGTAAAAATGCATGTAGAATATGTGAAACTACTTGTGAATTACGCATGAATTCAAGCATATATGTTAGGGGGAGAAGATCTCCCACACACCCATATTTAATAAAGGCTCCATGAATCAATCCATACATTCATCATTAAATGATCTAAGGGCTGTGATTAAACCCACCTTTCTTATAACCAAACTTTATTTTTTTTAAAAAGAAAAGAAAAAAACAATGGATCGGGATATTAACCACTGGAAACCACCACAACAACCACCTAACCGTCGACCACCACAACAACCTCATCTCCCAACTTTTTTCCGGCGACCACCACAACCAAACCCACCTTCTTCCCACGACCACCACAACAAACACACCTTCTTCCCGCAACCACCACAATAAACCCATGTTTTTACGGCGACCTCCATACCAAACCACTCTTTTATGGTGATCTCCACTCCAACCCACCTTTTCCATACATATATGAAGTTGATGCCAATGTTATTGAAGATGCATATAACTGTTGTTTGTAATATAGGTAAAGTACATGTTATGATTGTTTATGCGCACTGATGAGATGGCATTTATACATGATCTCATCGTTCTTTTCGGGCTTTAAATGCATAAAAATGTCATAAAATACCATATATATGCTTGTGTTTGTTTACTTGTGTATTTTAGGTATGGATATCGTGAAAAAGACAAAAGATCACAAGTTACAAGGAAAAAACGGACACGAGAAACAAAGCCGTACAAAGAACCGGGCCTTAATCAGGGAATTCTCAACAAATACCCTTGAAGACTTGAAGACAAACAAGATTGATCCTCATTTATTGAAGAAATGACACTTAAAACCCTTGTATATTAATAATTACAAGTTTGGTCCCTTAAGTTTGTCAAAATTACATAAAAGGTCCTTCAACTTTGAAGAAATGGCAAGATTAGTCCCTCAACAAATCAAAATTGCCAATAATGGTCCCTCATGAAGTCAAAGAAACAAATGAAGACCTTTGAAGATCAACAATGTCCAAGATCAGCCCTTGAATTATCCAAAAATGGCAAAAATAACCCTTGAAATCCTTTTTCCAAAGTTTTGTGCCAAAAGTGACAAATGGTGAAACTTATTAACAAAGAAGAATACGTTTTAGGGCTGAAATGCTTTGTTTACCAAAAATCTCAAAACACAAGGACCTAAGTTGCCACTTTCAAACTTTCAAATCTGAAAATGCGCCAAACAAGTTCCACTCCACCAAAAACGGATCAAAGGGGTCCACTATTCATGTTCTTCCACCCAGATTTTACTTTTACCCAACAAAGGGTTAATCCAAATTACCTTGACCAAAAAGTAATTAACCCTCACACGTATACATCCCACACATGAACTCACCCATCACATCACCATGGACCCCACCCCCAATTCCCCCTCAACCAATCAGAATGCAACTTAACCCCCAAGTTATCCTACGTGTCCAAATCAACAGCCTAGGATCCTTGCTTCATTCCAAAGCTAAAATGAACACCCTTGATCACTTTGGACAGATCACACCAAGGATTCGTCTAGAAGAACCAAGGGCATTATAGAGAAATCACATCTAGGGTTTGTGAATAGTGTTTAGCCAGGCATTTGCCTATAAAAGGAGACCTCAACATGTGAGAGTCCCTTTGTTCTAGTTTTAGGCTATTAATCTTTGTAATTCCTTTTTAAGCTTAATAAAATTTGAATTTATGAAATTTGAAATCTCTTTTTGATTTAGTTAAAAGTTTTGTGTTTGAGTAGCCTAATTCTGAGTTCCATTTGATTGTTAAGACCTACCTTAATCTTGTGGTTAAGGCACGTCTTGTTTCATTAGGTTTTTAATGTTTGAAAACCTTGAAATCCTAGGTTCTGTTTTGGTTTATTTTGTGTACTAACCCTTGACCATTTTCTATAAGCTCTTACAAGCTTGTTGACACCAAGCTTGTGAAGGGATTAGAGCCCTTGGTTGAGTTGTTTGCTGCTTGTGTTGAAGATATCAAGTCCTTGAGGTTCTACTTTGAACCATCAACCAAGGCAATTTTCATCTCCTTATTTGAAGTACCTTGGTCTTGTTCTAGTTGTTTAACAAGGTCCAAGGAGCATTGCTGGCCTTCCTAGGATGTTGTGGAAGGCAGGTATAAGCTCTTGTTAAGATTCCCCTAAAAATTTCATGTTTATGACTGTTTTGGATTTTGTGCTTTGATTTTGAGTATTTGTGTTTGTGCTGGTGATTTATGTGTTTGATTGTGTTAGTTGTTGCCTAGTAAGTGTTTTTGATCATTAAAATCAGTAGGTTATTAGAAGAAATCACAAGTTTCTTTGATAAGTGACTGATTAAGGAGTGTTTGGGATTACTGCATAAGTTTGGATTGTGGCTTGTTAAGTGCTTGTGTGTTGTTAGCAAGTGTTGGTATCTGTTATTTAGGTGCATATGTTCATCTGTTTGCAGGTTTTGTGGTCTTGAACACATAGATTCATAGATTGGCTATAAAATCTTTATAACTTGGTAAAATTGGCTAGGATTTTGAGGACACCTAGATCTAGGCTTAGGCTGGGGCTAACAAGTGCTAAATCATAGTTAATCACACCAGGGAAGAAGGATTTGAGGCTTGAACTTGGATCAAGTGTCAAGTATATCAGCAAACTTGTTTCTGTATATGTTCATTGTTCATCAGTAACTTTTTATGCTTTGATCTTGTTATTTACTTTGATTCAGTGTTAGATTCTTGTTGCTTTGTGTTTGTTGTTAGTTTACATAGCTTGTGTATGCATCCTGTTAAGTTTGGTTGGCTTATTTTGCTTATTTCTGCTTATTAAGTGCTTAACTGCTTAATTGCATATCTGGTGCATATCTGGTAACTGTTTGGCTTATTGTAGCTTATTGTGTGGATCATTTTGTGATTTTATTGTTGCTATTGACTCCTTGTGATTCACTGATCACAAGGGTGCCTTTGTTTTCAATTGAATCAAACCAGAACTCTTATATAAGCTTGGTCAAATAGTCAAAGCAGTGGGAACTCCTTTCCCCTGCTAGTTACCACTGATAGTGCAAATTTGTGGTCAGCTTATCAATAAGCTATAACAGCTTATTCCAACCTGCAACAACTTTTTTTTTGTAATAGGTGCTCATATTTTGACCCATTTGTTCATACTGGAGCATTTGGGTGGTTGACTTTTAGGTTTGACTAGAAAACCAACTCCTTTGACTTTTACATAAGTTCATTTGTGCTTATTCTGGCTTATTGGTTGTGCTTATTGGATTTTTGTTGATTGATTTTGCTTATTGAGTCCATTTGAAAGCTTTTGCAAGTTGAATCAAGTCCTGAGGTGCATTATTTCTCAAAAACGACTATTTTGTCGTTTTGTGGATTTTTGCTTTTCTATTTTCTGGCTTATTGAGTGAGCTTTTTCAAAAATTCTTTTTACAGCTCTCATAAGCATCCCAAAAGAAGGTTGTGTGTCAAATTAGAGCTTATGGCATTAGCTTTTGGCTTAATGGGCTGAAAAGCCCAATAAGAATAAGCTTTGTGTTCAATAAGCTGTGATAAGCTCATATTCAGCTTTTGGGCCTTTAGAGTTTTCTTCTTAGAATTTAATTTTAAGTCAAATAGGGCTTTTCCAAGTCAATTGGGCCAAGTTTGACTTTTTGGGCCCAAAACCCATTTGTGTTGACTGATTTTGGATTTGGCCCATTTGAGGGCCCATTAGGGGTATTTTGGTAATTTCACTTTGATTTTCTGATTATTTAGGTTAAAATAAACTATTTTGCAAGTTTTTAGAATTTTTTATAATTTTTGGATTTTTAATATTATTTTATTATTATTTTATTATTATTTTTAAATTTTCACATTTTCCAACTTTTTACATTTTTCTTAGGTTAATTACATTTAAATAGGAATTTAGCAACTTTTAGAATAATTTTATCTCTTTTACATTAATTTTTATAATTATTTTAAGTTTTAATAGTTTTTAAATCATTTAAATAGTTTTTATTAGTTTAAAAATTTCTAAAAATAGTTTTTAATCTTTTTAGGTCATTTTAGAGGTTTTCCAATTGAAAAATCTTTATTTGGGCTTTTTGATAATTTATTTGATTTTTAGGGCTTTAATTAGCATTTAAAAATTGAATATTTAATTATTTAAAAGGCTTGAAAAAGTTTTGATCATTGGTAAACTCTTAGTTTATTATTTTTTATTTTTGGTGATTTTTTGGAAATTTTTAGAATTTATTTTTTATTTTGTGGTTTTTAAGGTTCTACGTTTTAACTTTCTAGTAGTGATTTTTTTGTTAATTTTTATTTTTACGTCTTCGTCATCTTCTTTTCTAATCCCCTTCTACACCAATCATTAATCACAAACTTTAACAAGTTTTTCACAACACATATACCTCCTTGGGAAACGAACTTTCTCACCATTAAGGGTCATTAGTGTTGATTTTCCTAAATCATCACTCGATACTTACCGCTTTTACGCCTTTTTCCTAAAGGGTGTATTTTACCACAATCACGCACCATGTCTTTGATGAAATGACACAATGATAATCACATGTGATTTAGCAAGTTCTAAGTTATGAAACATTTAACTGTATACAGAAGAAGGCAAAGAGATGATTGTACAAGAAGAAGACAAAGTAATAACCTACAAGGTTAGTGAAACATTTAATTTAGAATGACTCATAAATGAGTTACCGTGACTCATGTAGTGTGACTCATGCATGAGTCAGTGTGACTCATGTATAAGTCACTGTGACTCATATATAAGTCACTATGACTCATGTATGAGTTAGTGTGACTCATGCATGAGTCAGTGTGACTAATAAGTGTGAAAACACTTATCCTTTTACCACTTATTTCCAATAATAACTAGACCAAAACGTGTATTTTATGTCGTAAAAGTCGGAATTATACGTGGTTTGTGTTTTTATTGTGTTTTAGGACCAAAAGATGAAAAGGAAGAAAACACGGGCTTTCACGGGCTTTTATCGAAGAAAACGAGAAAAGACGAAGTCAAAAGATCAAGAGTGCAAAAAGAACGGAAGTCCAAGGCCTATTCTGAAGATTTATCGAAGAAAAAGTCTAAAGACGGAAATTTAATGAAGTCGAAGAACTCAAGTCTAAATAAGTGAAGAATTTATAATACGGGTTTAATTAATCCCGAGACGACGTCGAGAAAAGTCGAAGAACTTAAAAGACGAAGAGCCGAGAAGAAAGAAAGAGGAGGCAACACATGCACCTCCCCATTTCCCTATAAATACCCTCCTAAACACATTAGGACGGTGGTTAGCTAGTTTTATTTTCATTTTTCCTTTCTAGTTTTAGAGAGAGAAAGTTTTAATCTTTCTCTCACTAAGTTTCATCTTTTCTCTATTTTTTATCTTTCAAGTTTAAGCTTTTAATCATTCTTGTATTTGGATTTCATTAATCACTAGTTCAAGTTCAAGATTTTAATTTTCAAATCTTTTTCTTCTTTTCTTGGTTTTACTTGGTTTTGATCCGAAATATCCATGATCCGTGATTGATTTTGATGTTGTGTGGTTAGAAAGCTCATCTTTTTATTTCTACATAAGTCTTATACGTCTAAGCTTTAAGCTTTAGTGCTTATTTGCTTATTTCATTGCTATAGCTTATTTAGTCTTATTTAGTCTTTTGAAAGTTTGATTCATCAAGCTTGCTTAATCCGTGTTTTGAAAAGTTTTAAAGTTGTGCTTGTTTTTATTTTGTCAAGACTTAAATTAGTGCTTATTCGTCTTGCTTATTTTGGCTTATTCATTTCTGCTTATTTGCTCTTTGATTTCCATCTTATTATGCTTAAGGATTTTACCAGCTACGATCAAGTGAGTGTGATCGCATAAACCCTAGGGTTTCTACTTGCGATCCATCACTTTGATCACCCAGTACGATCGCTTGTTGCGATCACACTCCTTTATCCACACCACGATCACTTGTCGCGATCGTGGGTGCGATCCTAGAGTGCGATCCGTGGCTACGATCGCCTTGGGTGTGATCTCTTATCTCCATCGCATTGAGTGCGATCCCCTATACTACGATCTAGGCTTCGATCGTGTGCTACGATCGTAGGCTTTGATTGAGTACGATCACTCTCTTCCATCGCATTGACTGCTATCCATCTTATTATTTGGGTACGATCGCATTGCGATCTACTGTAGCTTTTGTTTTAATTTCCTTAGATTTCAAATTTAATCTTTCCCGTGTTTTGTCTTAGTTTATTTTTACTATGTTTTCAAGTGTTTTTCTAGTAATTTTAGTTTAATTTTTAAAGTTTTATTTTACTCAACGACATTTTCATATTTTTATATTTAATTTTAGTTTAAATTAGATAATCAACCAACCATTTTATTTTCCACCAAGAACAATTCAGTCGCACTTTCTACCATTAATCAATTCGAAAAGATCGGTTTAACGAACTTTCATACGACCCAAAACCATGTATCAAATGGCGCCGCTGCCGGCTCTTTTCGTTAAGATTAACGGTTTTAAGTGAGAGACGCGTTGGATTTTGGGATCCGTTCCCTTGAACGTTATTTTTCTTGCTCATAAATTTTCAAAAACTCCTAAAAAATATAAAATTTTCAAAAATACAAAAAAATAGAAAAACATAAAAAAAAAACCAAAAATATTTCTTGTATATTTTCCTTTTGTAGGTGTGTATGCGTACTCGTGCTCGTAAGAAGAAAGTAGCTCAAGCCGAAGTCATTACTCCACCTATTGGTCACCATGGACAATCAACCAATGATCGAGCTTTTGCAATCGCACGTAGAGGGCAACACCGATGCTATTGTCATACCCGAGATTGGAGCCAATAATTTTGAACTCAAAGCCGGCTTCATTCAAATGGTCTCTGCTCAACCTTTCTTGGGGCGTTCGCTTGATGATCCTCATGACCATATAAAAAGGTTCCTGCAACTCACTAATACGGTCAAGTATAATGGGGTTTCACAAGAAGTGATTTTCTTGCAACTTTTTCCTTTCTCCTTAGAAGGACGAGCCCAGAATTGGCTTGATAAGGAATCGCCACAAAGCATTCTTACGTGGACGGATTTAGAGACCAAATTCATCAATTATTTTTTCCCACCCTCACGTACTACCGCTTTGCGGAATGAAATCATTACATTCGAACAAAAGTACGGTGAGACATTTAGTGAATCTTGGGACCGTTTTAAGGAACTTTTAAGAAAGTGTCCACAACATGGTTTCACAAAAGTACATCAAATAAATACTTTTTACAATGGTTTAAGCATGAATGACCAAGATTCACTAAATAGTGCCTCGGGGGGTAATATTTTGGTTAAGTGTTCTAATGCCGCATGGGACATTATAGAGAATACGTCTAGAGTCCAAACCAAGAGTGTTCGGACTAATGTGGCTAGTGCTAGCACTAATGAGAGCGATAAGAGAATTGATAAGCTTACTTCGCTTGTTGAATCACTTGCTCTCCAAACCGCCAACAACACCAAAGCTATCAATGCCCAAGTTAATGTTTTGAGTCAATCATGTGAAATATGCGGGGGATCTCACTCATACACCGATTGTCCTTCGACTCATGACAACCCGGAAAATGTGTATGCCGCCAACGGTACCTATTCTACGGGAGGCTATCAAGCACGTCCTCAAGGTGACCGCAATTTGCTCAGCTATCACTCAAACCACTTTCTTTCACCACCTGGTTTTGCCCCATAAAACCCAAACAACCTCAATCGCAACAAACCAAACCAACCTCGTGCTCCAAATCAATATCAAAACCAAAGAACCCCACATCCACCTCAAATAATCAACCAAGTTTACCAACAACCCGCTTATCAACCACCTGCCTACCATGCTTTTCCTCCCAACCAACTTACCGCATTATACCAAGACGTTGAAACTTACATGAGGACTAATGATGTGATAGTGCAAAATCATTAGCGGGAAATGGCCAACATGAAAGCAGATATGGTGAAACAAGGGAATGATCTTCGAGCTGATATGCGAAACACTTTGGCAAGTCCAACGAATGACTTAAAGAACATGATGGCTAGTTTCTTCCCAAGTAATTAAGCCTCTGGTTCAGGTTCTCTTCTGAGTAACACCGTTGCTAATCTAAGCGGGGAGATGAAAGCAATCACCACTCGCAGTGGAAAAGGTTTAAAGGAACCCGAGCTTCCTACACCTACACCGGTGATTGTGACAAAGGAAAACGAGTCTCCTTCTCCAATTCCTCCACCTTCTATTTCTCTAACACCTCCAACTTCTAATTCTCAAATCCCTCAACCTTCTACTTCTACCCCTCCACCACCCAAGGATGTGAGTGAGAATTCCATTCCAAAGCCTTCATCTCAACCCAATATACCTTATCCCTCAAGGTTGGGGAAAGAGAAGTTGAAGAACAAGGATGATATTTAGGTTTCTAACTTTCTCAAAATGTTTAAATAACTAAATTTCAATATCTCCTTTGCTGAGGCTCTCGCTCACATGCCCAAATATGCTAAATTATTTAAAGATCTTCTCAGTGATAAGGAGAAACTTCTTGACATCGCTCAGACCCAACTTAAAGAGAATTGCTCTGCAGTGCTCTTAAGGAAATTACCCACCAAACTTGGTGATCCGGGTCGTTTCTTGATTCCTTTCAACTTCCCCGGGGTAGAAAATTGTATGGCCCTAGCCGATCTAGGTGCTAGTATAAACTTAATGCAATTAAGTGTTTGGAAACAATTATCTCTACCCGAGCTAGTCCCCACACAAATGACTTTGGAATTAGCTAACCGTACGGTTGCTTATCCAGTGGGGATAGCCGAAGACGTCTTCGTTGGCGTCGACAAATTCACCTTTCCGACGGATTTTGTTGTCGTTGACTACGAGATGGACCCCCGTGTTCTATTAATCGTTAGACGTCCATTCTTGAGGACCGGTCGCACTCTCATTGATGTAGCCGCGGGCGAATTAATCATGAGAGTTGGTGACGATAAAATCGTCTTCAACATGGGTAAACTTTCTAAGCATCCTTCTAAAAACGAGAGTGTTAATTTCATTGATGTTCTTGATGAGGCTTGTGAAGAACATTTCAAAGACGCTTGTAAAAGTGGTTCTTTTTCTCTACCAATTGTTGAGACCGTTGCCTCTATTGCTCCATCACTAACTCCATTTGGAGAAAGTGATTTCATCTTGAAAGAATTTGAAGCAACTTTGGGAGATGTGGACTTGCAATATGACGATTCTCCCTCCAATTGGGATGAAGACATTCGTACCATTGAGAAACTTGTCAATGAGGACCATATTTCTCCACCATCTCCTAAGGATATCTCTATCGATGAACCGAATTTGACTACGCCTTCCATCAAAAATCCTCCGGATTTAGAGCTTAAGGACCTACCGTCTCATCTCGAGTACGTTTTCCTTGAAGACAACATGAAGTCACCCGTCATCATCGCAAACGACTTGAAAGAAGAAGAAAAATCCCGACTTATCGCCATGCTGAAGAACCACAAGAAAGCGATTTCTTGGAAAATCTCCGACATTCGTGGAATTGATCCTCACTTTTGCACACATAAAATTCTCATGGAGGACGACTTTAAACCCACTATTCAAAGCCAAAGAAGGGTGAATCCTAAGATACATGACGTTATCAAAAAGAGGTTATCAAACTTCTTGATGCGGGAATGATCTACCCTATCTCGGATTCACCATGGGTTAGTCCCGTCCATTGTGTGCCTAAGAAAGGCGGAATCACCGTTATGCCTAATGAATACAACTGGTTGATTCCTACTCGTCTCGTTACAGGGTGGAGAGTTTGTATAGACTATAGCAAACTCAATGATGCTACGAGAAAGGATCATTTTCCCCTTCCTTTCATGGACTAAATGCTTGAACGTCTAGCGGGTAATGACTATTACTGCTTTTTAGACGGTTTCTCGGGTTATTTTCAAATACCCATCGATCCCCAAGACCAAGAGAAGACCACATTTACTTGTCCTTATGGAACATTTGCTTACAAAAGAATGCCTTTTGGCTTATGCAATGCTCTTGGGACTTTCCAAAGGTGTATGATGGCTATCTTCCATGACATGGTTGAAGAAACTATGGAAGTCTTCATGGATGATTTCTCGGTCTACGGCGATTCTTTCTCTCATTGCCTTGCCAATTTGGAACGCATGCTTAAGAGGTGTGAAGACACTCGTCTTGTTCTAAATTGGGAAAAATGCCATTTCATGGTAAAAGAAGGCATTTGCTTGGACATAAAATCTCAAAAGCCGGTCTTGAAGTGGACCGTGCTAAAGTGGATGTCATAGCCAAATTACCTCCACCTTCAACCGTGAAGGGTGTGAGAAGTTTCCTTGGTCATGCGGGCTTCTATCGTGGATTCATTCAAGATTTTTCTAAAATCGCTCGCCCGATGACCCACCTCTTTGAAAAAGATACTCCTTTCATCTTTTCCAAAGAGTGTCTTGAATCCTTCAATCTTCTTAAGGATAAGCTTACTAAGGCACCGGTCTTGGTTACCGCTAATTGGGAGCTACCTTTTGAATTGATGTGTGATGTTAGCGACTTTGCTATTGGAGCGGTTTTGGGCCAAAGAGTGAATAAACACTTCCAACCAATCCATTACGCTAGCAAGACAATGACGGGGGCTCAATTGCATTATACCACTACCGAAAAAGAGCTTTTAGCTGTAGTGTATGCTTTTGAGAAGTTTCACCCCTATCTTGTTCTCTCCACCACCATTGTGTACACTGATCATTCCGCGTTGAAGTACTTGTTAACTAAGAAAGATTCCAAGCCAAGACTTCTTCGTTGGGTTTTGATCCTTCAAGAATTTAAAATCGAAATTCGTGACAAAAAGGGAGCGGAAAACCTAGTCGCGGATCATCTAAGTAGACTTAAGGATCCTTATCAAGGGGATCATTCGAATCAAGAGATAAATGACTCTTTTCCCCTTGAAGCCTTAATGTCTATCAATCCAAATCTTGATGACACCCCGTGTTTTGCGAACATTGCAAACTACTTAGCGGGTGGAATTCTCAAGGAAGGGTTAACATCCCAACAAAAGAAAAAGTTCTTTAAAGATATTGAACATTATTTCTGGGATGACCCTTACCTCTTCAAACAATGTGCGAATCTTGTCATTCGTCGATGTGTCGATGGACCCGCAGCTTTAGACATTCTCGAAGCTTGCCATAAAGGACCCATCGATGGTCACTTTGGTCCCAACTACACCGCGAAGAAAGTGTTCGACTCTGGATTTTATTGGCCCACCATTTATTGTGACGCTCACGAAACGGTTAAACATTGTGATGCTTGCCAACGCCAAGGCAAGATCACACATAAAGATGAGATGCCTCAAAATTTCATACAAGAATGTGAAATCTTTGATGTATGGGGCATCGACTTTATGGGGCCATTTCCATCATCTAAATGGAACAAGTACATCCTCGTAGCCGTTGAGTACGTATCCAAATGGGTTGAAGCTAAGGCTCTCCCTACGAACGATGTGAGGGTAGTTGTGAACATTTTGAAGCAGCTTTTTGCTCGATTCGGTGTTGCTCGTGCTATCATCAGTGACCGCGGGACTCATTTTTGCAATGATCAATTTGCTCGAGTCATGGCTAAGTATGGTGTTAATCATCGTCTTTCCACCGCTTATCATCCCCAAACCAATGGTCAAGCCGAGATATCTAACCGTGGATTGAAGCGAATTTTGGAGCGTACTGTGGGAGAGCATCGTGCCTCGTGGGCCGATAAGTTAGATGATGCTTTGTGGGCTTTCCGTACCGCTTACAAGACCCCGATTGGTTGTACACCTTATCGTCTTGTGTACGGGAAAGCATGCCACCTCCCTATCGAGCTGGAACATAAGGCATATTGGGCCTTGAAGTGGGCTAACTTCGACGTCAACAAAGCCGGCGATCTTCGGAAGATTCAACTCAACGAGCTCAACGAACTAAGGAATGAAGCTTATGAGAACTCGTTGATCTACAAGGAGAAGACCAAGATCATTCATGATGCAAGGATTAAGAACCGAGAGTTCCACGTTGGTGATCAAGTCTTACTTTTTAACTCTCGGTTGAAGATCTTCTCGAGCAAGTTGAAGAGCCGTTGGTCTGGTCCATTCACCGTCGCCAAAGTCTTCCCATATGGCACCATTGAGCTTTCTCAGCCAAATGGGCCCAATTTTAAGGTGAATGGCCAGCGCATGAAGTTGTACTTTGGTGAGGACATCTCTCATGAGATGATTCCATCCCTCACCACGTATCCCTTGATTAAGTTCTGGGTCGAGTCAGGCTCGTGACTCGGTTAACAAAAACAAGCGCTTCTCGGGAGGCAACCCGTTGATCTATCCTTTACTGTTTTCATAATAAGTGTAGGGGGAGCCCCGTATGTGTTTGTTGTCTTGTTTCTTCTTCTGTGCAGGGATTAAAGCTTCAAAGCTCCATTCTCGATGACTTTTGATGAACCGTGATCCCGTGTACCCATCTTCCCGGTTCTATCCTAAACTGTCGTGATTCAATATTTCATATCTTATATGTTCACATTGAAATCACTATAGTTGTCCTTCCCTTAGCAAGACTTAAACAAAGTGCACAATGTCTTAAGTGTAGGGGAGTTTACTCCCACATGCTTAAACATTGAGGATAATGTTTATATCAAGTGTAGGGGGACTTCTATCGAAGTAAGTGGGCTTTTCCATGAATTTGTCCTCATCTTAACCGGAAAATTTGATTTTTTGATATTTTTCAAAATTTTGAATCTATTTTGGCCTTGTAATTTTCCTTTGCTATCGTTATTTACTTTCTTTGCTAGATTAAATTTTCAATAAAGTAGTTTTAAATTTTTCAAAGTCGTGATTATTTTGACTCAACCCGAGTTTACTTATCTAAGTTTACTCTAGCTAGTATCCTTAACGTGTTTAAGTCAAGTTTTGCTAGGCTTTTATATAGGGAACTTTAAAACGTGAAGGTCTTAACTCTCACGGGTTAAGAACAAGAACTTTTCGCAAGTTCCGATAATTGATCCTAGAGAGTTGTTTATTAAGGGAACTTTAAAATGTGATTTCTAAACTTGAAAAAGTCTAAGAATTTGCAAGTTCTTATAGATAACTCTAAAACCCGAAACTTAGATTTATTTGGCTAAGCATCCACGAGTCTCATTCCTTGAGATTTTAAACTGTGGAGAACGAGAGATGATATAGTCAATTATAAGTTTGGTATTCTTTCGTGAATTTATGTGAGTTGATTATAAGCCTATTCTTCCATTGCTTGCTAATAAATTTATCTGCAATAAGTAAGGTCGTACGATTTGAAAAGTTACTTAGCTTCTAGCCCAAGATCGTATAAAAGTTGCTCGGTATTAATTAGAGTTCATAGCCAAGGCATAACTTATTGAAGCGGGATGCGAAGATTGGCGAGTCCGAAAAGGCCCTAACAAGGCATGAGGGCTACATTTTGTTGCTAAAGATCCAAAAGTGATGTGAAGAATCATTTATCAAAAATCAATATGAAGGATCGAGTCACACGACGAAAAGCAAAAACTCCCCAAAAGATCATGTAGAAGTCTATCCAAAAAGGCCCTAACAAGGTATGAGGATAAATAGATCCAAGTCCTAAAAGGAGGCGGATCGTTGTATATCATAATCCAAAATAGAGATTGGAGAAAAATGAAGAAGTCGTGGTCCAAATATGAAGATTATCTCTCAAAAAAAAACTTCAAGTGAAGAAATTCCTATTATGAAGAGAAGACCATAATTTCAAGAACGTCTCTCAAGATTTAAAGTATGAAGTCGCTGCCAAATATTGGTCCGAGAAAGGTCTCAAATCTTGAAGCGAGTTATGCCAAGATATGAACTTTAAGAGGTCCCCGAGAAGCAGTTTTAATAGATTTTGTCCTTTAGCTAACTATTGATTAAATCGTCCCACTTTATTTTCAGCCTAAATAAATATCGAAATAAGTCAAACAATGCATCCTCGTGACCATTCAAGACAAAAATAAAATATAAGAGATACATCTAGGAATAAGGGAGTCTAAGTAAATAATTGGCCCACATGAATTCGTGTTAGTTTGCTAACTTATAATAACAATGATCTCGTTTTCAAGCTTGGTTTGGGGAACGTGAAACTTGAGGATGATAAACGTTCATGGCAGCCAAAACCCCAATGTAAGTATTTGATTTCTTTACTTGTTTCTATATTTTTATTTTCCTTAATGTTTAGTATTTAATAAAGGCCAAGGTGGGTTATTTATGATGGAAAATGTAAACCGTGCTTTAAAATTAATGCATTGCACGAGGGCATTGCAATGGTCAAGTGTAGGGGACTTAATAAGTGTGAAAACACTTATCCTTTCACCACTTATTTCCAATAATAACTAGACCAAAACGTGTATTTTATGTCGTAAAAGTCAGAATTATGCGTGCTTTGTGTTTTTATTGTGTTTTAGGACCAAAATATGAAAAAGGAAGAAAACACGGGCTTTTATCGAAGAAAACAAGAAAAGACGAAGTCAAAAGATCAAGAGTGCAAAAAGAACGAAAGTCCAAGGCCTATTCTGAAGATTTATCGAAGAAAAAGTCTAAAGACGGAAGTTTAATGAAGTCGAAGAACTCAAGTCTAAATAAGTGAAGAATTTATAAGACGAGTTTAATTAATCCCAAGACGACGTCGAGAAAAGTCGAAGAACTTAAAAGACGAAGAGCCGAGAAGAAAGAAAGAGGAGGCAACACATGTACCTCCCCATTTCCCTATAAATATCCTCCTAAACACATTAGGAGGGTGGTTAGCTAGTTTTATTTTCATTTTTCCTTTCTAGTTTTAGAGAGAGAAAGTTTTAAGCTTTCTCTCACTAAGTTTCATCTTTTCTCTATTTTTAATCTTTCAAGTTTAAGCTTTTAATCATTCTTGTATTTGGATTTCATTAATCACTAGTTCAAGTTCAAGCTTTTAATTTTCAATCTTTTTCTTCCTTTCTTGGTTTTACTTGGTTTTGATCTGAAATATCCATGATCCGTGATTGATTTTGATGTTGTGTGGTGAGAAATCTCATCTTTTTATTTCTACATAAGTCTTATACGTCTAAGCTTTAAGCTTTAGTGCTTATTGGCTTATTTCGTTGCTATAGCTTATTTAGTCTTTTGAAAGTTTGATTCATCAAGCTTGCTTAATCCGTGTTTTGAAAAGCTTTAAAGTTGTGCTTGTTTTTATTTTGTCAAGACTTAAATTAGTGCTTATTCGTCTTGCTTATTTTGGCTTATTCATTTCTGCTTATTTGCTCTTTGATTTCCATCTTATTATGCTTAAGGATTTTACCAGCTACGATCAAGTGAGTGTGATCGCATAAACCCCTAGGGTTTCTACTTGCGATCCATCACTTCGATCACCCAGTACGATCGCTTGTTGCGATCACACTCCTTTATCCACCCCCACGATCACTTGTCGCGATCGTGGGTGCGATCCTAGAGTGTGATCCGTGGCTACGATCGCCTTAGGTGCGATCTCTTATCTCCATCACATTGAGTGTGATCCCCTATACTACGACCTAGGCTGCGATCGTGTGCTACGATCATAGGCTTTGATTGAGTACGATCACTCTCTTCCATCGCATTGACTGCGATCCATCTTATTATTTGGGTACGATCGCATTGCGATCTACTGTAGCTTTTGTTTTAATTTCCTTAGATTTCAAATTTAATCTTTCCCGCCTTTTGTCTTCGTTTATTTTTACTAAGTTTTCAAGTATTTAATCATTTAAGTTTTCAAGTGTTTTTCTAGTAATTTTAGTTTAATTTTTAAAGTTTTATTTTACTCAACGACATTTTTATATTTTTATATTTAATTTTAGTTTAAAATTAGATAATCAACCAACCATTTTATTTTCCAACAAGAACAATTGAGTCGCACTTTCTACCATTAACCAATTCGAAAAGATCGGTTTAACGAACTTTCATACGACCCAAAACCATGTATCAGTGACTCATACATGATTTATGCTCACTTATTAACTTGTTTCATGTTTATGTTCAAGGTTCTCTATAATCCTGGAGATGGATCAGTTGAGTGTACGTGTAGGCATTTTATGCGTTATGGTTTTCTTTGTCGCCACATATTTTGTGTTTTGAAGAACCGTGATATTGAAGAGATTCCAGAGAAGTACATTTTAAGGCGTTGGAGAAGGGATTTGATACCGCTTTCATTAAGAAGAAACACAAGCAGATACAGAGAGAAGAACGAAACAATTTAGAGACTAACAAATGAGGCTAACTTTCACATAGACGAGTGCTTGTTTTGGTTGAGTAAAGATGCAGAAAAGTAGGAGAATCAAATACAAAAACTATTTCAAGTGTTGAAAACATGTGTTGAATATCTGATTTAATTTTCTGTTTTTCTTGTATTGAAGTGTTGAAAACATGTGTTGACTATTTGATTTAAATTTATGATTTCTTTTGTTGAAGTGTTGAAAACATTTCTTGAATATGTGATTTCAATACTATGTATTGAATATCATGAGTCACCTGACTCATGCATGAGTCGCCAGACTCATGCATGAGTCGCCAGACTCATGCATGAGTCATATAAATTTGCCAGTGTTTATAAACACTTGTACATTTGATTGTTTTCATTTCTACACTTAATACAGTTTTATAAATATGTACAAGTGCTTTTAACAGTTAAAACATATTTTGAGTCATTATGACTCATGCATGAGTCATATAATTTTGCAAGTGTTTATAAACACTTGTACATTTGATTCTTGTCATTTCTACACTTAATAAGTAAAAGTGTTTTTTACAGTTAATACATATTCTGAGTCATTATAATACATATTTTGTCATTATGACTCATGTATGAGTCATACTGACTCATACATGAGTCACATGACTCATGTATGAGTCACCTGACTCATGTATGAGTCACATGAATCAAGTATGAGTCAAAGACAATTATGATTCTCAGACACCCAAAAACATACTATTATGATTTTTAAAACATACTACTTAAGATCATAAGTCAGTGTGACTCATGTATGAGTCACTGTGACTCATACATGAGTTACTCATATATCATACAATTCCCGACTCATATAAAAAGGGTTTGTGCGAAAACAAACGTAGGATATAAAAGGTAACACCTTTTCATTATATATACAAGCAAAAGGGTACAATAAAGAACTACAAAAGAAAGTGGGAAAGGGAAACTAGTTACAGACTTAACACCCTAACAAATTTATTGTCCCAAACCTATATTCAAATAGATAACACATAAACACAAGAAAGATTAATCATCATCATCGCCCCTATTGTTACAACGTGAGTCCATCATGATCGAACTTGAACCAACAGCATGCTACAAATCTGAGAGAGAGAATCACCACCTTTGAGAGCAGAACCCGGGGGACTAAGCAAACAACTGATTAGTAGGAAACCTTTTAGGGCGTTCAGGTAAAGGCATCTGTCACTGTGCGACGAGCTTAAGCTGGAGCTTTCACCAACTATACTGCTACGGTGGTTGTTGTTTATCCTCTTTGATGTCCTGCCCTTGGTAGTTTTTACAGTATGGTGATATGCACATAACTTGGCTACTAAATCAGTTGCATCCTTTGCAACATTCACAACAACAAACCTGGATCATAAAACAAATGAAGCTTTTGCTCAATAGTAGATAATGACTCATAATTTTGTTCAAAAAAAAAGATAATGACTCATAATGAGTCATAATAGAAAACAAATGAATCTTTTATATGAGTCACAGTGACTCATACATGAGTCACAATGACTCATACATGAGTCACAGTGACTCATACATGAGTCACAGCGACTCATATATGAGTCACAGCGACTCATACATGAGTCACAGCGAGTCATAGCGAGTCATAATCTGTAATCATAAGTCACACTTCTATAATCAGCTTATCAGCTACAAAAATCGACCCAACTTCCTTAAAAATGCTCACTCATAAATTAAAACTTGCTAAATCACATGTGATTATCATTGTGTCATTTCATCAAACATATGGTGTGCATCAACAATCATAACATGTGTTTTACCTAGAGTAGATATGAAATCTTCTAATTAAAATCAAAATGAAACAAAAACATAAAAACAAGCATAATCGAAACAACTTACAATCATCGACATGAAACTTAGCTTTAAAAATTAAAGTTTTGTGGTGTGGATTTGATCGTGATAATGTCGATCTCGTCGTGGTTGTTGCTGGTAGTTGTTAGTGGTGGTGGTGTTGGTTTGTGGTGGGGGTGGTGGTGGGGGCGGTGGTGGGCGACGGTGGTGGGAGGCAGTGGTGGTTGGTGGGTGTTGTGTTTTCAATATATACGATTGAAAAAAGAGGGGGGGTTTGTTTATTTTTCTTTAATCTGGGCTGTTAGATGTAAAATTGTTGGATGGTGGGGATTAGTCCATGAGGACTTTGCAAAAAAAGAGGACTGCATAGAACTTTCGGCATATGTTAGGTCACGTTGCGATTGTTTTAGGTATAATTACGAAATGAGACCCATGTTAGCAGCTTATAAAAAGAAAAACTTGTCAATCGATGATCGGCTTGTCTTGCCTAAATAGGTTGTGCTATATGTAACACTCCCAATTTCAGGTCATAGCAGCGGAAGGGTCATTTGGGTGTTACTATCATGGTTCAATCTCAATATCATAGAAAACGCCTCAAAATGAGTCGTTTTAATAAAACATATATCCATTCATTTGTTTGAAGATAAAACAGTTCACACACGGTCCCAAATAGTTTTAAAGTTTACACAACCAACAAAACGATAAAAGTTTCATTGAATGGACATAGTTTAGAAAAACGGGCCAAAACATTTTAATTAAGCAAGCTACATGAAACCGCCTTCCTTGAGTGCCTTCTTCATGGACCTGAGATAAAACATGCTATAAAGTCAACAAAAATGTTGAGTGAATCTATAGAGTTTAAATTAAATAAACGAACACAAGTATTCTGAATAAACCTTCCGTGGTTGACAATCATGTGGATCAGACATAATTATCGTTGTTATTTCATAAGTCTCGTGAAATTGAACGTTAACATATATTATTTCTGCCCAACACACCTAGCCAAGTGCGTATATTTATCTTATACAATTGCTTCCGATGTTTCATTACTAGTGCATCACAACACCACGCGATAGCTAGTCGCGACCTGACTGGGTGTCACCCCGATAGATCTATCCATAGTATTAGCGTTCCTTTCGATTAACAATTCACGATTCATGGGTCTTTTAAGGCTAGAACAAACTTTTATAACAACTTTCATCTAAGCATACAATCGGGTCCTTTGTGTTCAATTTTAAAAGAAAGAGGGTTTACCACAACTTCTCGTTGTACCCTTCATTTATAATAAATGCCTTTCCGATAATAAGGGTTTCCACAACTTCTCTTCGTACCCCGTTTATTTTAATAAAACAAGCATGTTATTGTAACACCCCCAAATTTATACAACTCAGTTCAGCGGAAGACTAGTTGGTGTTACGGGATAGCACATTACTCACATCATAGACAACGCATAAAAATCGCGTCGTTTAATAATAAATCATTTCCATTCATAAACATCAAAGTTACATAGGTCCCAAGTCATTATATTTCATACAAAGTTTTACAAATTATTTGAATGGAAAAATGTTGTTTAAGTGCGGGCCATGAATTCTTGTTGTCTTCCTGAGAATTACCTTCAAGTACCTGAGATAAAACATGTTAAAAGAAAAGGTCAGCGATAACGCCGAGTGAATTCATAGAGTTTAATAAATTCCATCAATATAATATCAGTATAAAATTATTACTGAAAATCATTTTGTACAAATCATTTTAATAGGCCAAAAAATAGCCAAAGTCGTTTTATACAAATCCTTATCGAAAATCATAATATAGGCATTTGCCTTAAAAATCATTATACGAGCCAATGTCGTAAAAACATCATACAATACGTCTTACGACGTTGTATAAAATCAAATAAAAACCGTTATATGAATATGGTTATGAAAACCAAAACATAAATATAATATCAATAGTATGACCTTGTATTGCTAGTCAGGCAATACATCGTAATTCGGAGCGTCTATTAGTATTTCGTTAATTCGGATTATTATAAGCCGCATGACATTGTTACCTTACTAAACCAACAACGGGTAGCTAACCCGATACAAATTTTGCCCATCTAAAGTAGCGTGTCGTCACAAAGGTCACGCTATTTAAATCTTCTCATACATAAATTCGCTTACCAATCAATGTGGCACGACAGGGATCAACCGTCAAGGCGCGAACTGGGGTGATCGTCCCCAAATAGTACTATTAAATGCATAAGCGTCTACCAACTCCCGGTAGTTCACAATTCATGCTAATGGGACTTTTAGTGACATAACCTAACTTTAATAATCTATTTAATTTCATCTATCGGGTCCATTAATCATTTATCGGGTCATACATTCGGGTCATTCATTCATCCGGGTCCAAAATCAATAAACAAACAATCGGGACAAATGATGTCCTAATTTTATAAAAACTAACATGTTATCTCCCTCGCGGGTTTATAAAACATTTATAAAAACATTTAAAAGAGTGTGAGGCTATGAACTCACGTTGATGTGGGAAGGCGGGTTATCGGCAATTCGGACGTACGGTACGCGCTTCAATCACGGAAACCTAGACAAATAATAATCGGTCTTAGACGTTTGTCCAATGACTTTATAGAAATAACAATTATGTATACATATGATGATTATATATATATATGATGATCAAGTGGGTTTACATATCCTCATTTACTCATTTTAGAGTTATGTGTTGATAACTTTTATACTAGTTTTTCTCGTTTTACCTATTTACGTGTTTTAGGTCCAATAAGCCTATTATAAGTTCTTAACTTGTATTAATCCTTTTTGTACTTATATTATCAGTACATACACTTTCAAGTTGGGCCCAAATGGGTTAAGCCCAATAAGTTCTTTTTATGGGTGTTTATCTTATTTAGTCCAATTATTAGCCCAAGTATTAGTCCAATATGTTTACTTAGCTCGTTAATGTCCGTATGCCCTATAGTTCGGGTTTTATCGGTTTTTACTTGTTATACATGTCTATATATCAGTATATAAGTTTTATAAAGTTTTCATTAGACGGGTCCAACCGTCTAAGTTTTATTTAGCAAAAACGTTAGTTTTACGGTAATAGCCGAAAAAGTCGTAAAAATCAAGTTTATAGTTTTTATAACTTATAAATATTATTCCACTACCATTTTTATAATTTATACACTTATTTAGCCTTTTATATATTCATATAAATAAAATCCATAAGTTAGTGGATTTTTATTTTACATTTTATACTATTAAATTTTGAGTGCTTATATAATAGTATTATACTTTAATTTCCAAAATCTGATTTTTAACTTCATCTTCACCAAAACTGCCATATCTTGAGTTCTATATGGATATAGAAGCTAACATTTTTATCACATAAACTACATGATATGTGCTACATTTAACTCTTCCATGGCTACTGTTGAATCATCTTCTAAATATTTTCTAAAAATCGTCCAAAACAGTAACTTCAGATTTATACCCTAAACTTGTTTTGATCATATCTCACTCATTATTTTGATTCCATTGCATGACCAACTCTCACATGTGTACAAGACATTTAGCTTACTGTAAATGGATCCTACTTCCTTATTTCATCAGTTCATAACATGTTTCTTTACTGTTTTATACAGCCATATAAATTAATCAAGATTTTAACCTTGTTTCATATGGTTTTTCACCTTTTTAATCATGTTTATCAACAACAAATCCTCACATAACATTTTTATCATCATATAATCATCATAAATATATACAATAGGAAATAAAATACATGTTTACATAATCAAAATAACAAGAAGTTGAGGAGGACAATCTTTATACCACCAAGTTGATATAGGTTATGATTTTGATATGGTTTTTGATGGAGAAACTTGTAGACAACCATGACCATCTTCAAGACCACCATGCTCCATGAACTCCTTGTGGAAAATCAGCCCCAAGACACCATGAATACTCCTCCTTGGATGTTATAACTTGCACCAATCTTCATCTTTTTGAATGAAGATTAACATATGTTAATTATAACATATGTTTATGGTTAAACTTTGATCAATGGTGGTGTTTTTGGTTAGATATGGGACGGCACATAAGGAGGAGGAAGAGAGAAATTTAGCTAGTTTTGCATGTTGTGAATGAGGAAATGGTTTTAGGGTAGTGGTTTTGATGGGTGGCAAGTTAGCTTCATTGTGAAGCTAAGACATGTGTAGCTTTTTGGCTTAAGTTTTGACACATAAGTGTTATTGTGGCTAGTTAGGCCGGTTTTGGGAGTGGGATGGGACAAGTGTCCCACTTGTCTCATCCCATTTATTTACGGGTACTCCTCGATTCTAGTTTCCTCGATTTGCGTGCCCTCGGGTCGTTTTACGAAAAACGTTTTTATAAATTATGAATCAATGTCACAAAACGAATCCAATAAAAATTGTTTCATCAAAAACGGAGTTCGAAAACGTAAATACGTAATCCTAAGGTTTCCGGTTTAGTTGTAAAGGACGTTAAAATAAAATCGTAAGTCCTAATCTCTTCTCGTAAATTTTTGAGTTTATGAACCAACTCAAATTTAAAACTCCAAAATAATATTCATGGATAAATTTATTTTCTGAAATGTCGGACTGTCACCAAAGACGGTGTATGTAAACGCAAGCACGTAACGTTGAATCCTCCGGTTTAGACGTAGTCGATACTACTCCAAGACGTAAATCCAAATTTCTTCCCAAAAATAAGTGAGTTCATATTGTAACATTAAAATAATATTTTTCAAATAATATTTGAGAATAAAATATCAATCGTAAATTGATTGATTGTCAGAGTTATCCCCCTCGCGGGTTTTATAAAACAAGTAAACATGTCAAAGCGAGGCTATAGACTCACCTTGGTACGATAGTAGTAATGTGACGATCGCCGACGATTTGTGATGCCCGTTAAACACGAAGACCGCAACCTACCAAATAAGGCGCGTTCGTTAATAAACGACTCAAGTATAAATAATACTTAAATAATACGAAACACAAATTCATATAACCACGAAAATCCCGAAAAATTAACAATATAAGTGTACTTCTATACCCTTTTATTCAACACTATTCTTTTTAAACACTTGCACTCTCGACATTGACCCGTCATAAGACGCCAAGTCAACGCAAGTCAAACCATCATTTTACTTCCCTCGGACCAGTAACTAAGTCATTTATATAATGACTTAACACTTGAGTAAGTCACCATGTCCAATAGTGAATACTCAACTCACGCCACACAAGTATTGAACTATGTGTCCAAAATACCAATCAGCATGTACATTCCAAATGTACACACCAATCTAACCTATCTAGACTTGTCCGATTTCGACGAAACTTGTTGTCAAACTCACACATAATATGAATAAGACTCAGTTTAAGTTTAATTCAAAAATATTACTTCTAAGACCTTATGCCCGACACACCTTCGTGTTATAAAAACCGGACAGTTTTACGCCTTTGACTTGTAAAACCATTTTGACTTATCTAAACAATTCCGTTTGCAAAACCGACACTCGGGTTTGAAAATAGACTCATGACCTGAGGTTTAGCAACTTACAACAGTCCTTGAACATTTTTAAAACTCATTTTATAGTCCCTGAGATTCGATCCAAATATCGACAACAATTTTCGGATTGTGCCGATACTTGTCTCCCGGTACACGAATACTAAAACTAGCATAACTTTTCGCTCGTAATGAGTTAGAAGCTCATTCAAGCGGAAAAACGAGCGTCTTGAAGATTACTACAACAATATCACATCATCCTATTTCATAATCAGACCTAAGACTTTCAAAAATACCCTTTTACCTACTGGTCTAAAATGACTAGTTAAAAATCATATCAAATCAACATTTCAACCCATTCTAACAATTTCTATACTCCTAATATCATCCTAATATCATCCTAATATCATCCTAACACATCCATCTAACTCCTAACACCCTAGAATGATCATCCAAAAATTAACCCACTTAAAATAAATAACATGCAACAACATCCCACTATGAATATAATAATATTAACACATGTTTCACCATAAAAATAGATCAAACAACATGTTCTTCATCAAAAATTAAAAAGAAAAATTTAGTGGATGCATGTTGGAAAAATTTATACCAAATTGAAGCTTGTTGAATTTCCAAGATGGGTCTTCTTTTAGATTTGGAAGATTCAAAGTAGAAATTGATTTTTGATGGTGGCTATGGTGATGGTGGTGGACGGCAAACACAAGAGAGAGAGGGAGGGATTTGATTTTTTTTGTAAATGAATTTTTAATATAAAATAGATAGTGGAATTTTAATATATAGTGGGGTAGTGGGGTAGATTTTGCCAATTTTGCATAGTTTTGGTCCCAAAATGAAATTAAATAGTTTACAAGGTAGAAAATGTAAATTGTAAATTTTGAAAAATATTTACGGGGCTCAGGTTTCGTAAAAATACTTTTCGAAAGTTAAAACGCTTGAAAATATAATAACAAAGCTTCGACACGAGTTAAAACGCAATTAAATCGAAAACGTCGAAAATATTAAATATCGAGACATTCGATAATAAAACGTAAATTTTTGGGCATCCGTTGGTATCGCGATCACTAATAGTTATCGTCATTCGTTAAAACGTAAAACGCGAGAAATAAAGATTAAATATAATAAAAATCATTTTTATGATTATTTAAGAATATAATATCGATACCTACCATATTCCTTGTCGGTTTTCATCTAATCGACATTCTTACGCTAGTTTCAAGTCATAACCTTCTCGGTTAGTCGACAAATTTTAATTCTCATTAAAGTAAACACATAATACGTAATAGTCGAGATTAAAATAACGACCTGAAATTGACGGTCACATCATCCCCACCAAATTAGGATCTTCGCCCTCGAAGATCAACTTGCGTTCTTGCCCGATCGCTTGTTGAAATCAAAGAGATGAGGGTAATTCTTCCACATTTGGTCTTCTCGTTCCCAAGTAAACTTCGGTCCTCTCCGAGAGTTCCATCGAACTTTGACAATAGGTATTCGGCTTTGATTCAGTTGCTTGACCTCGTGATCCATGATCTCGATTGGTTCTTCAATAAAGTGCAACTTTTTATCAACCATAACCTCGTCTAACGGTATAATGAGTTCTTCATCGGATAAACACTTCTTCAGATTTGACACGTGAAAAGTGTTATGAATCCCATACAGTTCTTGTGGTAGTTCAAGTTGGTATGCCACGGGTCCTAATCTAGATGTAACCTTGAATGGTCCGATATAACGAGGACTCAACTTCCCACATTTTCCAAATCGTATAACACCTTTCCATGGTGATACCTTTAGCATAACCTTATCTCCCACGTTAAACTCCAATGGTTTTCTTCTCACATCCGCATAACTCTTCTGTCGGCTTCGAGCAGACAACAACCTATTCTTGATTTGCACAATCATATCCATCGTCTCTCTAATCAAATCTGGTCCAGTGAGTTGGGCATCACCAACCTCACTCCAGCTAACGGGTGATCTACATTTTCTCCCATAAAGTGCTTCAAAAGGTGCAGCTTTAATACTCGCGTGATAACTGTTATTGTACGAGAATTCGGCCAAATGTAAGTGCTTATCCCAGCTACTTCCAAAGTCTATCACACAAGCACGTAGCATATCCTCCAATGTTTGGATTGTTATTTCGCTTTGCCCATCAGTTTGCGGATGATAGGCTGTGCTCATATCCAAATTGGTTCCTAATGACTTTTGAAGTGATCTCCAAAATCCAGAAGCATTAAAAACTATCTCTATCGGAAATGATTGAAATAGGAACACCATGTTTGCACACGATTTCCTTCAGATAAATATCGGCGAGTTTCTCCAAACCGAACCTCTCGTTGATTGGAATAAAATGAGCGGATTTAGTTAAACGATCGACAATAACCCAAATTGCATCGAACCCAGACGGTGTCCTTGGGAGTTTTATGATGAAGTCCATCGTAATTCGCTCCCATTTCCAGATTAGAATTTCAGGTTGGACAAGTAATCCTGACGGCTTCTGATATTCAGCTTTCACTTTTGCACATGTTAAGCAGTTCGCGACGTATGTTGCAATATCAGCTTTCATATTCGGCCACCAGTATAACTTTTCAAGTCTTGGTACATTTTGTCCGATCCAGGATGAATAGAATACTTGCACTTATGAGATTCCAACATAATCAAGTCTCTCAGTCCACCATCTAATGGTAACCAGATTCGACCTCTCAAACATTTGATACCATCGGCTCGCGTCTCGAATGTTTCATCGTCTCCTCTAAATCTTTCGGCTGCAGTATTTTCCTTCTTGCACGCTTCGATTTGTGCGTTCCGAATCTGCTCAGTTAAGTCATTATGAACTGTCACTACCAAAGCACGCACTCGAATCGGTTTCTCCCTTTCCTTTCGACTTAACGCGTCAGCTACCACGTTCGCCTTTCCTGGATGATAACGAATTTCGCAGTCGTAATCACTCAAGAGTTCAACCCATCGACGTTGCCTCATATTCAGCTCCTTTTGATCCAATATGTATTGTAGGCTTTTATGATCAGTGAATACTGTACACCTCGTACCATAAAGATAATGTCTCCAAAGCCGCAGAGCGAAAACCACAACACCCAATTCTAAGTCATGGGTTGTGTAGTTCTCCTCATTCTTCCTTAATTGTCTAGAGGCATGTGCGATCACCTTTTCACGTTGCATAAGAACAGCACCGTATCCTCGAAGAGATGCATCGTAATAAACAACAAAGTCTTCACTTCCTTCAGGTAACGATAAGATCGGCGCACTACAGAGTTTCATCTACAGGGTTTGGAAAGGTTCTTCTTCATCATCGCCCCACACATACGGTTTATTCTTCTGAGTCAGCTTAGTTAATGGTTTCGATATCAAAGAGAATCCTTCAATAAACCTTCGGTAATAACCAGCCAAACCTAGAAATTGTCGTACTTCAGTTGGAGTAGTCGGAGCACTCCAATTCTTGATGGCTTCGATCTTTGCAGGATCAACATGTACTCCACTTTTATCAATCACATGTCCGAGAAATTGTACAGAATTAAGCCAAAAATCACACTTTGAGAATTTAGCGTACAACTTTTCGTTCTTTAACAAGTTCAAGATAATCCTTAAGTGTTCGGCATGCTCTTCATTGCTCTTGGAGTAGATTAGAATATCATCTATGAAAACGATCACGAATTTATCGAGATATGGCTTACAAATGCGATTCATTAAGTCCATGAATACAGCAGGTGCATTAGTCAAACCAAAAGGCATAACCAGAAACTCATAATGACCATAACGAGTTCTAAACGCCGTAATAGGAATATCTTCCTCACGTATGCGAAGTTGATGGTAACCAGAACGAAGATCAATCTTGGAGAAAACACAAGAACCTTGATGTTGATCAAATAAATCATCAATTCTTGGAAGCGGATAACGATTCTTGATCGCTAGCTTATTCAGCTCTCGGTAATCAATACACCTACGAAACAAACCATCTTTCTTCTTCACGAATAAGACAGGAGCTCCCCAAGGTGATGAACTCGGTCGTATAAAACCTTTATCAGATAGCTCTTGCAATTGCACAGATAACTCCTTCAGCTCGGATGAGGCTAAACGATATGGCGCACGAGCCACGGGTGCAGCACCAGGAATTAGATCAATTTGGAATTCTACTTGCCTTGGAGGCGGAAGTCCAGGCAAATCTTCCGGAAACACTTCAGGAAAGTCACGAATGACAGGTACATCTTCGGCACGTTTCTCCTTCGATTCCTTCTCTAGTACTTTAGCTAGGAATAACTCACAACCTCTTTCGATATACTTACGAGCTTTAATGCACGAAACGATTTTTAGTCGTGAATTACGTTGATCACCTTCGATAACCATGGTCTTGTCATCCAAGGGAATCCTAACTTTCTTTTCTCCACACAAGATAGACGCGTTATACTTGGATAACCAATCTATTCCGATAATAATATTAAAACTTCCCAATTCGACAATCATCAAGTCTATTTTGAAAATACGGTTCAAGAGATTAAGAGAACATCCTAGGAGCGCACGATTGGTACTCACTAATTTACCATCAGCTAGTTCTACCTCATAACTCGCGTCTAATTTGATCGGTTTGATATCAATTAAGGCACTAAAACATGTAGACATAAAGCTTTTATCCGCACCAGAATCAATTAAAGTTTTAGCATAACGGTTGTTCAGTAAAAACGTACCAGCGACAACTTTCGGGTTTTGCTTGGCATCGGCTTCACCAAACTGATAAGCTTTTCCCTGGTTATCTCCACCACGTGCATTCTTCGGAGGTTGAGGGCATTGGTTCCTCATGTGTCCTTTACCTTGGCAGTTAAAACACGTCACTCCCTTCTTTCCTGGTCCCCAACAATCTTCAGTCTTGTGACCTAACTTGTTGCACTTCCCACACTTAGCACATTCACCAGTATGAGACTTCTTGCAGCGTTGACATCTGTTTCCCTTATCAGCAGATGTAGTTTCAGTCATCGCATTAGCATTACCCCTCCTTCGGTTTTGATTCCTATTGTGAGATTGACGGTTATCACCACGATCATCACTATTATTTTCAGCTCTTCTTTTGTTACCTTCAGAAACACCATCAGCCTTGTCTTGGATGATTTGACCCATTAGTTGGTAGGCCATACGAACAGCTTCATCAATATTGGCAGGTTTAGATGAGGTCACATCACCACGGATGTTGGTAGGTAAGCCTCGAATATACTGCTCCACCTTCAAGTATTCTGGGTTAACTTTGTTTGGACAAAGTAGAGCAAGTTCATGAAATCTGTTTGTGTATCCATTGATGTCAGTACCCTTCAGTCTCAGCTGATATAGTTCCTATTCTAACCTCTGAATAACACTCCTTGGACAGAATTCCTCGGTCATCCACCTTCTTACTTCAACCCAAGGTGTAGCATAAGCAGCATCCATACCCATTGATGCCATTCTTCCATTCCACCAAGTTAATGCTCGCCCTTGAAGAGTAGCAGAGGAAAACATCACCTTGTCTCCTTCCTCACTTCCACTAAATCGAAACACGGATTCCAATTTTTCAAACCATTGCATTAACCCAACAGCACCTTCAGTACCCTTAAAAGTTGGAGGTTTGCATTTCATGAACGAGGTATAATTACACTTCTTGTTTTCAGGAATCACTGGTCTATCAGCATCACTAGTTCCAGCACCAGCATTGCCAGCTCCAGTATTACCAGCTCCAGTATTACCAGCTCCAGTATTACCAGCTCCAGTATTACCAGCTCCAGTAGTGCCAGCTCCAGTATTGTCAGCTCCAGTATCGCCAGCTCCACCAGCTCCACCAGCTCCACCGGATCCACCAGCTCCACCAGACCCACCAGATCCACCAACTCCACAAGATCCACCGGCTCCATTATTCATATTTGCCATAAATGCATTCATAGAGACCTCAAATTGATCAGCTACTATAGCACGTAACTGAGTCTCAGTCAATTGTTTTGGCGGCATAATCCTGGTACATAATTCACATCAAAATGAGTATTCATTCAACGCTTGTGATAACAAAACATGAATAACACAAAATAAGAATAGATAGATGAAAAGAAACAAGAATGGATGATAGAATAAAGAATAGAAGTTAGACAAGGAACAAAGATTCACGAGGAATGAGTCAAAAGACACGGATTTCTATTTTGACAATCAGCGTCGTTTGTAAATCACGTATTAGTATAATAATAATCAAATAATAAACATATATAATTAAATAAATGTAATCCATTATGCTTTAAGCATAAATAATAATTAATTATGTATAACATATATATATTTTTCTTATTCTCGTCCATTGGCAACTCGGAGGTTTCGCTTGCAGATGTTATAGTCAAAAGATTTCAAAATTTTATTTTTGGAAAATCTTTTCGTTCTCTATAACTTGAGCTCTGATGCCAATCTGTAACACCCCCAATTTCGGGTCATAGCAGCGGAAGGGTAATTTGGGTGTTACTATCATGGTTCAATCTTAATATCATAGAAAACGCCTCAAAATGAGTCTTTTTAATAAAACATACATCCATTCATTTGTTTAAAGATAAACAGTTCATACACGGTCCCAAATAGTTTTAAAGTTTACACAACCAACCAAACGATAAAAGTTTCATTGAATGGACATAGTTTAGAAAAGCGGGCCAAAATAGTTTAATTAAGCAAGCTACATGAAACCGCCTTCCTTGAGTGCCTTCTTCATGGACCTGAGATAAAACATGCTATAAAGTCAACAAAAATGTTGAGTGAATCTATAGAGTTTAAATTAAATAAACGAACACAAGTATTCTGAATAAACCTTCCGTGGTTGACAATCATGTGGATCAGACATAATTATCGTTGTTATTTCATAAGTCTCGTGAAATTGAACGTTAACATATATTATTTCAGCCCAACACACCTAGCCAAGTGCGTATATTTCTCTTATACAATTGCATCCGATGTTTCATTACTAGTGCATCACAACACCACGCGATAGCTAGTCGCGACTGGATTGGGTGTCACCCCGATAGATCTATCCATAGTATTAGCGTTCCTTTCGATTAACAATTCACGATTCATGGGACTTTTAAGGCTAGAACAAACTTTTATAACAACTTTCATCTAAGCATACAATCGGGTCCTTTGTGTTCAATTTTAAAAGAAAGAGGGTTTACCACAACTTCTCGTTGTACCCTTCATTTATAATAAATGCCTTTCCGATAATAAGGGTTCCCACAACTTCTCGTCGTACCCCTTTTATTTTAATAAAACAAGCATGTTATCCCCCTCGCGGGTTTTATAAAACAAGTAAACATGTCACAGCGAGGCTATAGACTCACCTTGGTACGATAGTAGTAATGTGACGATCGCCGACGATTTGTGATGCCTGTTAAACACGAAGACCGCAACCTACCAAATAAGGCGCGTTCGTTAATAAACGACTCAAGTATAAATAATACTTAAATAATACGAAATTCAATTTCATATAACCACGAAAATCCCGAAAAATTAACAATATAAGTGTACTTTTATACCCTTTTATTCAACACTATTCTTTTTAAACACTTGCACTCTCGACATTGACCCGTCATAAGAAGCCAAGTCAACGCAAGTCAAACCATCATTTTACTTCCCTCGGAACAGTAACTAAGTCATTTATATAATGACTTAACACTTGAGTAAGTCACCATGTCCAATAGTGAATACTCAACTCACGCCACACAAGTATTGAACTATGTGTCCAAAATACCAATCAGCATGTACACTCTAAATGTACACACCAATCTAACCTATCTAGACTTGTCCGATTTCGATTAAACTTGTTGACAAACTCAAACATAATATGAATAAGACTCAGTTTAAGTTTCATTCAAAAATATAACTTCTAAGACCTTCTGCCCGACACACCTTCGTGTTATAAAAACCAGACAGTTTTACACCTTTGACTTTTAAAACCATTTTGACTTATCTAAACAATTCCGTTTGCAAAACCGACACTCGGGTTTGAAAATAGACTCATGACCTGAGGTTTAGCAACTTACAACAGTCCTTTAACATTTTTAAAACTCATTTTGTAGTCCCGAGATTCGATCCAAATATCGACAACAATTTTCGGATTGTGCTGATACTCGTCTCCCGGTACACGAATACTAAAACTAGCATAACTTTTCGCTCGTAATGAGTTAGAAGCTCATTCAAGCGGCAAAACGAGCGTCTTGAAGATTACTACAACAATATCACATCATCCCATTTCATAATCAGACCTAAGACTTTCAAAAATACCCTTTTACCTACTGGTCTAAAATGACTAGTTAAAAATCATACCAAATCAACATTTCAACCCATTCCAACAATTTCTATACTCTTAATATCATCCTAATATCATCCTAAAACATCCATCTAACTCCTAACACCCTAGAATGATCATCCAAAAATTAACCCACTCAAAATAAATAACATGCTACAACATCTCACTATGAATATAATAATATTAACACATGTTTCATCATAAAAATGGATCAAACAACATGTTCTTCATCAAAAATTAAAAAGAAAAATTTAGTGGATGCATGTTGGAAAAATTTATACCAAATTAAAGCTTGTTGAATTTCCAAGATGGGTCTTCTTTTAGATTTGGAAGATTCAAAGTAGAAATTGATTTTTGATGGTGGCTATGGTGATGGTGGTGGACGGCAAGCACAAGAGAGAGAGGGAGGGATTTGATTTTTATTTGTAAATGAATTTTTAATATAAAATAGATAGTGGAATTTTAATATATAGTGGGGTAGTGGTGTAGATTTTGCTAATTTTGCATAGTTTTGGTCCTAAAATGAAATTAAATAGTTTACAAGGTAGAAAATGTAAATTGTAAATTTTGAAAAATATTTACGGGGCTCGGGTTTCGTAAAAATACTTTTCGAAAGTTAAAACGCTTGAAAATATAATAACACAGCTTCGACACGACTAAAAACGCAATTAAATCGAAAACGTCGAAAATAAAATATCGAGACATTCGATAATAAAACGTAAATTTTTGGGCATCCGTCGGTATCGCGATCACTAATAGTTATCGTCATTCGTTAAAACGTAAAACACGAGAAATAAAGATTAAATATAATAAAAATCATTTTTATGATTATTTGAGAATATAATATCGATAACTAACATATTTCTTGTCGGTTTTCATCTAATCGACATTCTTACGCTAGTTTCAAGTCATAACCTTCTCGGTTAGTCGATAAATTTTAAATTCTCATTAAAGTAAACACGTAATACGTAATAGTCGAGATTAAAATAACGACCTGAAATTGACGGATTGTCACACTATATGTCATGCAATATGGATTTTAAATACTGTGATCCAAAATTTATTTGCAACAATGGTTATATAAAAGGCTATATATTGATCTTAACTTCAAATTTAACTTCAAGCAAAAAAATATACAAAATTTAACTTTAAACTAAAAATTAAGACTCCAAATAAAAATTAAGTTAAGGATAATAAAGATTACTTTTAATTAAGATAAGTAGGTGTAATCTTAACCCCGCCTCTTTTGTAACAAATTTTGTAACAAACTTTTTAACAACCTGTTGAAAATACTTTTTTAAATATTTAGGAATGATCTGTCACTCCAACAATATATTAAGTAGTAGCTCGTAGTCTAGATATTAAGTTAAGTAAAATAAGGCAAAGCCCACCTATTTAACTATAGGTGGCGGCCAAGTGTAAGCCCACGCCCATCTTGTGGGCTTGAGTATATAAACCCTCTCCTTAGTTGGATAGGGGTTGATTGCTCATTTTATTTCACATAGTATTATGTGTTTTTCTCTCACTTTCTCTCTCTAAAGTGTGTGTGTAACTCTCTCTCTCTCTCTATATATATATACTTTCTCTTTCTAGATTTATAGATTTACATAATCTAACAAATGGTATCAAGATCCTTGTGATGAGAGCTTTTGTTTTGTGTTTGTTTCTTGTTGATTTCGTGAGTTTTGATTCATATATCATGGCAGTAATTTTATTTTTTTTCTATTTTTATGGTTTAAATTTTTATACAAATTATCTACTTTCATTTAGTATTGATTTCGGTTTCATCTTTTGGATAAAAACACAAATTTTTTGAGTGTTTGAATTGACTTTTCGATTCATATATTAGCGAAAGGTGTATACCTTTATACAAAGGATCTATGATGATAGTGTTATATTTTCGTGAACCATATCTTAATAGATCTCGGCTTGCATGTGCAATCACGAGAATATATGAATCTAAGATCTAATTGTTATGGTTTAGAGTCTTGTTCTAATTTGTAGATGGGATACGTGTCGAGGGGATTACGTTTAGATGATTGTGGATTTGATTTGTTGAGGAGATATAAGGGTGCAGATGTCGTTGGTTAAGACTCATTTAGTCGACTGAGTCAACTCGGTAATTACCGAGTTGACATGTTTGGTCTATTCTAAAACAAACTACTAGGGCTCAAAGATCAAAGACTAAATGAAATACAAAGAAATATAGGATCTTGCCCTTATCTAGTAGAAAAGTTAAGAAGAAGGTAGAAGCCCACCCTAAGAATGTTATTTATGCTTTGAATAAAAAGAATCATGTAGTTAAAACTAAAGGCTCTACGGTTGTGAGGCTTTCTAAGCCTACTATGAATTCTAATTTGAGATATTGGAATTGTAATTAATGTATGTTTTCTAATCGTCATGATTCTTGCCTTATCGACTATGTGAATGAGATGAATGCCCGTAAGAATAATCTAGAATGGAAACTGTCACACCCCGCCGTGACGGAAACATGGGCCGTGGACCATGGATATCATCACAACAAACGGTGTCTCTATAGAGAAAAGTAAATGCAATAAAAATGCCATTCATGGCGACACAATGTCATGAAAATATCTCAAAGCAATGCAGGGGTCTAGGTAACTAGGTAACAAGTCCTACCTCTTATCCAAGACAAACAAACAAAATCAATCAAACATATAGGTGTCTTACAATGCACTTATTCAAACAAACAAAAAGGAAATCTAAGAGAAATGGGGTTCCTCCATATGTAGTCCTAGGCATCTCCAATCCTAGCCACTTTTATGCTCTAACCACCACATTCTCACCTGAAAGAGACACTAAAACACGTCAACATAAAGTTGGTGAGTTCCATAGGTTTAGACTCCAAGATACCAACACAATATAAAGTTTTCATCTGTGAATCATAAACATTAAACAATACACATATATGGACAAGGTGTTACAATATGCATTATCAAACTAGTAATCAAGATCACATAATCCAATCCATCTAATGCTACATGCCTTACCAGTCCATTTGGTCCCATAGATGCCCATACAACTATGTACCAAACCAAGGCTACCCGCCTTACCAATTACCATTGGTCCCATAGACGCCCATACATCTATGTACCAAACCAAGGCTGCCCGCCTTACCAATTACCATTGGTCCCATAGACTCTCATACATCTATGTACCAAACTAAGCCATAACACAATCAAGATTCACATAGCAAGTAACACATAAGTGAACACACATGTCCAACATAAACCATTAAAAACAATCACAGCTATACATTACAAAAACTTTACAGTGTCTCTTCCATCCCATCTAGAAATAAATAAATCATTTTTAAAACTCAAGAATATAGGACTATGAAACTCACTTGAACGAGATTTTCAAAATTCCCGCCCACTAGTAAAGAGCTAAACACAATAATACATATAATCAAGACATGAACCAATAGCATCCCATAATGGATCATCAATCTATGATGGATGTCTAACCCTCTTATGCACTCTAATACCATTATAAGACTATAAGTATTCCATTTTACCCCTATATGAGCTCCATAACTTAGTTAAGTTCATATCCTAACCCGTTCTCATTTTACTCAAAATAAAATCATGTTTTCATGTTCAACAAAATGGAACGAACTCCCCATAATCAAACCCATTTCTCTTGTAATTAAAACCCTATGACCTTACATGTGTTAGCTTCATCTCATAATTTTCCCCAATCCTAAAGCTTCTGTTAAGGCCCCGATATATATATATATATATATATATATATATATATATATATATATATATATATATATATATATATATATATATATATATATATATATATATATATATATATATATATATATATATATATATATATATATATATATATATATATATACTTTTGCCTATCTATAATTTCCTGATTTTTACATGTCAAAAGTTTGCTAACACTAGATGGTCTTGGACTATTCCAATGACTTAGCCTTTAAAGGGGAATTCTATTTAACGTCTAAGCAAGACCTCACATCCATATGAAAAAATTAATCCATCCCTAAGTACCTTAACCATCTCAAAACATTATTTGTAAATAGGCTGATGCAAAATCAGTTTTGACCACGACTGTTGTAACCCCCTTTTGCCCCACTTCCCGACCTCAAATTGAGTTCTCGTTTCTTTTATTAAAAATATTATTTAATTAAATTTTTCTGGACACCAAATATGACTTCTGTATGTTTTCCAAACTCTAGTTATGATCAAAACAAGTGACCCAAAATTCTGCCCTAATTTCAAAACCGAATTTCCCCTAATTAGTCTAATTAATCACCTATTCCATGTGTAGTAATTACCCCTAATCAACCCAAGCATTTTTAATTAGATATATTACATATTCCTGATTAATCCTAACCCTAAATCTATCATCAATTTATTATAACTGAATACATAAAGATTAAACTTAAAAATAAACAAGGGTTTTACCTTAAAATTAACGGAAGATGAAAGACTTCTTGAAAACCCTAAATCCTAATATTCAATCGCAGCCATTTTTTCTTCCTGTGGAGTGTGTTTTGTTTTTTTGACTAAAACTCTTGTATAGTTAAGTAGAACAAATCCTAGCCCAAAACAATCTACCCTTTTTTCTTTTTTTTCTTTTCTACCGTCGGTTATACCGACTTTAATTCTTTTTTTTATTTTTTATTATTATATATTGTATTAATAATATTACCTTAAATAACTTAATTTAGTTCATCCCCTAAAGTCTCCAAAACTTTAAAACTATAAAACTAGTCATTTTTACGTGATTACTGTAAAATACGCAAAATTAATAATTTTATGAAAAGTCTAAAAAGAATTTAGTGGCTTAATAACTAAGTCTAAAATAACTTAAACCTAACCCATAATCTATTCCCAACACTTAATCCTAAGCCCGAAACCTTTAAACGCTAAACCCTCGCATCGTAAATATACGAGTAACTATAAAACATACACGTACATATATAAAATCCCGAAATAACTCCATTGCATTCCATTGTCACTAATACGTGAGCTCATGAAAATGAAATAACCACTCATCGTTTCACTTATAGCGTACCTCGTACCCGTAAACGATGCCCAACTCACACTTTAATCACACCAAATAATCACATAGACATATAATGACACATAATTCCACAAAATATACTCGTTATAAAACTAAGTGACGAACCCCAAAAACCGTGGTTGTCACAACACTCCCTCCTAATAGAAATCTCGTCCCGAGAGTTACTCCTTAGATTCAGTAACTCTCTTTCACAATCACGAAAAACCTCATCTACTTCCTCTTTCTCACATTTTGATATTTCTATCAAGTAACCAGGGATCACAACTCTAGGGCTGACACTCAACATATGCAAAAATTAGGATAGACACAAAACTAAAATCGGCTCCCGAACCAAAGAGTAAAATAACAAAGTGATCACCTAAAAAAACATACCCGTCACCACATTTGGGTCCTAGCTTCCATTGATTTCCTCTAATATGGTTTCCAGTGTTTCTATTTCGAGTGTTGCGATTTATGCTGTTCTAATGTCCTGTCTTCCTATTACCTTGGTTCCCCTCTAGTGCTAACGGGTTTCCAACTTTCCCTGGTGCTCTTCCCAATATTGGGAAACTATTCATATAGTGTAACACTCTCAAATTTTCATATCGGTATAGCGGAAGAGTCTTTAGAGTGTTACGGGATAGCACAATAACTCCAATCATAGACAACACATAAAAATGGTTGTACAAGGTTTAACATACATTCATTCGAAATAAAAGTTTAAAGTGTACAACATGTCCGAAATTATACAGGTCATTAAGTTTACAAAACATAGATCGAAAGAACAGTTTTATTATTATGTGGGCCATCAGAGTTGATCTCCATCCAAATTACCTTCAAGCACTTGAGATAAAAACATGCAAAAATCATATCAGCGAATGCCAAGTGAATTCATAGAGTTTAATAAAACTGTTATATAAAACAATCATTGAAATCAGAACACAAGTATAAGATCAGAAGTAAGTCCTCGTATTGCTAGTCAGGCAATATAATAAGCAAAGCATACATCATAAACCGTCCATGAGACCGTAGCCTCAATATTACCATTATAGGTAATATTATTATCGTTATTTGCATCATTATTGAATTGTATTGGATTATTATTAGCCGCATGACATTGTTACCTTACTATCACAAACAACGGGCCGTGAACCCGACAAACAATTTGCCCATCTAAGTTAGCGTTTCGTCACAAAAATCACGCTATGAAAAATCTTCTCATACATAAATTTGCTTACCAATCAATGTGGTACGACGGGTATCAACCGTCAAGGCGCGAACTGGGGTGATCGTCCTCAAATAGTACTATCATATGCATAAGCGTCTACCAAATCCCGGTAGTTCACAATTCATGCTAATCGGACTTTATTGACATAACCTAACTACTAATAATCCTTTTTATCTCTTTTATTGGGTCATAGCATCATTCGGGTCCATATCATTAAGCATACCATCCGGACTACTTGTGTTCTATTTTTATCAAAAACTAGCATTTTATCTCCCTCGCGGGTTTACAAATCATTTTATAAAACATTTAAAAGAGTGTGAGGCTATGAACTCACGTTGAAAATGAAAGGGGGATTATCGGCTACGGGCGTGCTTCGATCACGGAAACCTATATAAATAATACTCGATCTTAGACTTTTGTACAATCTTTATAAAAATAACAATTATGTATACATATTATGACTTTATAAATATGATAATTATCAATTGGGATTGTACATTCTCATTTACTCGTTTTAGTGTTATGTGTTGGTAACTTTTATACTAGTTTATCTTGTTTACATGTTTAGGCCCAATAAGCCCATTATAGACCCATTACATTATATTAGTCCATTTTATACTTTTAATATCAGTATTATACTTACATGTTAGGCCCAAATGGGTTAAGCCCAATAAGTAAGTTCATAAGTGTTTTGCCAAATTACTTGGATTAATAATCGAATAAGGCTAACTTGGCTCGTTAATGTCCAAATGTTATAAAGCTCGGGTTTTATCGGTTTTTACTTGTAATATGTACTTATATATAATTATATGAGTTATAAAAAGTTTACATTAGACGGGTCCGACCATCTAAGTTTTAATTGACGAAAACGTTAATTTTACGGTTTTAGTCGAAAAGACGTAAAAATCATGTTTATAGTTTTATAACTTATGAAACTTGTCAAATTACCATTTTTATAAAATGTCTCATTTATTTATTATTTCACATACTTATATAAATGTAATATATAAGTTAGTGGATTTTAATTTATATTTTATACTATATTTATTTGAGTGCTATTTTAATACTATTATACTTTAATTTCACAAAATCTGATTTTTAGTTTCACTTTCACCATTTTTATCATATCTTGAGTTCTACAAGGAGATAGAAGCTCATTTTTGGATAACATAAACTTCATATTATGTGATACAAATAACTTAGTTTTAGCTACTACTCAATCCAAGTCTAAGTATCCCTAACAGTCCTCACAAAACAGACTATTCAGATTGATACATTAATTTTGTTTTGATCATATCTCACTCATTATAATGATTCCATTGCATGGCCAACTCTCACATGTGTACAAGACTTAATACTTACTGTATATTGATTCCACTATGCCATTATATTAGTTTAACATATGGTTGTTTACTGTTTTTATACAGCCAACTAATTAAGCAAGATTTTAACCTTTTTACATATGGTTTTCCATCTTTTTAACCATGTTTATCAACACTTGATCCCCACACAACATTTATCATCATATACATATACATTAGGAAAGAAAATACATTTTACATTTACAAAATAACAATGAAAATGGGAAGAATGATCTTGTTTACCAACCAAGACTATAACTTGTCTTTTGAGGACAACACCTTGAGGTACACCATATTTATCTTCAAGATCACCTTTCACCAAGAATACTTGTTAAGAAATCAGCCCTATGACACAAGAAAATCACCTCCTTTGATGTTATAATGATCACCAGTCAACAATGATTCAAAGGTTCTTTATCATATGTATATATAACACATGATTCATGGTTAAAATTTATCAAAATGGGGTATTTGATGATGGTTTTGGACGGAAAGGGTAGAGAGGGTGAGAGAATTTGAGGGTGGTTTGCATGAGATGAATGTGTAAATGGTTTAGTAAAAATGATTTTTTGGTTTTGTAGCTAACTTGGTTAAGTTAGCTTAACAAGTGTAACTTGTAAGATACAAGTTTGACACCTCATGAGGTGTGGTGTCCATGGTTTAGCCGTCCCATATAGTGGGATTTGACAAGTGTATACTTGTCTCATCCCACTAATTTACGGGTATTCCTTGATTCTAGTTTCCTCGATTTGTGTGTCCTCGAGTCGTTTTACGAAAAACGTTTTTATAAATTATGAATCAACGGCACAAAACTAATCTAATAAAAATTGTCTCATCAAAAATGGAGTTCAAAAACAAAAATACGTAATCCTAAGGATTCCGGTTTAGTCGTAAAGGACGTTAAATTATGCACGTAAGCCGAAATTTAAATCCGTAAATTGTGAGTTCATCAACCAACACAAAAATAAGTTTCAAAGTATTATACGAGAAAATAATTTAGTACCTGAAAATGTTAGATTGTCACCGTTTTTCCTCCTAAAAGGGATCAACGTCCTCGTGATCCATTTCATTTTGATGTCCGTTTCTTATTGAAATCAAAGAGGTGCGGATATTTCTTCCACATTTCATCCTCTCGTTCCCAAGTAAATTCCGGTCCATGCTTTGAATTCCATCGGATCTTGACGATAGGTATCCGACTTTGTTTCAGTTGCTTTACCTCACGATCCATAACCTCTATGGGTTCTTCGATAAAATGCAACTTCTCATCTATTCGAACCTTATCCAACGAAATTTTCTCATCACTCACTGCTAAACATTTCTTCAGATTAGATACATGGAATATGTTGTGAAAACCATGAAGTTCTTGGGGTAACTCTAGTTTGTAAGCCACCGGGCCTACTCTAGATAAAATCTTACAGGGTCCAATATAGCGGGGATTCAATTTCCCTCGCTTTCCAAATCTTATGACGCCTTTCCATGACGATACTTTCAACATTACTCGATCACCCACTTCAAACTCCATCGGTTTCTGCCGCACATCCGCGTAACTTTTCTGTCTACTACGGGCAGTCAACAGCCTATTCTTAATCTGAACTATCATCTCCGTAGTCTCCCGGATCAATTCCGGTCCCGTGATCTGGGTATCCCCAACTTCACTCCAACATACAGGAGATCTACACTTCCTACCATATAAAGCTTCAAATGGTGCACCCTTAATACTAGCATGATAACTATTGTTATATGAAAACTCTGCTAACGGCAAATGTTTATCCTAATTCTTACCAAAATATATCAAACACGCTCTCAACATATCTTCCATTGTTTGTATTGTTCTTTCACTCTGTCCATCAGTCTGGGGGTGATAAGCAGTGCTCATGTAGAGATTCGTTCCCAAAGATCTTTGGAGAGATTTCCAAAAATTCGATGCGAATCTAGGATCTCGATCTGAAATGATCGATACAGGCACTCCATGCTTGCATACAACATTCTCGAGATAGATACGAGTCAGCTTCTCCAGTGAGAACTGCTCTTTAACCGGAATGAAGTGTGCTGATTTGGTCAGTCTGTCGACAATGACCCAAAACGAGTTATTTCCAGATGATGTTCTAGGAAGCTTGGTGATAAAGTCCATCGTAATTCGCTCCCACTTCCATTCAGGAATCTTTGGTTGTTGAAGTGGTCCTAATGGCTTTTGATGTTCAGCTTTGACTCTAGCACAAGTCAAGCATTGAAGAACATACATAGGAATATCAGCTTTCATATTCGGCCACCAGTACAACTTCTTCAAATCATGGTACATTTTATCAAATCCAGGATGAATGGAATATTTAGATTTATGGGATTCTAACATAATCAAATCTCTTAAGCCTCCAAACCTAGGTATCCACATACGACCTCTTAAGCATTTCACTCCATCAGTTCTAACTTCTAAAGGATCTCCTTCTCCTCGAAACCCTTCATTAATAAAATTTTCTTTCTTACCGGCTTCTATTTGCGCATTTCTAATTTGCTCAGCCAAATTATTGTGCACGGTCAAGACTAGATAACGTACCCTGATAGGCTCTCTATCTTTTCATGGGTGATATTTTATATCACAATCATAATCACTTAACAGTTCTATCCATCTTCGTTGCCCCATGTTCAATTCCTTTTGATCGAGAATATACTGTAGTCTTTTGTGATTGATGAATACCGTACACTTGGTGCCATACAGATAATGTCTCTACAACCTAAGAGCAAAGACTACAGCTCCTAAATCGAGATCATGAGTAGTATAATTCTCCTCATTCTTCCTTAATTTCCTAAAAGCATAAGCTATTACTTTTTCTCGCTGCATCAAAACAGCTCCATAACCTCTAAGAGATGCATCACAATATACTACAAAACCTTCACTTTCGTCGGGTAATGATAGAATTGGCGCACTACATAATTTTTGCTTCAATATCTGAAATGCTCCATCTTCTTCACTTCCCCAAACGAAAGGTTTATTCTTCTGGGTAAGCTTAGTCAAGGGTTTAGCTATTAAAGAAAACTCTTTAATGAATCGCCTATAATAGCCAGCCAATCCTAAGAACTGTCGCACTTCCGTTGGCATTGTCGGTGCAGACCAATTCTTAATGGCTTCAACCTTTGCAGGATCAACATGAATTCCATCTTTGTTAATCACATGACCAAGAAATTACATAGAATCTAACCAAAAATCACATTTCGAAAACTTAGCATACAACTTTTAATCCTTTAACAAACTCAAGATAATCCTTAAATGTTCTCCATGTTCCTCTTTATTCTTAGAATAGATTAGAATGTCGTCAATAAACACAATCACAAATTTGTCCAAGTAGGGCTTGCACACTCGATTCATTAGATCCATGAAGACCGCAGGTGCGTTTGTTAACCCAAATGGCATTACTTGAAATTCATAGTGTCCATAACGAGTTCTAAATGCAGTTATAGGAATATCTTCTTCACGGACGCGAAGTTGGTGATATCCAGACCGTAAATCTATCTTAGAATACACACTAGATCCTTGTAGTTGATCAAACAAATCATCAATCCTTGGTAAAGGATATCGATTTTTATTCGTCAACATATTCAGTTCCCTATAATCAATGCACATACGGAAAGATCCATCCTTCTTCTAAATGAACAAGACTGGAGCTCTCCAAAGCGACGAGCTCGGTCTAAAACCTTTATCAGAAAACTCCTTAAGTTGTTCAGATAACTCCTTTAATTCAGAAGGTGCTAATTGGTAAGGCGCACGTGCCACCGGTGTAGCACCAGGAATTAAATCGATTCGAAACTTGATGAGATGGCATTTATACATGATCTCATCGTTCTTTTCGGGCTTTAAATGCATAAAAATGTCATAAAATACCATATATATGCTTGTGTTTGTCTACTTGTGTATTTTAGGTATGGATATCGTCAAAAAGACAAACGATCACAAGTTACAAGGAAAAAATGGACACGAGAAACAAAGCCGTACAAAGAACCGGGCCTTAATCAGGGAATTCTCAACAAATACCCTTGAAGACTTGAAGACAAACAAGATTGATCCTCATTTATTGAAGAAATGACACTTAAAACACTTGTATATTAATAATTACAAGTTTGGTCCCTTAAATTTGTCAAAATTACACAAAAGGTCCTTCAACTTTGAAGAAATGGCAAGATTAGTCCCTCAACAAATCAAAATTGCCAATAATGGTCCCTCATGAAGTCAAAGAAACAAATGAAGACCTTTGAAGATCAACAATGTCCAAGATCAGCCCTTGAATTATCCAAAAATGGCAAAAATAACCCTTGAAATCCTTTTTCCAAAGTTTTGTGCCAAAAGTGACAAATGGTGAAACTTATTAACAAAGGAGAATACGTTTTAGGGCTGAAATGCTTTGTTTACCAAAAATCTCAAAACACAAGGACCTAAGTTGCCACTTTCAAACTTTCAAATCTGAAAATGCGCCAAACAAGTTCCACTCCACCAAAAACGGATCAAAGGGGTCCACTATTCATGTTCTTCCACCCAGATTTTACTTTTACCCAACAAAGGGTTAATCCAAATTACCTTGACCAAAAAGTAATTAACCCTCACACGTATACATCCCACACTTGAACTCACCCATCACATCACCATGGACCCCACCCCCAATTCCCCCTCAACCAATCAGAATGCAACTTAACCCCCAAGTTATCATACGTGTCCAAATCAACAGCCTAGGATCCTTGCTTCATTCCAAAGCTAAAATGAATAGCCTTGATCACTTTGGACAACTCACACCAAGGATTCGTCTAGAAGAACCAAGGGCATTATAGAGAAATCACATCTAGGGTTTGTGAATAGTGTTTAGCCAGGCATTTGCCTATAAAAGGAGACCTCAACATGTGAGAGTCCCTTTGTTCCAGTTTTAGGCTATTAATCTTTGTAATTCCTTTTTAAGCTTAATAAAATTTGAATTTCTGAAATTTGAAATCTCTTTTTGATTTAGTTAAAAGTTTGGTGTTTGAGTAGCCTAATTCTGAGTTCCATTTGATTGTTAAGACCTACCTTAATCTTGTGGTTAAGGCACGTCTTGTTTCATTAGGTTTTTAAGGTTTGAAAACCTTGAAATCCTAGGTTCTGTTTTGGTTTATTTTGTGTACTAACCCTTGACCATTTGCTATAAGCTCTTACAAGCTTGTTGACACCAAGCTTGTGAAGGGATTAGAGCCCTTGGTTGAGTTGTTTGCTGCTTGTGTTGAAGATATCAAGTCCTTGAGGTTCTACTTTGAACCATCAACCAAGGAAATTTGCATCTCCTTATTTGAAGTAACTTGGTCTTGTTCTAGTTGTTGAACAAGGTCCAAGGAGCATTGCTGTCCTTCCTAGGATGTTGTGGAAGGCAGGTATAAGCTCTTGTTAAGATTCCCCTAAAAATTTCATGTTTATGCCTGTTTTGGATTTTGTGCTTTGATTTTGAGTATTTGTGTTTGTGCTGGTGATTTATGTGTTTGATTGTGTTAGTTGCTGCCTAGTAAGTGTTTTTGATCATTAAAATCAGTAGGTTATTAGAAGAAATCACAAGTTTCTTTGATAAGTGACTGATTAAGGAGTGTTTGGGATTACTGCATAAGTTTGGATTGTGGCTTGTTATGTGCTTGTGTGTTGTTAGCAAGTGTTGGTATCTGTTATTTAGGTGCATATGTTCATCTGTTTGCAGGTTTTGTGGTCTTGAACACATAGATTCATAGATTGGCTCTAAAATCTTCATAACTTGGTAAAATTGGCTAGGATTTTGAAGACACCTAGATCTAGGCTTAGGTTAGGGCTAACAAGTGCTAAATCATAGTTAATCACACCAGGGAAGAAGGATTTGAGGCTTGAACTTGGGTCAAGTGTCAAGTATATCAGCAAACTTGTTTCTGCATATGTTCATTGTTCATCAGTAACTTTTTATGCTTTGATCTTGTTATTTACTTTGATTCAGTGTTAGATTCTTGTTGCTTTGTGTTTGTTTTTAGTTTACATAGCTTGTGTATGCATTCTGTTAAGTTTGGTTGGCTTATTTTGCTTATTTCTGCTTATTAAGTGCTTAACTGCTTAATTGCATATCTGGTGCATATCTGGTAACTGTTTGGCTTATTGTGGCTTATTGTGTGGATCATTTTGTGATTTTATTGTTGCTATTGACTCCTTGTGATTCACTGATCACAAGGGTGCCTTTGTTTCCAATTGAATCAAACTAGAACTCTCATATAAGCTTGGTCAAATAGTCAAAGCAGTGGGAACTCCTTTCCCCTGCTAGTTACCACTGATAGTGAAAATTTGTGGTCAGCTTATCAATAAGCTATAACAGCTTATTCCAACCTGCAACAACTTTGTTTTTGTAATAGGTGCTCATATTTTGACCCATTTGTTCATACTGGAGCATTTGGGTGGTTGACTTTTAGGTTTGACTAGAAAACCAACTCCTTTGACTTTTACATAAGTTCATTTGTGCTTATTCTGGCTTATTGGTTGTGCTTATTGGATTTTTGTTGATTGATTTTGCTTATTGAGTCCATTTGAAAGCTTTTGCAAGTTGAATCAAGTCCTAAGGTGCATTATTTCTCAAAAACGACTATTTTGTCGTTTTGTGGATTTTTGCTTTTCTATTTTCTGGCTTATTGAGTGAGCTTTTTCAAAAATTCTTTTTACAGATCTCATAAGCATCCCAAAAGAAGGTTGTGTGTCAAATTAGAGCTTATGGCATTAGCTTATGGCTTAATGGGCTGAAAAGCCCAATAAGAAAAAGCTTTGTGTTCAATAAGCTGTGATAAGCTCATATTCAGCTTTTGGGCCTTTAGAGTTTTGTTCTTAGAATTGAATTTTAAGTCAGATAGGGCTTTTCCAAGTCAATTGGGACAAGTTTGACTTTTTGGGCCCAAAAGCCCATTTGTGTTGACTGATTTTGGATTTGGCCCATTTTAGGGCCCATTAGGGGTATTTTGGTAATTTCACTTTGATTTTCTGATTATTTAGGTTAAAATAAACTAGTTTGTAAGTTTTTAGAATTTTTTATAATTTTTGGATTTTTAATATTATTTTATTATTATTTTATTATTATTTTTAAATTTTCACATTTTCCAACTTTTTACATTTTTCTTAGGTTAATTACATTTAAATAGGAATTTAGCAACTTTTAGAATAATTTTATCTCTTTTAGATTAATTTTTATAATTATTTTAAGTTTTAATAGTTTTTAAATCATTTTAAATAGTTTTTATTAGTTTAAAAATTTCTAAAAATAGTTTCTAATCTTTTTAGGTCATTTTAAAGGTTTTCCAATTGAAAAATCTTTATTTGGGCTTTTTGAAAATTTATTTGATTTTTAGGGCTTTAATTAGCATTTAAAAATTGAATAGTTAATTATTTAAAAGGCTTGAAAAAGTTTTGATCATTGGTAAACTCTTAGTTTATTATATTTAATTTTTGGTGAATTTTTGGAAATTTTTAGAGTTTATTTTTATTTTTGTGGTTTTTAAGGTTCTACGTTTTAACTTTCTAGTAGTGATTTTTTTGTTAATTTTTATTTTTACGTCTTCGTCATCTTCTTTTCTAATCCCCTTCTAAACCAATCATTAATCACAAACTTTAAAAAGTTTTTCACAACACATATACCTCCTTGGGAAACGAACTTTCTCACCATTAAGGGTCATTAGTGTTGATTTTCCTAAATCATCACTCGATACTTACCGCTTTTACGCCTTTTTCCTAAAGGGTGTATTTTACCAAAATCACTTTGACGCCGCTGCCGGGGAATAGATACTTGCTTTGCTACGCCCTCACGCTTTCCAATTTTCAATATTTTTTTTTGCAAATAAGGCTAAAAATGGCCAAATTTTAAAATTTTCTTAGTTTTCATAAGTGTTTTTAAGACACAAATGTATATTTTCCGTTGGGTAGAATAAGAGTTAATTTTTGACTTGATGGGCATTTGGAGCCATTTACATTCCTTAACCCGCTCAATTCAAGTTTTGCTAGACTTTTATATAGGGAGCTTTAAAACGCAAAAGTCTTAATTCATACGGGTTAAGAACAAGAACTTTTCGCAAGTTCCTATAATTGATTCTAGAAAGTCACATATCAAGGGAACTATAAAACGCATTCTCTAAACTTGAAAAAGTTCAAGAAAGTGCAAGATCCTATAGGTGGCTTGAAAACCCAAAACTTTGATTTGATATAGTCTTAATGAAAGCTAATCCAAATTTGGCTTAATTTTGACTTGCATGGCTAAGTATTCACGAATCTCTTTAATTAGAGGTCTTTATATAGTGAAGAACGAGAAATGATAGAGTTAGACAAGTGATCATGCTAAACGTAGAACACGAAAGTGTTCTTTCAAAAACTCATATGTTTTTAATTGTGGCTTTTTCTTCCCATAAGATCAATGCATTAGGAATAAATCATAATTGCAATAAGTAAGGTCGTACGATTTGAAAGGTTACTTAGCCTCTAGCGCAAGATCGTTTAAAAGTTGCTCGGGTTTGAATAGAGTTCATAGCCAAGGCATAACTTATTGAAGCGGGACGCGAAGATTGGCGATCATCCAAAAAGGCCCTAACAAGGCATGAGGAGCTCTATTTTTGCTAAAGATCCAAAGATGATGTGAAGTATCATTATTCCTAAATCAATATGAAGGATCGAGACACACAAAGAGAAGTAATTACTCCCCTAAAGATCATGGAGAAAGTCTATCTAAAAAGACCCTAACAAGGTATGAGGATAAATATATCCAAGTCCGAAAAGGAGGCGGATCATTGTATATCAAAATCCAAAGTAAAGATTGAAGAAAAATGATGAAGTCGTGGTCCAATATGAAGAATCTCTTAAAAACGTCAAGTGAAGAAATTCCAAATATATGAAGAGAAGACCATAATTTCAAGAACGTCTTCCCAAGATTTGAAGTATGAAGTACATGCCAAATATCGGTCCGAGAAAGGTCTCAAATCGTGAAACGAGTTATGCCAAGATATGAACTTAAGGAGATACACGAGAAGCCGTTTTAAAAGATTTTATCCTTCGGCTAACTATTGATCAAATCGTGCTACTTTGCTTTCGGACTAATAACTACTCAAATAAGTCAATATGAATCACTTGAGATCCATGACAAATAGATAAAAAAATGCTAGTAACCCATTTCCTTTTATAATAACTAGGATTGTGGGGAGAAAAAGTATTACACAATTTGGACGTATGAGTAGTGTTAGCATTGTGACTTGTACCAACAATGATCTTGTTTTTGCACTTAGCATGGAATGTATGACAATCAAGGATGACGAAGTTTACTCTAAGGGACATTTACTTGTTTCTATTCTTTGACCCTAAAAGTCACTTTTTGTGATGAAAATCATACATTATGTCTATACACATCATCGTAGTATGTTGCAAGTCTTTTACTCTTCAATAAAAGGTTAATAAATTTGAACTTTGGTGATGCTTAGATACTTTATTCTAGCATTGCGTGAGGGCACGGCAATGGCTTAGTATGGGGGAGTGATGAGATGGCATTTATACATGATCTCATCGTTCTTTTCGGGCTTTAAATGCATAAAAATGTCATAAAATACCATATATATGCTTTTGTTTGTTTACTTGTGTATTTTAGGTATGGATATCGTGAAAAAGACAAAAGATCACAAGTTACAAGGAAAAAACGGACACGAGAAACAAAGCCGTACAAAGAACCGAGCCTTAATCAGGGAATTCTCAACAAATACCCTTGAAGACTTGAAGACAAACAAGATTGATCCTCATTTATTGAAGAGATGACACTTAAAACCCTTGTATATTAATAATTACAAGTTTGGTCCCTTAAGTTTGTCAAAATTACACAAAAGGTCCTTCAACTTTGAAGAAATGGCAAGATTAGTCCCTCAACAAATCAAAATTGCCAATAATGGTCCCTCATGAAGTCAAAGAAACAAATGAAGACCTTTGAAGATCAACAATGTCCAAGATCAGCCCTTGAATTATCCAAAAATGGCAAAAATAACCCTTGAAATCCTTTTTCCAAAGTTTTGTGCCAAAAGTGACAAATGGTGAAACTTATTAACAAAGGAGAATACGTTTTAGGGCTGAAATGCTTTGTTTACCAAAAATCTCAAAACACAAGGACCTAAGTTGCCACTTTCAAACTTTCAAATCTGAAAATGCGCCAAACAAGTTCCACTCCACCAAAAACGGATCAAAGGGGTCCACTATTCATGTTCTTCCACCCAGATTTTACTTTTACCCAACAAAGGGTTTATCCAAATTACCTTGACCAAAAAGTAATTAACCCTCACACGTATACATCCCACACTTGAACTCACCCATCACATCACTATAGACCCCACCCCCAATTCCCCCTCAACCAATCAGAATGCAACTTAACCCCCAAGTTATCCTACGTGTCCAAATCAACAGCCTAGGATCCTTGCTTCATTCCAAAGCTAAAATGAACAGCCTTGATCACTTTGGACAGCTCACACCAAGGATTTGTCTAGAAGAACCAAGGGCATTATAGAGAAATCACATCTAGGGTTTGTGAATAGTGTTTAGCCAGGCATTTGCCTATAAAAGGAGACCTCAACATGTGAGAGTCCCTTTGTTCCAGTTTTAGGCTATTAATCTTTGTAATTCCTTTTTATGCTTAATAAAATTTGAATTTCTGAAATTTGAAATCTCTTTTTGATTTAGTTAAAAGTTTGGTGTCTGAGTAGCCTAATTCTGAGTTCCATTTGATTGTTAAGACCTACCTTAATCTTGTGGTTAAGGCACGTCTTGTTTCATTAGGTTTTTAAGGTTTGAAAACCTTGAAATCCTAGGTTCTGTTTTGGTTTATTTTGTGTACTAACCCTTGACCATTTTCTATAAGCTCTTACAAGCTTGTTGACACCAAGCTTGTGAAGGGATTAGAGCCCTTGGTTGAGTTGTTTGCTGCTTGTGTTGAAGATATCAAGTCCTTGAGGTTCTACTTTGAATCATCAACCAAGGCAATTTGCATCTCCTTATTTGAAGTACCTTGGTCTTGTTCTAGTTGTTGAACAAGGTCCAAGGAGCTTTGCTGGCCTTCCTAAGATGTTGTGGAAGGCAGGTATAAGCTCTTGTTAAGATTCCCCTAAAAATTTCATGTTTATGACTGTTTTGGATTTTGTGCTTTGATTTTGAGTATTTGTGTTTGTGCTGGTGATTTATGTGTTTGATTGTGTTAGTTGCTGCCTAGTAAGTGTTTTTGATCATTAAAATCAGTAGGTTATTAGAAGAAATCACAAGTTTCTTTGATAAGTGATTGATTAAGGAGTGTTTGGGATTACTGCATAAGTTTGGATTGTGGCTTGTTAAGTGCTTGTGTGTTGTTAGCAAGTGTTGGTATCTGTTATTTAGGTGCATATGTTCATCTGTTTGCAGGTTTTGTGGTCTTGAACACATAGATTCATAGATTGGCTATAAAATCTTCATAACTTGGTAAAATTGGCTAGGATTTTGAAGACACCTAGATCTAGGCTTAGGCTAGGGCTAACAAGTGCTAAATCATAGTTAATCACACCAGGGAAGAAGGATTTGAGGCTTGAACTTGGATCAAGTGTCAAGTATATCAGCAAACTTGTTTCTGCATATGTTCATTGTTCATCAGTAACTTTTTATGCTTTGATCTTGTTATTTACTTTGATTCAGTGTTAGATTCTTGTTGCTTTGTGTTTGTTGTTAGTTTACATAGCTTGTGTATGCATCCTGTTAAGTTTGGTTGGCTTATTTTGCTTATTTCTGCTTATTAAGTGCTTAACTGCTTAATTGCATATCTGGTGCATATCTGGTAACTGTTTGGCTAATTGTGGCTTATTGTGTGGATCATTTTGTGATTTTATTGTTGCTATTGACTCCTTGTGATTCACTGATCACAAGGGTGCCTTTGTTTCCAATTGAATCAAACCAGAACTCTCATATAAGCTTGGTCAAATAGTCAAAGCAGTGTGAACTCCTTTCCCCTGCTAGTTACCACTGATAGTGCAAATTTGTGGTCAGCTTATCAATAAGCTATAACAGCTTATTCCAACCTGCAACAACTTTGTTTTTGTAATAGGTGCTCATATTTTGACCCATTTGTTCATACTGGAGCATTTGGGTGGTTGACTTTTAGGTTTGACTAGAAAACCAACTCCTTTGACTTTTACATAAGTTCATTTGTGCTTATTCTGGCTTATTGGTTGTGCTTATTGGATTTTTGTTGATTGATTTTGCTTATTGAGTCCATTTGAAAGCTTTTGCAAGTTGAATCAAGTCCTAAGGTGCATTATTTCTCAAAAACGACTATTTTGTCGTTTTGTGGATTTTTGCTTTTCTATTTTCTGGCTTATTGAGTGAGCTTTTTCAAAAATTCTTTTTACAGATCTCATAAGCATCCCAAAAGAAGGTTGTGTGTCAAATTAGAGCTTATGGCTTAATGGGCTGAAAAGCCCAATAAGAATAAGCTTTGTGTTCAATAAGCTGTGATAAGCTCATATTCAGCTTTTGGGCCTTTAGAGTTTTGTTCTTAGAATTGAATTTTAAGTCAGATAGGGCTTTTCCAAGTCAATTGGGCCAAGTTTGACTTTTTGGGCCCAAAAGCCTATTTGTGTTGATTGATTTTGGATTTGGCCCATTTGAGGGCCCATTAGGGGTATTTTGGTAATTTCACTTTGATTTTCTGATTATTTAGGTTAAAATAAACTAGTTTGCAAGTTTTTAGAATTTTTTATAATTTTTGGATTTTTAATATTATTTTATTATTATTTTATTATTATTTTTAAATTTTCACATTTTCCAACTTTTTACATTTTTCTTAGGTTAATTACATTTAAATAGGAATTTAGCAACTTTTAGAATAATTTTATCTCTTTTAGATTAATTTTTATAATTATTTTAAGTTTTAATAGTTTTTAAATCATTTTAAATAGTTTTTATTAGTTTAAAAATTTCTAAAAATAGTTTTTAATCTTTTTAGGTCATTTTAGAGGTTTTCCAATTGAAAAATCTTTATTTGGGCTTTTTGATAATTTATTTGATTTTTAGGGCTTTAATTAGCATTTAAAAATTGAATATTTAATTATTTAAAAGGCTTGAAAAAGTTTTGATCATTAGTAAACTCTTAGTTTATTATTTTTGATTTTTGGTGAATTTTTGGAAATTTTTAGAATTTATTTTTATTTTTGTGGTTTTTAAGGTTCTACGTTTTAACTTTCTAGTAGTGATTTTTTTGTTAATTTTTATTTTTACGTCTTCGTCATCTTCTTTTCTAATCCCCTTCTAAACCAATCATTAATCACAAACTTTACAAGTTTTTCACAACACATATACCTCCTTGGGAAACGAACTTTCTCACCATTAAGGGTCATTAGTGTTGATTTTCCTAAATCATCACTCGATACTTACCGCTTTTACGCCTTTTTCCTAAAGGGTGTATTTTACCACAATCACTTTGGCGCCGCTGGCGGGGAGGTGTGTCGTGATTAATTTGCATTGTTGTTTTAATATTAACCATATATAGTATTTGTATTAGTAGAACTCTACTAATACGTATTATCGGTTTTCTTGTTTTTTTTCTTGTACAAACATTATTACTATATTGTATTAAGTATCACAATAAATTCACAATATCTCCAAAAGTGTGAAAACACAACCTTAATTGGGATTTCATCACTCAATTATTGTATTCGAATCTCAAACAAAAAGAAAAGGCAAAAATAGATAAATACTTTCGTGAAGCTCGATTTTGAAAGATACAAACTATAAGGTGGGTATAAGGCGGGTATTATAAAATATACCCTAAGGAAAAAGGCTCTTAAGTGCTTCGCGCCGCCTCGTTTCCCCGCTTGCTTGTGAGTATTTTGAGATTGAAGGCTAATCGAGGGTTTTGCCGCCCAAAGTATTATTACGTATACTATATTTGCTTGGTTTCTTTATGATTAAACCCTCTTGAACAATTTGGTTTTCACCAAAGTTCTAAAGTCATTTGAAGACGTTCACTCCACGTGATCGTTTTCATTCCTTTGAGGCTTCTTTAATCAAGAGTTTGATTCGAGGAGATATTTTGTAGATTGTTGTCTACGAAGATACACCAAAATCCAAAAAAATTAAATATCATCAAAAACACAAAAAAATTGAAAATTCACAAAACACCCAAAAAGAATCTTCTTTGCTCACCTCCCATTCTTCGTGAAGTTTATGATCACTCGTAATCAAGCAAAACGAGCTCGTAAACGACTTCAAAAGCAAGCCAATCAAGAGACGTTGATTGTTGAAGAACCTCCAATTGTTGAACCTATTATAGAACAAGAAGTCGTCATGGCTAATCGTACTATGATGGAGTTGCTACAAGCACCCACCGAGGGTTTTGGAGAGGCTATTGTGATTCCCGCTATCCTTGCGGAGAATTTCAAGATTAAGACGGGTTTAATGTCGATGTTGCAAGCAAATAAGTTTAGAGGTCACGAGAAAGACAACCCGCACTACCATATTAGGAATTTTAACCGTCTCACAGCCACTAGCAAGTTTAAGGATGTTCCACATGATGCCATTAAGATGATGTTGTTTCCATACTCGTTGGATGGACCCGCAAAAATTTGGCTTGAGAAAGAACCGCCAAATTCGATTTTGACATGGGCCGATCTCGTTTCTAAGTTTGTGAACAAATTTTTTCCACCATCTAAAACAACACACTTGAAAAATGAGATTTCACGATTTGTGCAAAGAAATAATGAAAGTTTTTCAATGGCATGGGAACGCTTTAAAGAAATGTTACATGAATGTCCACACCATGATTTTACGGAATTGCATCAAGTGGATACTTTTTATAATGGGCTTAATGATCATGAACGAGATTATTTGAATGCCGCCGCGGGTGGTAATTTTTTGTTCAAGACGACAAATGAGGCTTTACAAATCATTGAGAATAGATCTAAGGTTTATAACCCTCGTAACACACCGAGTGTTGCCAATATGGGTTCGTCATCTTCGTCACAATCAACTCGTAGCATTAACGCCTTACATGATGAAGCTAATGAGGAAAATCAGTTTTTTGATAGATTTGCTAATCTAATGTCCCATTGGAAGGCTCAAGAAGCTTCCAATTCCGCTTCGGTTAAAGCGGTTGCTAAGAGTTGTTTATCTTGTGGGGGAGCTCATGATCTTTCCGAGTGCATTACCGCGGATGGTAACACTTCGAGTGCTTATGTAGCAACGGGAACTTACAACCAAAACGGTCAAGGTTCCCGTCCAAATCAAGCTCCACCAAACCAAAATGTTAACAATTATCGAAACAACAACGAAGGTAATTACCAAGGCAACACACGTAACTACAACAAAGGGAATTATCAAAATGGGAATGGACAAATTTCTAATCAAAACCAAAACCGTGATTTTCAAAACACTACACAAGGTTTTCAAAATGCTCACACTAAAAATTTGCAAGGAGAATTTTTGGATTATGCTAAAGCAAATGATGCTAAATTTGATAACATGCAACGTGAGATGATTAGCTTAAGATCCGAGTTGAAAAACGAGCTTAAAAATGAACTTGCTAATGAACTTAAAACTCATGCAAACAAAATGGAAGGAAATGTCCAACGTCTTCAACAAAATCAACAAAAGATGGAATTAGGACAACATGAGATTAAGAAAGAGTTATTAAAAGCGGATGCTAGGCAATCAAAATTTGAAGACCGAATGGCTAAGATGTTTGAAACAATCATGTGTAAACCCTCTTCCTCGGGTGGTCTTCCTAGTGATACCATTGCAAACCCGAAAGGAGAAATGAAGGTTATTACTACATGAAGTGGTAAAACTTTCAAGGAACCAATCTCTCGTCCAAGTACTTCTACGGAGAAGGAAATCGAGAAAGAACCCGAGGTGATGGTCGAAAAGGAGCACATTACAATCCCACGAAGTACCGCTCATACCACACCTACGGTTGAACCAATACCAATTGTGGAACCCGAGTTTCCAAGGCCGTTGCCTAATGTCCAACCCACACCACCTTTACCTTACCCTTCGAGACGAAACAAAGAGAAGTTGCAAGAACGTAACAAACAACAAATCGAGCTTTTTATAAAAATGTTTCAACAAGTGCATTTTGATGTGAGTTTAGCCGACGCGTTGTTATATATGCCTCGTTTCGCTTCCACCTTTAAAAGTAAGATGAGCGATAAGGAAAAGCTTTCAAAGCTTGCTAATTGTTCTTCGGTTTATCTTAACCCCATACCGGAAAAAGTTGGTGATCCCGGAAAGTTTATCATTCCTTGTGACATACAAGATATGAAAGAATGCCTCGCCTTGGCCGATCTTGGTGCGAGCATTAATTTGATGCCATTTTCCATTTGGAAATCGCTTTCGCTTCCGGCTCTCATTCCTTCGAACATGTCCATCGAGATGGCCGATCATTCTACGATTATGGCATGTGGAATAGCCGAAGATGTTTTCGTGAAAGTGGGGAAGTTCTACTATCCCGTTGATTTTATAGTAGTTGACATCCCCGCGGATCCTCAAGTTCCTCTAATTTTAGGACGATCATTTTTAGACACTTCGAGATCGCTTATCGATGTTCATGCGAGAACTATCACTTTGAGATTCAACGAAGAGGAACTTGTTATAAACGCTACTCAAAACTCGAAACCTTCTCATGTTTATGCAATCGCTACCATAAATCACATTGACATCGTTGATGTGGTTTGCGATGAGTTGTCACAAGAAGTGTTAGGTTTTTCCGATAGCTCGTCAAGTGGCAATCCCACTATTTTGGATCCGATTCTTGCTAATTCCACACCAAATCTCACTCCATTCCAAGGAGGCGATTTCACTTCAAATGAAATCGATAATGAAGATGAGATGTTGATTAGTGATGATACTTCTATTCCACCATTTCTTTCGCCGATGGAAGTTATGAGTGTTGAACCAAAATCTTCAATCGAGGAACCACCTATCCTTGAATTGAAAGATCTTCCTTATCACCTTGAATACGCATTCTTGGAAGGTGATGACAAGTTTCCGGTTATTATTGCAAAAGGTCTTGCTAATGATGAAAAAACCGAGCTCTTGAAAGTTCTTAAGGCTCATAAAGGGGCAATTGCGTGGAAAATATCCGACATTAAGGGTATTGACCCAAAATTTTGTACTCACAAGATTTTAATGGAGGAAGACTACAAACCCGCAATTCAAAGTCAAAGAAGGGTGAATCCCAAAATTCACGATGTCATTAAAAAGGAGGTCCTTAAACTCCTTGACGCGGGAATGATTTATCCTATATCCGATAGCCCATGGGTGAGCCCAATCCATTGTGTCCCTAAAAAGGGAGGAATGACCGTTGTGCCTAATGAAAACAACGAGTTAATTCCTACTCGTGTTGTGACCGGTTGGAGGGTGTGTATTGACTACCGAAAGTTAAATGACGCCACTCGTAAAGACCACTTTCCTTTGCCCTTCATGGATCAAATGTTGGAGCGACTAGCGGGAAATGAATTCTATTGCTTTTTAGATGGTTTTTCCGGTTACTTTCAAATCCCTATCGACCCTCGTGATCAAGAGAAGACTATGTTTACGTGTCCTTATGGAACGTTTGCTTATCGTAGGATGCCTTTCGGACTTTGTAATGCACCCGGTACGTTTCAACGGTGTATGATGGCAATTTTTCACGATATGATCGAGAAGTCGATGGAAGTGTTTATGGATGACTTCTCGGTGTTTGGCAATTCTTTCACGTCATGTTTATCTAATCTCGAACAAATGTTAAAACGTTGTGAAGAAACCAATCTTGTGCTTAATTGGGAAAAATGTCATTTCATGTGTAAACAAGGAATCGTGTTAGGACATAAGGTGTCGAAGGCGGGGATTGAGGTCGATAAAGCTAAGGTAGACGTCATCGCCAAGTTACCTCATCCCAAAACCGTTAAGGGAGTTAGGAGTTTCCTAGGCCACGCGGGCTTTTATCGTCGTTTCATCAAGGACTTTTCAAAAATCTCTCGTCCTATGACACACCTTCTCGAGAAGGATGCTCCTTTTAACTTCAATGAGGATTGTGTTAAGGCTTTCGAAACTCTCAAAAGGAAACTTACCGAAGCTCCCATTCTTGTTGCTCCTAATTGGGAACTACCCTTTGAAATCATGTGCGATGCAAGTGATTATGCTATTGGGGCCGTCTTAGGGCAACGTTATGACAAACATTTTCGTCCTATCCACTATGCTAGTAAGACGATGACCGAGGCTCAATTAAAGTACACCACAACGGAAAAAGAATTCCTTGCCGTAGTCTATGCTTTTGAGAAATTCCGACCTTATCTCGTCTTAACTAAAAGCATCATGTATACCGACCATTCGGCTATCAAGTATCTCTTAGCTAAGCAAGATGCTAAGCCGAGATTGCTTCGTTGGATGCTCCTCCTCCAAGAATTTGATGTCACCGTGCTTGACAAAAAAGGAGCCGAGAATCTAGCGGCCGATCACCTCTGTCGTCTAGAAGATCCTCACAAAGATGTTTTCGAGAACAAGGAAATTACCGAAACATTTCCTCTTGAGACTCTCGGTGTAGTGAATTCTAAAGACACCACCCCATGGTTTGCCGACATTGCAAATTACCATGCGGGCAATTTCATAATCAAGGGTATGACGACACAACAAAAACGAAAATTCTTTCGTGACGTCAAGTTCTATTTTTGGGACGACCCTTATCTCTTTCGGATTTGTGCGGATCAACTCGTTCGACGTTGTGTGTTTGGTGCCGAAGCTTCTAATATCCTTAGAGCTTGTCACGAGGGACCCACGGGTGGTCACCACGGTGCTAATCTCACGGCTAAGAAAGTGTTCGATGCCGGTTTCTTTTGGCCTTCTATCTATCGTGATGCACACGCACTTGTGAAGTCGTGTGATTCGTGCCAACGTCAAGGAAAATCGTCTCAACGTGATGAAATGCCGCAAAACATAATTCAAGTGTGTGAGATTTTCGACATATGGGGAATAGACTTTATGGGGTCGTTCCCATCGTCTCATGGCAACAAATATATCCTCGTCGCGGTGGCCTACCTTTCTAAGTGGGTGGAAGCTAAGGCTTTACCTACTAATGATGCTCGTGTGGTAGTGAAGTTTTTGAAGCAACTATTCTCTCGGTTCGGAACCCCTCGTGCTATTATAAGCGATCGTGGAACCCATTTTTGTAATGACCAATTCGAAAAGGTTCTAAAGAAATATGGAGTTACTCATCGTCTTTCTACGGCTTATCACCCGCAAACGAGTGGGCAAGTCGAGGTTTTGAACCGAGCTTTGAAGAGGATTTTAGAGAGGTCAATTGGAGAAAACCGTGCTTCATGGTCCGACAAACTTGATGATGCTTTATGGGCCTTTAGGACCGCTTATAAGACACCTATCGGTTGCACTCCTTATAAGTTAGTCTATGGGAAGAATTGTCATTTGCCCATTGAGTTGGAGCACAAGGCATATTGGGCCCTTAAGCATGCAAATTTTGACTTGAAGACCGCGGGAGATCACCGGAAAATACAATTGAATGAATTGGATGAATTAAGAGATAATGCTTATGAAAATTCATTAATTTTTAAAGAAAAGACTAAAAAGTTTCATGATTCAAAGATTAAAAACCGGGTTTTTAACGTTGGTGATCAAGTGTTGCTTTTTAATTCTCGTCTTAAGATATTTTTCGGGAAATTGAAATCTCGTTGGTCGGGTCCGTTCACCATTACACAAGTGTTTCCTTATGGGACCATTGAGCTAGCTCAAGATGATGGTCCTAATTTCAAGGTGAATGGACATAGGCTTAAGCACTACTTTGGTGGGGAAATTCCTTCAATGGTTGCCCTCGACCAAGTCACCTTCCCCAATGATAATTAGCATTGAGGGTATCGAGTCGAGCTCATGACTCGGTAATAAAAAACGAGGTGCCTCATGGGGGAGATCCCATGCTTATCTTTTATGCTCACTATTCACTAATAAGGGGACTTGTACCCTTTCAACTCGTTGTCTCGTGGTTGTTTGTGATTGTGTTATCTAGATCATCATCATCTACGATTGAAGACTCTCGTGTTCGTTTACGTGAGCCTCCATCATTCGTTTGAAGAAGTTTTTCACGAATCCATGACATATCCTTTATTGTTCTAACAATTATCTTTTAGCATACTTAATAAACGGCTTTAGATATATTGTTGATCACCCTTTCCATGCTAGATCCTAAGCATTCGACTCTTCGTCTCTAGTATGGGGGTGCTCCACCTTTAGACTCGAAACATTGAGGAAAATGTTTACTTTTAGTATGGGGGGTGAATAGATACTTGCTTTGCTACGCCCTCACGTTTTCCAATTTTCAATATTTTGTTTTGCAAATAAGGCTAAAAATGGCCAAATTTTAAAATTTTCTTAGTTTTCATAAGTGTTTTTAAGACACAAATGTATATTTTCCGTTGGGTAGAATAAGAGTTAATTTTTGACTTGATGGGCATTTGGAGCCATTTACATTCCTTAACCCGCTCAATTCAAGTTTTGCTAGACTTTTATATAGGGAGCTTTAAAACGCGAAAGTCTTAATTCATACGGGTTAAGAACAAGAACTTTTCGCAAGTTCCTATAATTGATTCTAGAAAGTCACTTATCAAGGGAACTATAAAACGCATTCTCTAAACTTGAAAAAGTTCAAGAAAGTGCAAGATCCTATAGGTGGCTTGAAAACCCAAAACTTTGATTTGACATAGGCTTAATGAAAGCTAATCCAAATTTGGCTTAATTTTGACTTGCATGGCTAAGTATTCACGAGTCTCTTTAATTAGAGGTCTTTATATAGTGAAGAACGAGAAATGATAGAGTTAGATAAGTGATCATGCTAAACGTAGAACACGAAAGTGTTCTTTCAAAAACTCATATGTTTTTAATTGTGGCTTTTTCTTCCCATAAGATCAATGCATTAGGAATAAATCATAATTGCAATAAGTAAGGTCGTACGATTTGAAAGGTTACTTAGCCTCTAGCGCAAGATCGTTTAAAAGTTGCTCGGGGTTGAATAGAGTTCATAGCAAAGGCATAACTTATTGAAGCGGGACGCGAAGATTGGCGATCATCCAAAAAGGCCCTAACAAGGCATGAGGAGCTCTATTTTTGCTAAAGATCCAAAGATGATGTGAAGTATCATTATTCCTAAATCAATATGAAGGATCGAGACACACGACGAGAAGCAATTACTCCCCTAAAGATCATGGAGAAAGTCTATCGAAAAAGACCCTAACAAGGTATGAGAATAAATATATCCAAGTCCGAAAAGGAGGCGGATCGTTGTATATCAAAATCCAAAGTAAAGATTAAAGAAAAATGATGAAGTCGTGGTCCAATATGAAGAATCTCTCAAAAACGTCAAGTGAAGAAATTCCAAATATATGAAGAGAAGACCATAATTTCAAGAACGTCTTCCCAAGATTTGAAGTATGAAGTACATGCCAAATATCGGTCCGAGAAAGGTCTCAAATCGTGAAACGAGTTATGCCAAGATATGAACTTAAGGAGATACACGAGAAGTCGTTTTAAAAGATTTTGTCCTTCGGCTAACTATTGATCAAATCGTGCTACTTTGCTTTCGGACTAATAACTACTCAAATAAGTCAATATGAATCACTTGAGATCCATGACAAATAGATAAAAAAATGCTAGTAACCCATTTCCTTTTATAATAACTAGGATTGCGGGGAGAAAAAGTATTACACAATTTGGACGTATGAGTAGTGTTAGCATTGTGACTTGTACCAACAATGATCTTGTTTTTGCACTTAGCATGGAATGTATGACAATCAAGGATGACGAAGTTTAATCTAAGGGACATTTACTTGTTTCTATTCTTTGACCCTAAAAGTCACTTTTTGTGATGAAAATCATACATTATGTCTTTACACATCATCGTAGTATGTTGCAAGTCTTTTACTCTTCAATAAAAGGTTAATAAATTTGAACTTTGGTGATGCTTAGATACTTTATTCTAGCATTGCGTGAGGGCACGGCAATGGCTTAGTATGGGGGAGTGATGAGATGGCATTTATACATGATCTCATCGTTCTTTTCGGGCTTTAAATGCATAAAAATGTCATAAAATACCATATATATGCTTGTGTTTGTTTACTTGTGTATTTTAGGTATGGATATCGTCAAAAAGACAAAAGATCACAAGTTACAAGGAAAAAACGGACACGAGAAACAAAGCCGTACAAAGAACCGGGCCTTAATCAGGGAATTCTCAACAAATACCCTTGAAGACTTGAAGACAAACAAGATTGATCCTCATTTATTGAAGAAATGACACTTAAAACCCTTGTATATTAATAATTACAAGTTTGGTCCCTTAAATTTGTCAAAATTACACAAAAGGTCCTTCAACTTTGAAGAAATGGCAAGATTAGTCCCTCAACAAATCAAAATTGCCAATAATGGTCCCTCATGAAGTCAAAGAAACAAATGAAGACCTTTGAAGATCAACAATGTCCAAGATCAGCCCTTGAATTATCCAAAAATGGCAAAAATAACCCTTGAAATCCTTTTTCCAAAGTTTTGTGCCAAAAGTGACAAATGGTGAAACTTATTAACAAAGGAGAATACGTTTTAGGGCTGAAATGCTTTGTTTACCAAAAATCTCAAAACACAAGGACCTAAGTTGCCACTTTCAAACTTTCAAATCTGAAAATGCGCCAAACAAGTTCCACTCCACCAAAAACGGATCAAAGGGGTCCACTATTCATGTTCTTCCACCCAGATTTTACTTTTACCCAACAAAGGGTTAATCCAAATTACCTTGACCAAAAAGTAATTAACCCTCACACGTATACATCCCACACTTGAACTCACCCATCACATCACCATGGACCCCACCCCCAATTCCCCCTCAACCAATCAGAATGCAACTTAACCCCCAAGTTATCCTACGTGTCCAAATCAACAGCCTAGGATCCTTGCTTCATTCCAAAGCTAAAATGAACAGCCTTGATCACTTTGGACAGCTCACACCAAGGATTCGTCTAGAAGAACCAAGGGCATTATAGAGAAATCACATCTAGGGTTTGTGAATAGTGTTTAGCCAGGCATTTGCCTATAAAAGGAGACCTCAACATGTGAGAGTCCCTTTGTTCCAGTTTTAGGCTATTAATCTTTGTAATTCCTTTTTAAGCTTAATAAAATTTGAATTTCTGAAATTTGAAATCTCTTTTTGATTTAGTTAAAAGTTTGGTGTTTGAGTAGCCTAATTCTGAGTTCCACTTGATTGTTAAGACCTATCTTAATCTTGTGGTTAAGGCACGTCTTGTTTCATTATGTTTTTAAGGTTTGAAAACCTTGAAATCCTAGGTTCTGTTTTGGTTTATTTTGTGTACTAACCCTTGACCATTTGCTATAAGCTCTTACAAGCTTGTTGACACCAAGCTTGTGAAGGGATTAGAGCCCTTGGTTGAGTTGTTTGCTGCTTGTGTTGAAGATATCAAGTCCTTGAGGTTCTACTTTGAACCATCAACCAAGGCAATTTGCATCTCCTTATTTGAAGTACCTTGGTCTTGTTCTAGTTGTTGAACAAGGTCCAAGGAGCATTGCTGGCCTTCCTAGGATGTTGTGTAAGGCAGGTATAAGCTCTTGTTAAGATTCCCCTAAAAATTTCATGTTTATGACTGTTTTGGATTTTGTGCTTTGATTTTGAGTATTTGTGTTTGTGCTGGTGATTTATGTGTTTGATTGTGTTAGTTGCTGCCTAGTAAGTGTTTTTGATCATTAAAATCAGTAGGTTATTAGAAGAAATCACAAGTTTCTTTGATAAGTGACTGATTAAGGAGTGTTTGGGATTACTGCATAAGTTTGGATTGTGGCTTGTTAAGTGCTTGTGTGTTGTTAGCAAGTGTTGGTATCTGTTATTTAGGTGCATATGTTCATCTGTTTGTAGGTTTTGTGGTCTTGAACACATAGATTCATAGATTGGCTATAAAATCTTCATAACTTGGTAAAATTGGCTAGGATTTTGAGGACACCTAGATCTAGGCTTAGGCTAGGGCTAACAAGTGCTAAATCATAGTTAATCACACCAGAGAAGAAGGATTTGAGGCTTGAACTTGGATCAAGTGTGAAGTATATCAGCAAACTTGTTTCTGCATATGTTCATTGTTCATTAGTAACTTTTTATGCTTTGATCTTGTTATTTACTTTGATTCAGTGTTAGATTCTTGTTGCTTTGTGTTTGTTGTTAGTTTACATAGCTTGTGTATGCATCCTGTTAAGTTTGGTTGGCTTATTTTGCTTATTTCTGCTTATTAAGTGCTTAACTGCTTAATTGCATATCTGGTGCATATTTGGTAATTGTTTGGCTTATTGTGGCTTATTGTGTGGATCATTTTGTGATTTTATTGTTGCTATTGACTCCTTGTGATTCACTGATCACAAGGGTGCCTTTGTTTCCAATTGAATCAAACCAGAACTCTCATATAAGCTTGGTCAAATAGTCAAAGCAGTGGGAACTCCTTTCCCCTGCTAGTTACCACTGATAGTGCAAATTTGTGGTCAGCTTATCAATAAGCTATAACAGCTTATTCCAACCTGCAACAACTTTGTTTTTGTAATAGGTGCTCATATTTTGACCCATTTGTTCATACTGGAGCATTTGGGTGGTTGACTTTTAGGTTTGACTAGAAAACCAACTCCTTTGACTTTTACATAAGTTCATTTGTGCTTATTCTGGCTTATTGGTTGTGCTTATTGGATTTTTGTTGATTGATTTTGCTTATTGAGTCCATTTGAAAGCTTTTTCAAGTTGAATCAAGTCCTGAGGTGCATTATTTCTCAAAAACGACTATTTTGTCGTTTTGTGGATTTTTGCTTTTCTATTTTCTGGCTTATTGAGTGAGCTTTTTCAAAAATTCTTTTTACAGATCTCATAAGCATCCCAAAAGAAGGTTGTGTGTCCAATTAGAGCTTATGGCATTAGCTTATGGCTTAATGGGCTGAAAAGCCCAATAAGAATAAGATTTGTGTTCAATAAGCTGTGATAAGCTCATATTCAGCTTTTGGGCCTTTAGAGTTTTGTTCTTAGAATTGAATTTTAAGTCAGATAGGGCTTTTCCAAGTCAATTGGGCCAAGTTTGACTTTTTGGGCCCAAAAGCCCATTTGTGTTGACTGATTTTGGATTTGGCCCATTTGAGGGCCCATTAGGGGTATTTTGGTAATTTCACTTTGATTTTCTGATTATTTAGGTTAAAATAAACTAGTTTGCAAGTTTTTAGAATTTTTTATAATTTTTGGATTTTTAATATTATTTTATTATTATTTTTAAATTTTCACATTTTCCAACTTTTTACATTTTTCTTAGGTTAATTACATTTAAATAGGAATTTAGTAACTTTTAGAATAATTTTATCTCTTTTAGATTAATTTTTATAATTATTTTAAGTTTTAATAGTTTTTAAATCATTTTAAATAGTTTTTATTAGTTTAAAAATTTCTAAAAATAGTTTTTAATATTTTTAGGTCATTTTAGAGGTTTTCCAATTGAAAAATCTTTATTTGGGCTTTTTAATAATTTATTTGATTTTTAGGGCTTTAATTAGCATTTAAAAATTGAATATTTAATTATTTAAAAGGCTTGAAAAAGTTTTGATCATTGGTAAACTCTTAGTTTATTATTTTTTATTTTTGGTGAATTTTTGGAAATTTTTAGAATTTATTTTTATTTTTGTGGTTTTTAAGGTTCTACGTTCTAACTTTCTAGTAGTGATTTTTTTGTTAATTTTTATTTTTACGTCTTCGTCATCTTCTTTTCTAATCCCCTTCTAAACCAATCATTAATCACAAACTTTAACAAGTTTTTCACAACACATATACCTCCTTGGGAAACGAACTTTCTCACCATTAAGGGTCATTAGTGTTGATTTTCCTAAATCATCACTCGATACTTACCGCTTTTACGCCTTTTTCCTAAAGGGTGTATTTTACCACAATCAAAACTCAACTTGCCTTATCGGTGGATGTCTGGGTAAATCTTTAGGAAATACCTAAAGAAATTCACAGATAAAAGGTACATCTTCCAATCGTTTCTCCTTAGACTCATTCCCGGTCACTTGAGCTAAAAATAACTCGCAACCGTTCCTGATGTACTTTTGGACTTTAAAACATGAAACGATTTTCAAACGGGATTCACCTCGATTATCATCAATTACTAACGTCCTATTCCTAAGAGGAATCTTAACCTTCTTTTCTCCACATACAATAGTAGCATTATTCAACGACAACCAATCCATACCAATGATAATATCAAAACTACCTAATTCTATCAACATCAATTCAATCGGAAAGGAATAGTTTAAGTGATTTAGAGAGCATCCTTCTAATAGCTTATTAGTTTTTACTAATTTACCATCAGCCAATTCCACCTCGTAACTGGTATTTATCTCAACAGGTTCAATGTCAATAAGGGCACTAAATTTAGTTGATACAAAGCTCCTATCAGCACCCGAATCAAATAAAGCAACAGCATAATGAATGTTGAGTAAAAACATACCAGTAACGACATTCGGATCCTCTTTCTTCACCTCGATTGTTCCAAGTTGATAAGCACCACCCTGGGGGTTTCTTCCAGGTACAATAGCTTTCAACTTAGGGCAATCCGATTTGACCCTCTTCGTTACATTTGAAGCAAATGATTCCCTTCTTACACCTTTCAACTTTGTGTCCAAGCTTTCCGCAATTTTGGCACTTCCAGCAGTCGCCAGCATGCCTCTTGTTGCCACACTTAGGAAATTTTTCATCATTGTGCGGTGTGTTGTTGGTAAGAGCATTTGCATTCCCCTTTCTCTGGTTCTGACGGCGATTGAAATTCTTCCTATTATCACCTATATGTACACGATCGCCATTACCCTTTCTTTTCTCACCGGTACGTGCTTCATCTTCCCTATCCTGAATTATTTGCCCTATGAGTTGGTAAGCCATTCGAACAGCATCATCAATGGTCAGTGGTTTTGATGATGTCACGTCCCCTCGGATGTTCTTGGTTAACCCATTAATATATTGCTCAATTCGGATCTCTTCGGGTTCCACCAATCGAGGACACAGCAAGGCCAACTCATGAAATCGGTTTGTGTAGCTATCAATGTCCACAACTTTCCTTCTCAGATGAATCAACTCTTGTTCTAACCTAATGATCACACTACGGGGACAAAATTCCAAAGTCATCTATTTCTTAATTTCAGCCCAAGGAGTAGCATTAGCAACATCAATACCCATGAAATCAATTCTCCCGTTCCACCAAGTCAACGCACGACCTTTAAGAGTAGCCATAGCAAAAGTCACCTTATCTTCCTCCCTACACTTACTAATCCTAAACACCGACTCAATCTTCTCAATCCACTGGCTTAATCCTACATCACCTTCAGTTCCATTAAAGGTAGAGGTTCACACTTCATGAACGTCACATAAGTATAGACACTGACTTCAGGTGCATTAGGTCCAAGTCCTCCTACATTTCCTCCAGCATTAGCATTCACATTATTAGCATTTACATTCACATTAGTACCACCAATTCCACTACCACCAGCTCCACTACCGCCAGCTCCACTACCGCCAGCTCTACTACCGCCAGCTCCACTACTGCCAGCTCCATTTCTAGCATTTGCCATAAATTCAGTCATAGATGCGGTAACTTGCTCTGCAATAACTCTACGTACATCATCCTTAGTCACAACTTTCTTGGGCGGCATGGTTCTATAATTTCACAATTTCAAAGTATTAAGCATTCACCCAACAAGGGATTCATATAAGATGGATTGAATTCATAATCAAAATACAAATAAGGCACAATATGGAATTCAAGACAAGATACATATTTCATTGGATTTGAAATAAAAGCATTGTCTTCATTTACATCCCATATCAAAGTTTCTAGCATTATACAAGCCCAAAATTCGTGCCAGATCCATTAACTAATAAGTCGGTTCAGTCAAAGTTACAAAAGGTACAAAAGATACAAAGGTCACTACTAAATATAGACTGGTCTACTGAGAACCGCCAGATGGTCCATCATCCATCGTCTTCTGTATTTTCATCGGACGATCACAAGACACATCTTCAGCTGGGCGCTTACGGATCACTCCTCTTTCAACCATCTCAGTATAAAATCTACTGTTCCAACCAACAGATATATTCAACTCTTTTTTAGCCTTCTCACGCATCGCACGAGCTACACTCAACTGAATCTCCATAGTATTCACCTTTTTCTTCATTTCAGCAAACTCACCACTTTCTAACACATATAACCTCCTAAAAGCCTCATTCAAACCACACTCTACATCAGTCAAATCCAAATTAATCAATTCCCGCTCTTTCTCACCAACCTTAGTCTTCGACTCCAAATAAGCAACATGAGTCTGAACAACACCTAATCCAACCTCTGCCATACTACCCTGAGCACGGGAAGCATCTAAATCACGTCTCAAGGCCCAAGGTGCAAGACCATCAATACGACTAGCCTCTCGAACCCTAGACGACTCTCCTATCACATGTCTACGAGTAGCAATACCATCAGGTGCATCATCATCCTCATCATCCTCTGATTCAGAATCAGATTCAGACAATTCAGACAGTTCATCTCTAAGTAGCTCAATCTCATAATCAGACCAATAAACTGGAAGGGGTAAGGGCTCACCCTCCAGTACATCATAAGGGTAAATAAGCTCAGCCTCATCATCATCATCATCAACCTCATCATCTATACCTATCTCCTCCTCGACATCCTCGTCGTCATCCTCATTATCTACATTATCTATCCCAATCTCATGATCATTCTCAATACCAACATTATCATTCTCATTCTCTACCACATCAACCCAAGGGGCAATCTGATCTCCTAGTCCTATCATGGGCTCGAGATCCTCAAATGGTTCCTCCTCATCATCATCCATATCCTCATTTACATCATAATCCACTAAGTCTAAATAAGGGTTATCATCTACATTAGGTTCGAGAATAGCATGGTTCTCTACAGGAATATTAGGGTCAGCCATGACAATCTGTATTTTATATGTATCTCGTATTAGCATAAAATAATTATCAAACAGTTACATACTGAAACCACGATATATACATATATATAAATTAAATTATATATATCAAAATATATGTCTTCTCAATAAGGCTTGTTGGTAACGTTGGAGATCTTTGGCACCGTTATAGTCAAAAGATTTTTCAAATATTTTCTCAAATGTTTATAGTTAAAAGATTTTGAAAAGTTTTGTTCAAAACCTTGGTTTTTAAAATCTTTCGTTCTCTATAATGAGAGCTCTGATACCAAACTGTAACACTCTCAAATTTCATAACGGTACAGCAGAAGAGTCTTTAGAGTGTTACGGGATAGCACAATAACTCCAATCATATACAACACATAAAAATGGTTGTACAAGGTTTAACATGCATTCATTCGAAATAAAAGTTTCAAGTGTACAACAGGTCCTAAATTATACAGGTCATTAAGTTTACAAAACATAGATCGAATAAACAGTTTTATTATTATGTGGGCCATCAGAGTTGATCTCCATCCGAATTACCTTCAAGCACCTGAGATAAAAACATGCAAAAATCATATCAGCGAATGCCGAGTGAATTCATAGAGTTTAATAAAATTGTTATATAAAACAATCATTAAAATCAGAACACAAGTATGATATCAGAAGTAAGTCCTCGTATTGCTAGTCAGGCAATATAATAAGCAAAGCATACATCTTAAACCGTCCATGAGACCGTAGCCTCAGTATTACCATTATAGGTAATATTATTATCGTTATTTGCATCATTATTGAATTGTATTGGATTATTATTAGCCGCATGATATTGCTACCTTACTATCACAAACAACGGGCCACGAACCCGACAAACAATTTACCCATCTAAGTTAGCGTGTCGCCACAAAAATCACACTATGGAAATCTTCTCATACATAAGTTCGCTTACCAATCAATGTGGTACGACGGGGATCAACCGTCAAGGCGCGAACTAGGGTGATCGTCCCCAAATACTACTATCATATTCATAAGCGTCTACCAAATCCCGGTAGTTCACAATTCATGCTAATGGGACTTTAAGTGACATAAACTAACTACTAATAATCTTTTTTATCTCTTTTATTGGGTCATTTCATCATTCGGGTCCATATCATTAAGCATACCATCGGGACTACTTGTGTTCTATTTTTATCAAAAACTAGCATGTTATCTCCCTCGCGGGTTTACAAATCATTTTATAAAACATTTAAAAGAGTGCGAGGCTATAAGAGGTCCATAAATTCTAAGGATTAAGTACGTTGTGATTTATCTATTGATATGGATGAGAAAGGTAGAGAGATAAAGGAGAGAAAAAGAAGAAAGATGGAATGTGATTAATGGTTAAGTGTTCAACCCCTCCTAACATGCTAGGAGGGGGTTTATATAGCCAACCCTACATGTGGGCTATATAGGCTATATTGCATCACGAGCCCAATATCATTGGAGTGACCATCCTTTCTAAATACATAAAAACGTATTTCCAACAATCTCCCCCAAAGGGAGGTCACTCCAAGTTACAATGTCCTAAATAGTCTATAGCTCGTGATCTATGCTAACAATGATGTGACCGAGACTTTCCTTGGAAAAACGTATTTCCAACAATCTCCCCCAAAGGGAGGTCACACCATTTTACAAAATCTTAAACCTAGCATACTATGCTTGAGTCTTCGATCTTGTTCTTGTGAATATGCTGATGAGATCTTTGACTTTGGTCTTGAGCATGTGTCCTTTCTTTGACCTTGTGCATTCATCACTTGTGACATCTGCCTCCTCGTGACTTCATCTTCCACATACTTATACTTTTATAAATTCTTGAAAGCTTCAGAGTTTGATACAGCGGAAGACTTGACTTTTAGACTTTCTTGAATTTGATGAAGTATTAAGTGCATATAGTATAAGCATGTGGTGACGACTTCTTCTGGATTGTACACCGCAATGCCACCTTCTTGTTACGCTGCATAAGACAATTAGCAACAAACCATATACACGGATGAAATGACCTTGAACATTTCATTCTAATTCGGTAGCATTTTACCTCCGGTCGGTGAAGACAGTTGGACGATATTAACTATCGTACTTGTGGCAGGTAGTTTCAATTAAGAACCTCATTGACAAGATTTCGCGGGTAAACTCGTTCTCTTTATTCGACCGTCCAAAGCTGACTGCGAACATAAAGAGTGAATCATTTGGATAATAATATCCGCATGATTTGAAGCCGCCAATTCATGTTCCTGGAACAAGTGAAATTCAATTAAGAACCGCACCATCGTTGCTTTCCAGTTGTCACGAGCTTGATTCGTATAGAATCTTGCAAGTTACCTACCAAGTGCTGTTTGAGGTTAACACTAGAAGGATTTCCACTCATCACTGTGAACACTAAGGTATCACTCTGAGTGTTCTGGCAAGATCACTAAGATATTGCGTAGAGGCCAAACACCGGTTTAAATTCATTTAAGAATTAAACCACTGTTGCTTTCCAGTTATCACAAGTTTGATTCATAAAAATCGCACAAGTCACCTACCATGAGCTTTTTGATATTCGCTCAAGAAGGATTTCCATCTTCATTGTAAATACTTTCGTATTACTCGGATGTTTAGGCAAGATCATGAAGATTTTGCGTAGGGCTCTTAAAATATTTCTTACTTTTCACAGTGTGTAAAGAAGCAAGGAATTCTGAAAGTGTGTCCTAATGAGATATTTGATGATCTCAAATGGCTCTAGACTCGATCGTGCACATTGGATTTTAGTGATCGGAGGCTGGAGAGGAGTGCCACCTTTTCAATACCAATTTATTCGAAGTGAATAAATCAATAGATAATGCGTTGACTCCGTGTGATTAAAACAAATATCTTTTAAGAGATATCTGAGTTAGCTGGGATGGGTTGTGCCTTGCATCACTGGGTCCATGATGTCTGTCTTGAATATCAAGAATCATTAAACAATGATCTTAATAGCATATGTATTGACCTGGTTTCTGCCTAAGTTGTAAGGAGGGCTTTTTTCTTTACACCCTTTATCTTTACAATTCTTTTTCATTCTTCAACCCCTTCAATGCTTACCAATACGTCATCACTAGCACCTTGTTGTGATTGTTCCAGTGCTAACTTAAGTACTTGGTCGGCATTCGGCTACGTTCACAATCATTCTCCATCTTTCCTAAGGACTACTATTTCTAGCTATAGAATGTCCTTAGGAAGATTCATCCGGTTCTAGAGGAATCATTGGACTTTAACCTATCCTACCATCCTTATGTCACCACAATCTTCACCGTCGTGAATAGAGATGTTTTGGGTAAGTATATGTCACCATGAAATCCATTTTGAAGTGCAAATCCATTTTTCTCCCCCTTAACATATGCCACGATATCCGAAAACATTTCGCACATGTCGGGATGAGCTATCACGTTAAGTCAAACCATTTATGATTAATCATTTCCCATATTAAATCACATTTTCTCCCCCATATTAAAAATATTAACCCAATCGATGTTTTTAATATCAATTTATTTAATAGCATTTTAAGAAAATTTGGGAAGAAAAATGCAAAGCCAATTATCTTCATGAATTACACAAGCTCCCCCTCAAATAAATGAGGGTGTACTTGAAACGTAAATTAAATACTTTTAAACACAAGTGTAAGGTATTTATCACGTGCAAAGATCATATATGATAATGTATTCACAAGATTAGCAATTTACGAGGTTGGACCTGAATGATGAAGAACATCATATGAAAAATTCACATGGTTCTTGTTCACGAATGTTGGTCACCTTGTCACGTCTGAAGTTATCTCTTGACTCCATGTGTATGATTGATATCGTTGTCTTGACACCAATATGTGAACTTGGCACTCTCGGCATCAAGGATTCTGAATGCTGGACAATTGGTCCCCCTCAATTGTTGACCCGTGTTCTATTGAAAGAGTTGTAGTCACCGTTTGAGTAGTCGCATCGTCGAGTATGTAGATATCAATTGTAAGTTGCTACGGTTGGTGGAGATGATAACTTCATAAAAACAAGAGTTCTCTTGTTTTAACAAATAAATGCACTGACATGTACATATATTCGTGTTAGATTGTGTTATTCCGTAAACACAATCCCTTACATGGTTATAAAATAAACCATGGCTGAGAAAATTAATTCTCATGGTTGAGTCAAAGCTTTTCGGTGAAATGCTTGACTTGGGTATGAAAAGTGGGTTACTATCTGAAATAATAGCAAACCATTTTGAACATGTTTTAAAACATTTGAACTTCTGCTCGAACTTTATTTACAACCCCGTGTCATTATTGAATGACATTTCTAGTATCGTAAATATTATCGATTCCAGAAGACATGCTCTTTTTATCAAAACATTTTTGAACACACAATTTTGAAAGATTTAGAAAAACCTTTTGAGAAATTCTCGAAAAATTGTGTTCATTGTTTTGAAAACCAATTACTTGAGCTTAAGATGTTGAATATCTTACAAAACGAGCTCAAGTCCAAGAAGTTGTGAACTTCCCGTTGTTAAGGATAAGTTACCATCGGCGATAAACTTTCCTTTTAACTAAAGAAAGAGTCCTAAGTTGAAATTTACTTAGAAGTCGTGTTCATGAGCTTGAAAACTTTTGAATGTTTTAGCGGAAAGCTCATGACCGAGAAATATGAATTTCTCGTTATGAGGAAAAGTTTTCTTAATTAAAAGATACACTTTCCTTTGTGAGCTTAAAACTTGGAATGTTTTAATACAAGATCATGACCGAGAAAATTTAATTTCCCGTTACGAGGATAAGTGATGAGATGGCATTTATACATGATCTCATCGTTCTTTTCGGGCTTTAAATGCATTAAAATGTCATAAAATACCATATATATGCTTGTGTTTGTTTACTTGTGTGTTTTAGGTATAGATCTCGTGAAAAAGACAAAAGATCACAAGATACAAGGAAAAACGGACACGAGAAACGAAGCCGTGCAAAGAACCGAGCCCTAATCATGGAATTTTCATCAAATACCCTTGAAGACTTGAAGACAAAACAAGATTGATCCTTATTCTTTGAAGAAATGACACTTAAAACCCTTGTATATTAATAATTACAAGTTTGGTCCCTTAAGTTTGTCAAAATTGCAAAAAGGTCCTTCAAGATTGAAGAAATGGCAAGATTAGTCCCTCAACAATTTCAAATTGCCAACTATGGTCCCTCATGAAGTTTAAGAGACATTGAAGACCTTTGAAGATCAATATTGTCCAAGTTCAGCCCTTAAAATATTCAAAAATGTCAAAAAAGTACCCTTGATAAGCCTTTGTGGAAAGTTTGTGCCAAAAGTGTCAAATGATGGAAGATATTAACAAAGGGGTGCAAGTTTTAGGCTGGAAATCTTTAAAGGCCAAAAAAACCAAAAACCAAGGACCAAAAGTGACAAAGCTGAAACATTTAAATAAAAATGCGCCTAACACCCAACAAACCCCCAATTTCGGATCAAATAGAGCACTATTCACCTTCTTACCACCCCAGATTTTACCCTCACTTTTCCTTGGGTAAAACTCAATTAAACTCTCACACACTTAATTCACACACTCACAAACCTTTCCCACTCCTAAAAACCTGCATCCCACTCATGTGCACCAAACCCCCAATTCCCCAATCCACCAATCACATCATTCCTTAGCCTCCAAGACTAGTGACGTGGCAAAATGGACGTCTAAGATGCTATGCTTGCTCACAAAGCAAAATTTAAAGGCCAAGATCAAATGAGAGGACAAAATGCACTCAAGGGCACATTTGGGATTTTCTATGTATTAGGGTTTTATGTTTTTATGCTTCTAGGATGTTCTATAGGCTCTATAAAAGGAGACCCAAGTTGTGGTGATCCCTTTGTTCCAGTTTCTAGTCTCTCACATGTAATTCCTTTTTAAAGAAATAAAAAGTTTGGTTTTTGAAATATTCAAGTGTAATTCCTTTTTTATTGTTTTTAAAAGTTTGTGTGTTGTGAGGAGATTGATTCTGAGTTCCACTTTTATTTGGTTAAGCAACTTTGATTTTCAAAGTTGTTTAAGGTTTTGTGATTTTGAGAGATTTTGGTAAAATCTTCTCAAAAGGTACTTTGGTGTTTATGGTTAATGTTATTGGTGATATAGGGTTTTAGAAAACGTATTTAGAAGGTTGGAAAGATTTTGAAAGTATTTTGGAAAGAAGAAAAAGGAAACATAAAAAATATATATTGTTATATTATTTTGTTGTTTTCTTGTTTTGTGATTACAATAGTTTGAAGGCTTGTTGATTTAGTTCAGCTCCAACCCGGGTTGGATTGGAGGAGGATTTTCATCCTCTAGGTTCTTGGATGTAAGAACCTAAGGTATCTTCCTTTTACCTTGAAAAAGTTCAAAAATAGCTAGTTGTATGATCTTAAGTGATTTGGTGATTAAGTGTGTTTATATTGCATGATTTGTGTTCTAGTGTGTATGTTTACATGTTAGATGCACTTGGAATCAATTTGGTAGCTTTTGTAAGCATGTTGGTATGTTAAAAGTTGGTTTTTAGATTTTAAAAGGGTGTTTGGCAACAGGTTTAAGCAGGACATCTAGATTTGTTTTGATAATTAAAAGGTGTTAGATTGCTTGTTTAGGGTTGATTAAGGTTATTAGTAAGTAGTTAATTAGTTTGGAACAAGATTTGAACAAGTTTGTTGAGTTTAAAAGGTAAAAAGGGTGTTAAAAATCTGCATATTGCTAAATTGCTTGGTTTTTCATGCATATGATTGCTTGATTTTGATTGCTAAGTGTTTTATCCTTGTGAGTTTTGACTCCTTGAGCTTCAATAAGCTCAAGGGTGCCCTCTTGTACCAAAAAGCATACCAAAATAAGCCAAGGTCAAGTCCTCTTGGCCAAACTCATAAACACACAAGTTCAACCTGCTGGTGCAATAGTTCATAACCAGGTTCGTCATACAAGTTGCGGCGCAAGACAACATGTTGCGGCGCAACTGAAGTACCTGCAGATCTTGGTGATCTCGCAACACTAGTTGCGGCGCAAGACCCCACTAGTTGCGGCGCAACTAGTGACTTTTATTTTTTTTTTGGAGTGTTTTAATATTATTTTATTAATTAATTTTCAAAATTTTATTTTTCTTTCTTTTTCATTTTTCCTAGGTTCTTTGTCATTGATTAGGACTATTTCCATTTTTAGATTATTTTTATAACTTTTAGATTTATTTTTATAATTATTTTAAGTTTAATTAATTTTTAATTATTTTAAATCATTTTTTGAGTTTTAAAAATTGCTTTAATAGGTTTTAATTTTTAGAAAATTACTTTTTAGTCTTCTAATAATATAAGTTAAGTAATTGTTCAATAAAATCATATTTTTGACATTTGAATTAGTTAAATTTAATTTTAGGGCTTTAATTAGCATTTAAAATTAATTATTTAATTAATAAAAGGTTTTAAAATATCTTTGTTGGATTTTTATCTTTGTTTATATTATTTGAGACTTGTTTTTAGCCTTTTTGATATTTAGTTTTTAGTTTTAATAAATTTTTAATTTTAGTGATTTTTCTACGGTTTTACATTTTCGTTTTTTACGTTATAGTGTAATTTCCAAGAAACCGTCATTCCATCTTCTCAATATTAATCTCAAATACATACAAGTTAATTCACGACACCATACCTCCTTGGGAAACGAATCTTTCATCTTTTTAAGTGACTGAGGGTCATTAGTGCACGGTTTTCCTAAACCGTCACTCGATACTTACCGCTATTTACACTCTTTGTTTTCCTAAACAAGAATTGTATTTTACTACAATCATTTTTGGCGCCGCTGCCGGGGAGGTGTGTCGTGATTTAATTTGGAAAATTTTGTTTTTGATATTATTCATAATAATATTTGTGTTAAGTGGAACTCCCTTAACACGTATTATCGGTTTTCTCGGTTTTTTTTTTGTGAATATTATTAATATATTGTATTAAGTATCACAACCAAAATACAATATCTCCAAAAGTGTGAAAACACAACCTTGATTCGGGATTTCATCACTCGATCATTGTATTCGAATCTCAAACAAAAAGAAAAGGCAAAAATAGATAAATACTTTCGAGAAGCTTGATTTTGAAAGATACGAACTATAAGGTGGGTATAAGGCGGGTATTATAAAATATACCCTAAGGAAAAAGGCTCTTAAGTGCTTCGCGCCGCCTCGTTTCCCCGCTTGCTTGTGAGTATTTTGAGATTGAAAGCTAATCGAGGGTTTTGCCGCCCAAAGTATTAATACGTATACTATATTTGCTTGGTTTTCTTTGTGATTAAACCCTCGTGAACAATTTGGTTTTCACCAAAGTTCTAAAGTCATTCGAAGGCGTTCACTCCACGTGATCGTTTTCATTCCTTTGAGGCTTCTTTAATCAAGAGTTTGATTCGAGGAGAGATTTTGTAGATTGTTGTCTACGAAGATACACCCAAAATCCAAAAAAATTAAATATCATCAAAAACACAAAAAAAATTGAAAATCCACAAAACAACCAAAAAGAATCTTCTTTGCTCACCTCCCATTCTTCGTGAAGTTTATGATCACTCGTAATCAAGCTAAACGAGCTCGTAAACGTCTTCAAAAGCAAGCAAATCAAGGATCGTTGATTGTCGAAGAACCTCCAATTGTTGAACCTATTATAGAACAAGAAGTCGTAATGGCTAATCGTACTATGATGGAGTTGCTACAAGCACCCACCGAGGGTTTTGGAGAGGCCATTGTTATTCCCGCCATCCTTGCGGAGAATTTCGAGATTAAGACGGGTTTAATGTCGATGCTACAAGCAAACAAATTTCGAGGTCACGAGAAAGACAACCCGCATTACCACATTAGGAATTTCAACCGTCTCACCGCCACTAGCAAATTCAAGGATGTTCCGCATGACGCCATTAAGATGATGTTGTTTCCATATTCGTTGGATGGACCCGCAAAAATTTGGCTCGAGAAAGAACCGCCAAATTCGATTTTAACATGGGCCGATCTCGTTTCTAAGTTTGTGAACAAGTTTTTTCCACCATCGAAAACAACACACTTAAAAAATGAGATTTCACGATTTGTGCAACGTAACAATGAAAGTTTTTCAATGGCATGGGAACGATTTAAGGAGATGTTACATGAATGTCCTCATCATGATTTTTCGGAATTGCATCAAATAGATACTTTTTATAATGGGCTTAATGATCATGAACGAGATTATTTGAATGCCGCCGCGGGTGGTAATTTTTTGTGCAAGACGACAAATGAGGCTTTACAAATCATTGAAAATCGATCTAAGGTTTATAGCCCTCGTAACACACCGAGTGTTGCCAACATGGGTTCGTCATCGTCGTCACAATCGTCTCGTAGCATTAATGCCTTACATGATGAAGCTAATGAGGAAAATCGGTTTTTTGATAGATTTGCTAATCTAATGTCCCATTGGAAGGCTCAAGAAGCTTCCAATTCCGCTTCGGTTAAAGCGGTTGCTAAGAGTTGTTTATCGTGTGGAGGAGCTCATGATTTATCCGAGTGCATTACCGCGGATGGTAACACTTCGAGTGCTTATGTAGCAACGGGAACTTACAACCAAAACGGCCAAGGTTCCCGCCAAAATCAAGCTCCACCAAATCAAAATGTTAACAATTATCGAAACAACAACCAAGGTAATTACCAAGGCAACACACGCAATTACAACAAAGGGAATTATCAAAGTGGGAATGGACAAATCTCTAATCAAAACCAAAACCGTGATTTTCAAAACAATACACAAGGTTTTCAAAATGCTCACACGAAAAATTTGCAAGGAGAATTTTTGGATTATGCAAAAGCAAATGATGCAAAATTTGATAATATGCAACGTGAGATGATTAGCTTAAGGTCCGAGTTGAAAAACGAGCTTAAAAATGAACTTGCTAATGAACTTAAAACTCATGCTAATAAAATGGAAGGAAATGTCCAACGTCTTCAACAAAACCAACAAAAGATGGAATTAGGACAACATGAGATTAAGCAAGAATTATTGAAAGCGGATGCTAGGCAATCAAAATTTGAGGACCGAATGGGTAAAATGTTTGAAGCTATCATGTGTAAGCCCTCTTCTTCGGGTGGTCTTCCTAGTGATACCATTAACAACCCGAGGGGAGAATTGAAGGTTGTTACTACACGAAGTGGTAAAACTTTCAAAGAACCAATCTCTCGTCCAAGTACTTCTACGGAGAAGGAAATCGAGAAAGAACCCGAGGTGGTGGTCGAAAAGGAGCACATTACAATCCCACGAAGTACCGCTCAAACCACACCTACGGTTGAACCAATACCAAATGTGGAACCCGAGTTTCCAAGGCCGTTGCCTAATGACCAACCCACACCACCTTTACCTTACCCTTCGAGACGTAACAAAGAGAAAGCACAAGAACGGAACAATTATCAATTTGAGCTATTTATGAAAATGTTTCGTGATTTGCATTTTAACATAAGTTTTGCCGATGCTTTAATCATGATGCCTCGATTCGCCGCAAACTTCAAAAGTATGCTAAACAACAAAGAAAAGTTACAACAATCGTCTAGTTGTTCATCGGTTTTTCTAAGCCGCATACCACAAAAAGTCGGTGATCCCGGTAAATTTTTGATTCCGTGTGCTATACAAGATATGGAGGAATGCTACGCCTTGGCCGATCTTGGTGCTAGTATTAATTTAATGCCTCTCGAGATTTTCAAATCGCTTTCGCTTCCGGCTCTTACTCCTTCGAACATGTCCATCGAGATGGCCGATCATTCTACGATCATGGCATGTGGAGTAGCCGAGGACGTTTTCGTTAAAGTCGGAAAGTTTTACTATCCCGTTGACTTTATCGTTGTAGATATTCCCATCGATCGGAAAGTTCCTCTAATTTTGGGTCGTTCATTTTTGGATACATCTAGAGCACTTATCGATGTTCATGCTCGTAAAATCACCCTTCGTTTCAATGAAGAAGAACTTGTCATCAATGCAACACAAAACTCCAATCTTTCTCATGTATATTCTATTGCAACTTTAAACCATGGTGACTCGACCAATGTCATTTGCAAAGAATTTTCACCAAGAGTTTTAGGGAATGTCTCCAAAAACAATTTACCATTTCCTCCGCCGGTGGAGGTTATGAGTACTAAGCCTACAAAGAAGAAACCATCAATACTTGAATCGAAAAATCCTTCACCTTCATTCTTGAAAAGTATTGATAAATTGCCGGTTTCTACGGAAGATCTTTCGGATGATGAATATATGGACCCCGATGGGGAGGTTTTCTTCGTCGATAAACGTTTTGAGAACTTGCCACCACCAAAACCAAAACGGTTTCAAAATGTGAGAATTTTTAGTGTGACTAACATCGTCTTAGAAACACCGAATATTTTCAACATAATCAAAAAGGGTTTTCATAAGGAGAGTTTAAAAGATAACAAAGGAAAAGATCTTAAATGTAATTTAATTGATTTTTCTACAAATCTAACTCCGTCATCACCGCGTGATTTGAGTACTACAAACTCGTCTACTCCTTTTGACGATGTTTTATGTGGTTCTAGTATGGGGGAAGCCCCTTATGTTCCCTCATCCTTGTCCACCGAGGACGAGATTTTCGATCCCGGAATTTCATGTAAAGGGAAATCTCGGTCTTCCACCGATGCAATAAATGGAAACTTTATCTATTTGCTTGGTGCGAGTCTACCTCGAGTAGCTCAAACGTTTGTCTTACCAATTGTCTCACCCTTCTACTTCTCATCTATTTTCTTCAAACTCTTTGAGTTTATGGCACATGTTCAAGTGGTGTTGAATTGTTTTTTCCATGAAAACGAGAACGCCATCTTCGACCCCGGTATTTTGCATCATCTAAGGACTTAGTCCTTTTTACCGGTTGCTTTTTGGGCCTTGTTTATCATGTAAGCCCCGCCAAAAATTGACCACACCATGATATCCCTAAATGTTCACATTTTGAGGGGATCGAGTCGAGCTCATGACTCGGTAATCAAAAACGAGGTGCCTCGTGGGGGAGATCCCATGCTTATCTTTATGCTTTATTATTCACTAATAAGGGGACTTGTACCCTTCCAACTCGTTGTCTCGTGGTTGTTTGTGATTGTGTTATCTAGATCATCATCATCGTCTACGATTGAAGACTCTCGTGTTCGTTTACGTGAGCCTCCATCGTTCGTTTGAAGAAGTTTTTCACGAATCCATGACATATCCTTTATTGTTCTAACAATTATCTTTTAGCATAATTAATAAACGGCTATAGATATATTGTTGATCACCCTTTCCATGCTAGATCCTAAGCATTTGATTCTTCGTCTCTAGTATGGGGGTGCTCCACCTTTAGACTCGAAACATTGAGGACAATGTTTACTTTTAGTATGGGGGGGTGAATAGGTACTTGCTTTGCTACGCCCTCACGTTTTCCAATTTTCAATGTTTTGTTTTACTAATAAGGCTCAAAATGGCCAAATTTTAAAATTTTTTCTTAGTTTTCATAAGTGTTTTTAAGACACGAATGTATATTTTCCGATGGGTAGAATAAGAGTTAATTTTTGACTTGATGGGCATTTGGAGCCATTTACATTCCTTAACCCGCTCAATTCAAGTTTTGCTAGACTTTTATATAGGGAGCTTTAAAACGCGAAAGTCTTAATTCATACGGGTTAAGAACAAGAACTTTTCGCAAGTTCCTATAATTGATTCTAGAAAGTCACTTATCAAGGGAACTTTAAAACGCATTCTCTAAACTTGAAAAAGTCAAAGAAAGTGCAAGATCCTATAGGTGGCTTAAAAACCCAAAACTTTGATTTGATATAGTCTTAATGAAAGCTAATCCAAATTTGGCTTAATTTTGACTTGCATGGCTAAGTATTCACGAGTCTCTTTAATTAGAGGTCTTTATATAGTGAAGAACGAGAAATGATAGAGTTAGACAAGTGATCATGCTAAACGTAGAACATGAAAGTGTTCTTTCAAAAACTCATATGTTTTTAATTGTGGCTTTTTCTTCCCATAAGATCAATGCATTAGGAATAAATCATAATTGCAATAAGTAAGGTCGTACGGTTTGAAAGGTTACTTAGCCTCTAGCGCAAGATCGTTTAAAAGTTGCTCGGGGTTGAATAGAGTTCATAGCCAAGGCATAACTTATTGAAACGGGACGCGAAGATTGGCGATCATCCAAAAAGGCCCTAACAAGGCATGAGGAGCTCTATTTTTGCTAAAGATCCAAAGATGATGTGAAGTATCATTATTCCAAAATCAATATGAAGGATCGAGACACACGACGAGAAGCTATTACTCCTCTAAAGAATGGAGAAAGTCTATCCAAAAAGACCCTAACAAGGTATGAGGATAAATATATCCAAGTCCGAAAAGGAGGCGGATCGTTGTATATCAAAATCCAAAGTAAAGATTGAAGAAAAATGATGAAGTCGTGGTCCTATATGAAGAATCTCTCAAAAACGTCAAGTGAAGAAATTCCAATTATATGAAGAGAAGACCATAATTTCGAGAACGTCTTCCCAAGATTTGAAGTATGAAGTACATGCCAAATATCGGTCCGAGAAAGGTCTCAAATCGTGAAACGAGTTATGCCAAGATATGAACTTAAGGAGATACACGAGAAGCCGTTTTAAAAGATTTTGTCCTTCGGCTAACTATTGATCAAATCGTGCTACTTTGCTTTCGGACTAATAACTACTCAAATAAGTCAATATGAATCACTTGTGATCCATGACAAATAGATAAAAAATGCTAGTAACCCATTTCCTTTTATAATAACTAGGATTGCGGGGAGAAAAAGTATTACACAATTTGGACGTATGAGTAGTGTTAGCATTATGACTTGTACCAACAATGATCTTGTTTTTGCACTTAGCATGGAATGTATGACAATCAAGGATGACGAAATTTACTCTAAGGGACATTAACTTGTTTCTATTCTTTGACCCTAAAAGTCATATTTTGGTGATGAAAATCATACATTATGTCTTTTCACAATCTCGTAGTATGTTGCAAGTCTTTTACTCTTCAATAAAGGTTAATAAAATTGAACTTTGGTGATGCTTAGATACTTTATTCTAGCATTGCGTGAGGGCACGGCAATGGCTTAGTATGGGGGAGTGATGAGATGGCATTTATACATGATCTCATCGTTCTTTTCGGGCTTTAAATGCATTAAAATGTCATAAAATACCATATATATGCTTGTGTTTGTTTACTTGTGTGTTTTAGGTATAGATCTCGTGAAAAAGACAAAAGATCACAAGATACAAGGAAAAACGGACACGAGAAACGAAGCCGTGCAAAGAACCGAGCCCTAATCATGGAATTTTCATCAAATACCCTTGAAGACTTGAAGACAAAACAAGATTGATCCTTATTCTTTGAAGAAATGACACTTAAAACCCTTGTATATTAATAATTACAAGTTTGGTCCCTTAAGTTTGTCAAAATTGCAAAAAGGTCCTTCAAGATTGAAGAAATGGCAAGATTAGTCCCTCAACAATTTCAAATTGCCAACTATGGTCCCTCATGAAGTTTAAGAGACATTGAAGACCTTTGAAGATCAATATTGTCCAAGTTCAGCCCTTAAAATATTCAAAAATGTCAAAAAAGTACCCTTGATAAGCCTTTGTGGAAAGTTTGTGCCAAAAGTGTCAAATGATGGAAGATATTAACAAAGGGGTGCAAGTTTTAGGCTGGAAATCTTTAAAGGCCAAAAAAAACCAAAAACCAAGGACCAAAAGTGACAAAGCTGAAACATTTAAATAAAAATGCGCCTAACACCCAACAAACCCCCAATTTCGGATCAAATAGAGCACTATTCACCTTCTTACCACCCCAGATTTTACCCTCACTTTTCCTTGGGTAAAACTCAATTAAACTCTCACACACTTAATTCACACACTCACAAACCTTTCCCACTCCTAAAAACCTGCATCCCACTCATGTGCACCAAACCCCCAATTCCCCAATCCACCAATCACATCATTCCTTAGCCTCCAAGACTAGTGACGTGGCAAAATGGACGTCTAAGATGCTATGCTTGCTCACAAAGCAAAATTTAAAGGCCAAGATCAAATGAGAGGACAAAATGCACTCAAGGGCACATTTGGGATTTTCTATGTATTAGGGTTTTATGTTTTTATGCTTCTAGGATGTTCTATAGGCTCTATAAAAGGAGACCCAAGTTGTGGTGATCCCTTTGTTCCAGTTTCTAGTCTCTCACATGTAATTCCTTTTTAAAGAAATAAAAAGTTTGGTTTTTGAAATATTCAAGTGTAATTCCTTTTTTATTGTTTTTAAAAGTTTGTGTGTTGTGAGGAGATTGATTCTGAGTTCCACTTTTATTTGGTTAAGCAACTTTGATTTTCAAAGTTGTTTAAGGTTTTGTGATTTTGAGAGATTTTGGTAAAATCTTCTCAAAAGGTACTTTGGTGTTTATGGTTAATGTTATTGGTGATATAGGGTTTTAGAAAACGTATTTAGAAGGTTGGAAAGATTTTGAAAGTATTTTGGAAAGAAGAAAAAGGAAACATAAAAAATATATATTGTTATATTATTTTGTTGTTTTCTTGTTTTGTGATTACAATAGGTTGAAGGCTTGTTGATTTAGTTCAGCTCCAACCCGGGTTGGATTGGAGGAGGATTTTCATCCTCTAGGTTCTTGGATGTAAGAACCTAAGGTATCTTCCTTTTACCTTGAAAAAGTTCAAAAATAGCTAGTTGTATGATCTTAAGTGATTTGGTGATTAAGTGTGTTTATATTGCATGATTTGTGTTCTAGTGTGTATGTTTACATGTTAGATGCACTTGGAATCAATTTGGTAGCTTTTGTAAGCATGTTGGTATGTTAAAAGTTGGTTTTTAGATTTTAAAAGGGTGTTTGGCAACAGGTTTAAGCAGGACATCTAGATTTGTTTTGATAATTAAAAGGTGTTAGATTGCTTGTTTAGGGTTGATTAAGGTTATTAGTAAGTAGTTAATTAGTTTGGAACAAGATTTGAACAAGTTTGTTGAGTTTAAAAGGTAAAAAGGGTGTTAAAAATCTGCATATTGCTAAATTGCTTGGTTTTTCATGCATATGATTGCTTGATTTTGATTGCTAAGTGTTTTATCCTTGTGAGTTTTGACTCCTTGAGCTTCAATAAGCTCAAGGGTGCCCTCTTGTACCAAAAAGCATACCAAAATAAGCCAAGGTCAAGTCCTCTTGGCCAAACTCATAAACACACAAGTTCAACCTGCTGGTGCAATAGTTCATAACCAGGTTCGTCATACAAGTTGCGGCGCAAGACAACATGTTGCGGCGCAACTGAAGTACCTGCAGATCTTGGTGATCTCGCAACACTAGTTGCGGCGCAAGACCCCACTAGTTGCGGCGCAACTAGTGACTTTTATTTTTTTTTTGGAGTGTTTTAATATTATTTTATTAATTAATTTTCAAAATTTTATTTTTCTTTCTTTTTCATTTTTCCTAGGTTCTTTGTCATTGATTAGGACTATTTCCATTTTTAGATTATTTTTATAACTTTTAGATTTATTTTTATAATTATTTTAAGTTTAATTAATTTTTAATTATTTTAAATCATTTTTTGAGTTTTAAAAATTGCTTTAATAGGTTTTAATTTTTAGAAAATTACTTTTTAGTCTTCTAATAATATAAGTTAAGTAATTGTTCAATAAAATCATATTTTTGACATTTGAATTAGTTAAATTTAATTTTAGGGCTTTAATTAGCATTTAAAATTAATTATTTAATTAATAAAAGGTTTTAAAATATCTTTGTTGGATTTTTATCTTTGTTTATATTATTTGAGACTTGTTTTTAGCCTTTTTGATATTTAGTTTTTAGTTTTAATAAATTTTTAATTTTAGTGATTTTTCTACGGTTTTACGTTTTCGTTTTTTACGTTATAGTGTAATTTCCAAGAAACCGTCATTCCATCTTCTCAATATTAATCTCAAATACATACAAGTTAATTCACGACACCATACCTCCTTGGGAAACGAATCTTTCATCTTTTTAAGTGATTGAGGGTCATTAGTGCACGGTTTTCCTAAACCGTCACTCGATACTTACCGCTATTTACACTCTTTGTTTTCCTAAACAAGAATTGTATTTTACTACAATCAATAAGCTATCTTTAAAGATAAGCTTTCCTAAATATGAAGTCCGAGTTACAGTCTGATATTTAATTGTAAGTCATTCTGCATGAGCTTTAAAAACTTCGAATGTTTTTAATGTAAGCTCATGCCCGAGAAAAAATAATTTCTCGTTGTAAGGATAAGTTTATCATCAGTGATAAACTTTCCTTTCTTTGAATCGCGGGTTACAATCTGACATGTGACTGCAAGCCGTTGTGCATGAGCTTAAAAACTTCGAATGTTTTTAACATAAGCTCATGCCCGAGAAAAATTAATTTCTCATTGTGAGGATAAGTTTATCATCGGTGATAAACTTTCCTTTCTCTGAAGATCGGGTCATCGTCTGATATTTAACAATGAACCATGTACACGAGCTTAAAACTTTTGAATAATTTTAATAATAGCTCGTGCCCGAGAAAAATTAATTTCTCGTTTTGAGGGTAAGTTATCGTTGCGTAGATAAACTTCCCTTTCTCTGAAATCTGGATTATCGTCTGTCATTTAACGAGGAGCCATGTACACGAGCTAAAAACCTTTGAAGGGTTTTAATGTAATCTCGTGTCCGAGAAAAATTAATTTCTCTTTTTGAGGGTAAGTTATCATTGACGAGATAAACTTCCCTTTCTTTGAAGTTCGGGTCACAGACTGTGATTTGAATGTGAGCCATGTACACGAGCTTAAAATCTTTGAATAATTTTAATAATAGCTCGTGCCCGAGAAAAATTAATTTCTCGTTTTAAGGGTAAGTTATCATTGCGTAGATAAACATCCCTTTCTCTGAAATCCGGGTCATCGTCTGTCATTTAACGAGGAGCCATTGTGCATGAGCTTAAAAACTTGGAATGTTTTTTATATTAGCTCATGCCAGAGAAAAATTAATTTCTCGTTGTAAGGATAAGTTTATCATCGGCGATAAACTTTCCTTTCTTTGATGAACGAGTTACAGACTGTAATGTGACTGTAAGTCCTTTTTACACACGATGTTTAACTATGAATCTCCTGAGACACTTGTTTCTTTGATATCAGCTTCTTCAGTAACCAAACTCTGAGAGTGTCCTTAGTTGAACGATATGTAAAGATCGGACCGCTGTGTTCTTGTTGAACTTGGACTTTGGTACCTGCATTCTCATCACGAGTTTGTATGCTTTTATGTAGGTTAGCGATATCTATCTTAGAAGCAAGTGGGGAATCACAGTTGGCCTTACTTGTGCCAGAGGTGACCTGAGGAGATAATTCACTTATCTTAGTTAGAAAACGTTTCCTTTAATAGAAAACCTTAAGTTCAGGCTTAATTTATGTATCATCCTTATCAATTTCCTCCCTAGTAGTCTTAGTAGAATCGGAGACTATCCTAGTTAAAGGGCACTCGTTTCCTACAAGATTAAAAGTTCTACCAGTGGGGCGCCACATTTTACCAATGGGTTTGATTTTAGCCACCCACTGGGATTTAAGTCTAGCACAGGAGTTCACCTCATTAAGTAATTTCTTGATACAAGAATCATGATTGGCTTTAAAGACACATTTCCTACATGTTTTACAAGTAGCATATTTAATGTCCGAGTAAGATCTAGAATTCCTAGATGATTGATTGATGCTCCTAGGATGTGACATGATACGGTTAGCAATGTTGGGTAAACTAGAAGGCATCTGACTAGGTTTGAAATTCCTATCTCTTACTTGTGTCTTTAGCTTAGCTTCCCTTAGATCAAAAGTATGGCGAACGTCATTTGAACTAGTTAGAGACGTGTTCATTGGACTATGTCTAGGGAGACTAGAGGCAATCATGTGATTAGGTCTTGCATAAGCTGTTTTAGTCACATTGGGCCTAGATAGTGGAGTGACTGGTCTAGAAAGATGAACCATATCAATTTGGGAGGCATACCGCGGTCTCGAGGATTTTGGTCGCTCGGATCTAAATGCAGCCGGTTGTCTAACGAACTGATTTGTAGGCGGTTTCCCCAAAATTGATGGTTTCTCAAGCTTAGTGTCCACACTCGTTCCTTTAGTTTTCCTTAATTCATTTCTCAAAGTAGTTATAGCAAAAACCTTTTCTTGAACTTGAGCTTTTAAAGTCTCATTCTCTTTCAGCAATCTATCTTGGGATGCCAACTTAGATTCTAGCATTTGAATTTGTTTCAAAAGGTTATCCTTTTCAGCTTTAGAATCTAAAACTTTTTGATCCAGTTTTCTTTCAAGAACACCGTTTGACTTTTCAAGCTTTTCAAAATATTTTTCAAATTTGTCTGTTTTCTTGGAAAATTCTAATTTGGCATCCTCAAAATATTTTGATTGTTGAGCTAGAATCGTTTCGAGCTCTCTAATCTTGGAATCAAATCAGTTAACAAAGCATTCACTAAGCATTTATCATGATGTACTATAGCATTCTGAACAATCTCTCCCCCATTATGACTCACATCGGATGAATTAGAAGTGGTATTGCTATCACTCTTCTCCATCCCATGTTTGTCATAATTAGGTTCAAAATGCTCAATTTTCATCAGCATAGACATCATATACAATAGTACATTGTACCATGTTCGCAGGCTCTTCATCATAAACGGGCAAGGTTTCATCAAAAGATATCTCGTGACCATTCCCTGACTTCCCAGTGGTATCATGTTGTCCTCCTGATTCCGCGCTATTGCCATCGTTAAGCTCCGAGTTGTCAATCGTATGACCATTCTCCTCTTGCATATGCATCATAGATTCTTTCACTCCATTATCATACGCTTGTTGAAGTCTGGATCTTTCATAAATCGAAGATGAAACCGATGTCATAAATTTCAACAGTGTATCACGGAAGTCTTTAACCTCATTATGTGTGTATTGAAGAAATGACCGGCATATCCCTGAATTGTCAGACTTGATGATATTGAATTGGAGGAAAGGCGTAAGTTGTGTCACAAGAGCCTTATAAGCAAGTGCCGATGCAGAGTGATCAAATTCTTCTTTTTGAAGTTGATCAGCAAGTTGGTGAATGTTGAGGAATAGTGAATCTATGAATGTATATTGATTTTGACCAAAGAGTGTCACAAATTCGCTTCCTCCTTGAACTCATGCAATGGTCATAAGATGTGACTGAAGTGGTCGACATGAAATTATACCACTTTGTCTAGCTGTGTCTTGCATGTGATGCAAGTCTCCCTTGACAACTTTCGAATTCAACGAATCCATTGAGAGTTCGATAAAGAATGATTGTTAAGGATTACGATCGATGAAAAGATCTGTCTTCACTTTCAAATAATAATACTCGATCAAAAATCCGTCGACAAAATAAATCTTGTCACTTTGTCCTTGTCAAGCCCCAATTATTACCAAAATATAAATAATACACAATCCTGAATATTGAATCGAGCTTAATAGTTATGAGAGGCCCAAGAAAAAAAATGTAACCTCGTCAATACATTTTCCCATAACATTGATAAAAAAACAAACTTCACGAAGTGTTTTAATGGATTAAGCCCAAGATTTTCATGAAGATACAAATAAAATCCAATATAAAATCCACCAACACATTTTCAGCCCAATATCAAAAATGAAGGTCTACGAGATCTAAGGATTTGGTAAATGATGGATTGGATCTATTGATTAATGGTGGAAATAGGGAAGGAGGAAGATGAAGTATAGAGAGAGAAAGGAGAGGGAAGAAAAGTAGAGAGAGAAAGTGATTAGATTAATGAATTGTTTGAAATGAACCACCAACCCCTCCTAACATGCTAGGAGGGGTATATATAGCCCACCCTACATGTGGGCTATATGGACTATATTTAGTACAAACTGGATCACGAGCCTAATACAATAATATATCGTTGGAGCGACCGATCCTTCATAAATACGTAAAAACGTATTTCCAACAATCTCCCCCTAAGGGAGGTCGCTCCAAGTTACAAAGTTCTAAATATTCTATAGCTCGTGATCTATGCTAATAATGATGTGACCGAGACTTTCTTTGGGAAAACACATTTCCAACAATTATCTCCCCCTAAGGGAGGTCACACCATTTTACAAAATCTTAAACCTAGCATCTATGCTTGAGTCTTCGATCTTGTTCTTGTGAATATGCTTGATGTTATCTTTGACTTTAGTCTTGAGCATGTTTCCTTGCCTTGACCTTGTGCATTCATCACTTGTGAAATTCGCCTCTTCGTGACTTCATGTTCCACATACTTATACCTTTAAATTCTTGAAAGCTTCAGAGTTTGATACAGCGAAAGACTTGACCTTCAGAGTTTCTTGAATTTGTTGAAGTACTAAGTGTATGTAGTATAAGCATGTGGTGACGACTTCTTCTGGATTGTACACCGCAATGCCACCTTCTTGTTACGCTGCATAAGACAGTTAGCAACAAACAATATACACGGATGAAATGGCCTTGAACATTTCATTCTAATTCGGTAGCATTTTACCTCCGGTCGGTGAAGACCGTTGGACGATATTAAATATCGTACTTGTGGCAGGTAGTTTCAATTAAGAACCTCCTTGACAAGATTTCGCGGGTAAACCCGTTCTCTTTACTCGACCGTCCAAAGCTGACTGCGAACGTAAAGAGTGAATCATTTGGATAATATTATCCGCATGATTTGAAGCCGTCAATTCATGTTCCTGGAACAAGTGAAGTTCAATTAAGAACCGCACCGTCGTTGCTTTCCAGTTGTCACTAGCTTGATTCATATAGAATCTTGCAAGTTACCTACCAAGTGCTGTTTGATGTTAACACTAGAAGGATTTCCATTCGTCATTGTAAATACTTTAATAGTATTACTCTGAATGTTCTGGCAAGATCACTAAGATATTGCGTAGAGGCCTGGAACGTGTTTAAATTCATTTAAGAATTAAACCACTGTTGCTTTCCAGTTATCACAAGTTTGATTCATAAAGAATCGCACAAGTCACCTACCATGAGCTTTTTGATATTCGCTCAAGAAGGATTTCCATCTTCATTGTAAAAACTTTCGTATTACTCGGATGTTCAGGCAAGATCATGAAGATTTTACGTAGGACTCTTAAGAACTTTCTTACTTTTCACAGTGTGTGAAGAAGCAAGTAAATATGAAAGTGTGTCCTAATGAGATATTTGATGATCTCAAATGGCTCTAGACTCGATCGTGCATTTTGGATTTTAGTGATCGGAGGCTGGAGAGGAGTGCCACCTTTTCAATACCAATTTATTCGGAGTGAATAAATCAATAGATAATGTGTTATCTCCGTGTGATTAAAACAAATATCTTTTGAGAGATATCTGAGTTAGCTGGGATGGGTTGTGCCTTGCATCACTGGGTCCATGATGTCTTTCTTCAATATCAAGAATCATTAAAAATGATCTCAATAGCATATGAATTGACCCGGTTTCTGCCTAAGTTGTAAGGAGGGCTTCTTTCTTTACACCCTTTATCTTTACAATTCTTTTTCATTCTTCAACCCCTTCAATGCTTACCAATACGTCATCACTAGCACCTTGTTGTGATTGTTCCAGTGCTAACTTAAGTACTTGGTCGGCATTCAGCTACGTTCACAATCTTTCTCCATCTTTCCTAAGGACTACTATTTCTAGCTATGGAATGTCCTTGGGAAGATTCCTCCGGTTCTAGAGAAATCATTGGACTTTAACCTATCCTACCATCCTTATGTCACCACAATCTTCACCGTCGTGAATAGAGATTTTTTGGGTAAGTGTATGTCACCATGAAATCCATTTTGAAGTGCAAATCCATTTTGCTCCCCCTTAACATATGCCACGATATCCGAAAACATTTCGCACATGTCGGGATGAGCTAGCACGTTAAGTCAAACCATTTATGATTGATCATATCCCATATTAAATCACATTTTCTCCCCCATATTAAAAATATTAACCCAATCGATGTTTTTAATATCAATTGATTTAATAGCATTTTAAGAAAATTTGGGAAGAAAAATGCAAATCCAATTATCTTCATGAATTACACAAGCTCCCCCTCAAATTAATGAGGGTGTACTTGAAACGTAAATTAAATACCTTTTAAACACAAGTGTAAGGTATTTATCACGTGCAAAGATCATATATGATAATGAATTCACAATATTAGCAATTTACGAGGTTGGACCTGAATGATGAAGAACATCATATGAAAGAAGCACATGGTTCTTGTTCACGAATGTTGGTCTTCCTCGTAACTTCTGAAGTTATCTCTTGACTCCATGTGTATGATTGATATCGTTGTCTTAACACCAATATGTGAACTTGGCACTCTCGGCATCAAGGATTCTGAATGCTGGACAATTGCTCCCCCTCAATTGTTGACCCGTGTTCTATTGAAAGAGCTGTAGTCACCGTTTGAGTAGTCGCATCGTCGAGTATGTAGATATCAATTGCAACGAACTTTGGATTGTGGAGTTGATAACTTCGGATTCTGAAGTCAAAGCTTTCCGGTGAAATGCTTGACTTCAAAGTGAAAAGCGAGTTACTATCGGAAATAATAGCAAACCATTTTGAGCATGTTTTAAAAGTTTGAACTTCTGCTCGAACTTTATTTACAACCCCGTGTCATTATTGAATGACATTTCTAGGTTCGTAAATATTATCGATTCCAGAAGACATGCTCTTTTTATCAAAACATTTTTGAACACACAATTTTGAAAGATTTAGAAAAACCTTTTGAGAAATTCTCGAAAAATTGTGTTCAAAGTTTTGAAAACCAATTACTTGAGCTTAAGATGTTGAATATCTTATAAAACGAGCTCAAGTCCGAGAAGTTGTAAACTTCCCGTTGTTAAGGATAAGTTTATCATAGTCGATAAACTTTCCTTTTATCTGAAGAACGAGTCCTAAGCTGACATTTACTTAGAAGTCGTTTTCATGAGCTTGAAAACTTTGACTGTTTTAACGGAAAGCTCATGACCGAGAAAGGTTAATTTCTCGTTATGAGGAAAAGTTCTCTTATTTAAAAGATACACTTTCCTTTCTGAGCTTAAAACTTCGAATGTTTTAATACAAGCTCATGACCGAGAAAGGTGAATTTCTCGTTAAGAGGATAAGTTATCATAAAAGATAAACTTTCCTTTATTTGAAGTTCGAGTTACAGTCTGACATTTAACTGTAAGTCATTGTGCATGAGCTTAAAAACTTTGAATGTTTTCGATATAAGCTCATGCCCGAGAAAAATTAATTTCTCGTTGTAAGGATAAGTTTATCATCGGCGATAAACTTTCCTACCTTTGAAGAACGGGTTATAGACTGTTATTTATCTATAAGCCTTAATGCATGAGCTTAAAAACTTGGAATGTTTTTTATATAAGCTCATGCCCGAGAAAAATGAATTTCTCGTTGTTAGGATAAGTTTACCATCGGCGATAAACTTTCCTTTCTTTGAAGATCGAGTTATAGTCTGTGATGTGACTATAAGTCTTTTTTGCAGCTTAACCATGAATCCCCTGAGACATTTGTTTCTCTGATATCTGCTTCTTCAGCAACCAAACTCTAAGAGTGTCCTTAGTTGAACGGTATACAACGATTGGACCGCTTCGTTCTTTTGGAACATCAACTTTGGTACCTGCATTCTCATTAGAAGTTTGTATACTTTTGCATGGGTTAGAGATATCTATTTTTGAAGCACGTGGGGGTTCACAGTTGGCTTTACTTGTGTCAGAGGTGGCCTGAGGGGATGATTCACTTGTCTTAGTTGGCAAACGTTTCCTTTTATAGAAAATCTTAAGTTCAGGCTTAAGTGATGTATCATCCTTTGCAATTTCCTCCCTAGTAGTCTTCGTAGAATCAGAGACTATCCTAGTTAAAGGGCACTCGTTTCCTACAAGAGTAAAAGTTCTACCAGTGGGGCGCCAAACTTTACCAAAGGGTTTGATTTTAGCTATCCACTGGGACTTAATTCTAGCACGGGAGTTCACCTCATCAAGTAATTTCTTGACACAAGCATCATGATTTTCCGTAAAGACACATTTTCTACATGTTTTACAAGTAGCATATTTAATGTCTGAATAATTCCTAGATGATTGATCGATGCTCCTAGAAGATGGCATGCTACGGTTAGCAGTGTTGGGTAATCTAGAAGGCATCTGACTAGGTTGGACATTGCTATCTCTTACATGTGTCTTTTGAATAGCTTCCCTTTGACCAGATTTGTGGCAAACGTCATTTGAACTAGTTCTAGACGTGGTCTTGGTATTTTTAGGGAAACTAGAGGCAATCATATGATTTGGTCTTGCTAAAGCTGGAGTGATCACATTCGGCCTAGTTGCTGGAGTGACAGTTCTAGAAATATGACCCAAATCAACTTGGGAGGCAAACCGCGGTCTCGAGGATTGTGATCGCTCGGATCCAAATGCAGTAGGTTGTCTGACAGTCGGTTGTCTGACGAACTGATTTGTAGGCGGTTTCCCCAAGATTGATGGTTTTTCAAGCTTAGTGTCCACACTAGGTCCTTTACTTTTCCTTAACTCGTTTTTCAATGCAGCTATAGCAAAAACCTTTTCCTGTACTTGGGCCTTTAAAGTCTCATTCTCTTTGAGCAAGTTATCTTGGGATGCCAACTTAGATTCAAGCAGTTGAATTTGTTTCAAAAGATTATCCTTTTCAGCTTTAGAATCTAGAACAGTTTGATCCAATTTTCTTTCAAGAACAACGTTTGACTTTTCAAGTTTTTCAAAGTATGTTTCAAATTTATCCGTTTTCTTAGACAATTCAAGTTTGGCATCCTCAAGATCTTTTGATTGCCGAGCTATGATCGTTTCGAGCTCTTTAATCTTGGAATCAGAAGCAGTCAATGAAGGAGTTATAGGATAATTATCATGATGTTTAGCATTCTGAACAATCTCTCCCCCATTATGACTTACATCGGATGAATCAGAAGTGGTATTGCTATCACTCTTTTCCATCCCATGTTTGTCATAATTAGGTTCAGAATGGTCAATATGCGGCATATCATCAACATATACATCATAAACAACATTACATTGTACCATGTTTGCCGGCTCTTCGTCATAAACGGGTACGGTGTCAGCAAAAGAGATCTCGTGAACAGTTCCTGACATGCCACTGGTATCATGTTGTCCTCCTGATTCCGTGCTCGTACCATCGTTAGGCTCCAAGTTGTCAACCGTATAACCAGTTTCCTCTTGCATCGAAGAATCTTGCACTCCATTATCATATCCTTGCTGAAGTCGAGATCTTTCATAAATCGAAGACGAGACCGATGTCATGAGTTTCAAAATTGTATCACGGAAAGCTCTAAACTCGGTATGTGTATCTCGAAGAAGTGATTGGCAAATCACTGAACTTTCAGGCTTGATGACATTGAATTGGAGGAAAGGCGTGAGGTGTGTCACAAGAGCCTTGTATGCAAGTGCCGATGCAGAGTGATTAAAGTTGTTATGGTTGAGTTGCTTGGCGAGTTTGGTCAAAGTGGTGAAAATTGAGTCGATGAATATATGACGATCTTGTCCAAAGATTGTCACAAATTCGCTCCCTCCTTGAATTCCCGAAAGAGTGACAAGATGAGACTGAAGCATTTGAAATGAATTTATACCACTTTCTATAGCTTTGTCTTGCATTTGATGCAATTCACCCTTGTTCGATGTCGAAATCAAGAAATCCATTGAAAATCGATGAACGATAAGTTACAACGTGAGAGTATAATGCGACGAAAAATTGAGTTCTCGGGTTTTGACAAACCAACAAAAAATCCGTAAATGACTCTAATAATTCTCGATAGATGGTATACCTCTATTGTTCGCTCAAGAAATTTTTGTCGACTCAACCGTTTGATAAAACAAAACGGAATCCAATACACCTTAGTCTGACTCAAAAAATAAACCCGTCAATAAATCTTGTCACCTTAACACGTCACTTTGTCACGTCACGATTATCACTTAATATCATAAAGTTTTTCAAAATAAAAAATTTGAAATAAAATAAAATAAAAATAAAATTAAAATAGGATAAAAATAAAAATGAAAATCAAAGAAATTATTATCTAAAGAGAATGAATATCAAAAGAAATAAGAGTTTTCAAAATAAAAAATGAAAATAAACTTAAAAAAATAAAAACTAACGTGTATATATAAAAATAATATAAAAATAGTAATAAAATCAAAAATGTGTGTTAAAAATCTTGTTTCTTGTTTTCTCCGTCACATTAAAAATTACACACAATGCCTTGTTTACACCGCCCCATCACTTCTTGTTTAATCCGCCCAAGGTAAATATCTAAACAAATGAAATCTCTCTCTCTGCTAAACACACACACACAAACCTGCGTCTATACCTATTTTCCTTCAACACAAAACCAATCTCATCCGTCTCTATCCTACTATCTCTCTCTCTTTGATAACTGCTACTACCAAAATCTCATCTCACATAAACTTCGCCCCAGATAAAGACTCGTGACCCTAACTTAATCTCTCTCTCTCCACAGCAACACAAATCCACAATCCTATGATGAATCTCTATGAGTCTCGATTCTCAAAACAATAAATCAAACCTCATCACCCACGAATAAAGAAGACAAGAAATATATGGCTTCAAGATCTTGAAAATAAGGTCTCAGGTAGGTACTCTTCTATGTTTTCTTTGGATCGATGAGAGTTTTTTTAAACTGAGATCGTTTTTTTTTTTAATTGGTTGTCGTGTGTTTTTGTTGATTGCGAGTCTCTCTCTTCATCTGTTGTGTCCTTCTGTCGGGTGTCGTGTGTAGGTTTGTTTTGGTTCGAGGGAGAGAGTGAGGGGTGTTTAATGAGTGAGAAGGTGTTTGTTTGTGTTTGTGTTTAGACGAGGGGGTCTTGGTCGAGAGTCTGTAAAAAAATGAGTGTGTTTTTGTTATGTTATGAGTCGGTTTTTGAGTTTTGTTGATGGAGTCTGTTTGTTGGGTGGGTTTGAGGGTGTGAGGGAGTTAGGGTGTTGTGAGGGAGGGTGTTGTGTGAGTTTGTTACGAGGGGGGTTTTTTGGTGTCGGTCTGTTGGAGTCGAGAGATTGTGAGGCTTGTGAGGGTGTCGGGGTGTCCGAGTGTGTGGTTTTCGAGACTTAGGTGCTTGAGTCGAGAGTTTGGTTTGTTTTGAGTCGAGTGAGTCTTGATTGGTAAAGAGTCGATTTTTGGACAAGGTAGTTGTGAGTCGAAGTCGAATCTGATTGTTTTGAAAGACGAGAGGTGTGGGTTTGAGTATGGTTTTCGAGAGTGAGTCGAGGTGTGGGTATTCAGATTAAGTCTTGTTGGTCTTGTTTCCCGTTATGCTAGAATCCCCTTACCGTCTATACGGAATAAATCGAGTCTACACGGAATAAATTGTGTCTATGCGGAAAGTCTATGCGGAAAAAAAATTTTCTATGCGGAAAAAATTTTCAAAAATTTTCTATGCGGAAAAAAATTTCTATGCGGAAAGTCCTATTCGGAAATTTTTGTCTATTCGGAAAGTTGTGTCAATTCGGAAAGTTTTGTCTATTCGGAAAGTTTAGTCCTATTCGGAAAATATGTCTATTCGGAAAAAATGACTATTCGGAAAAAAAAATGACCATTCGGAAAACCTATGCGGAAAGACGGAGATCTGATCCGAGAACTGATAACTTTCTAAGGATATGTTTGGACAGTAGACAGATTTGACAGATTGATGATTTTAGACAGTTTGGACAGAGTTAACAGATTGGACCAATGGACAAATATGAAAAAGAAGACTGATTAAAAAAATTGATTAAAAAATGAAAAAAGAAAGACTGAATAAAAACTTGACTGAATAAAAACTTGACAGATAAAAAAAATAGATAAATTTGACTAGACTGATTAAAAAAAAATCGAATCTTTTATTAAGAAAAAAAAATTGATTTTTAAGAGACGAATTGGACTGATTAAAAAAAATAAAAAAAATAAAAATAAAATAAAAATAAAAATTGATAAAATTTATAAAAAATTGATAGAAAGTTAATCGAATGATTAAAAGATTTATAAAAAATTAGAAAAGAAAGGATTTTTACCACCAAATCAAAAGATAAAAGAAATGCAAATCCTAAGATTCAACCATGGCTCTTGATACCAATTGAAGGTCTACGGATTCTAAGGATTTGGTAAATGATGGATTGGATCTATTGATTAATGGTGGAAATAGGGAAGGAGGAAGATGAAGTATAGAGAGAGAAAGGAGAGGGAAGAAAAATAGAGAGAGAAAGTGATTAGATTAATGAATTGTTTGAAATGAACCACCAACCCCTCCTAACATGCTAGGAGGGGTATATATAGCCCACCCTACATGTGGGCTATATGGACTATATTTAGTACAAACTGGATCACGAGCCTAATACAATAATATATCGTTGGAGCGACCGATCCTTCATAAATACGTAAAAACGTATTTCCAACAAAAAATTATACGCGTATCACCTAAATCCAGTTTTAAAACTGTATACCACTACAAGTTGATAACTAGTCAAAAGTAAATATAGTGTACCATGTGTATAACAACTACACGTGTATCTAAGTCATCTTGTAACCTCCACCTTTTCTTCTTTCTTTATATAAATCTCAAAAACTCCGCCCCTTTAATATCTCTCTTTCTCTCTTTAACAGTGTAACACAGTTACCAAAAACACACTTACTTCCCCCACCTTGGTTCCTCCGTCCCTCTCTCTCTTCTAAACATACACCTCTTCCTCTAATATCTTCTCAAACACACATCACAAAACAAAACACAAATAACATACTACCCCTTCGTCTCTCTGCCTCTTCTTCTCCCACGGATCACAAAAACCCAATATCTCAAACACAGATAAATCTCATCCCAAATCTGGCAACTCAAATCAACTTTCAAAACAACCACACACGAATAACCACAACATACAACTCTATCTCAAAATAAATCAATTATCACGAATCACGGCTGCAGGACCACAAGAGAAAGAACTCGGATATTCGGCTGCAAGGTTCTTTTAATTAAGAATCTCGGGTAGGTTAATAGATAATTGCATGTCGGTTGTTGATTAACTGTTTTTCGATTCGAGTTAGAAGAAAAAAAGGAAAATAAAGAAAATTGTTATAATTCAATCTTTTAAATTGAAAATCAAAGAAGGTTTAGATCTTGACAGATGTTTGTTGCATGTAATGTTTTCAATCGAAATTAAGACGAGAATATAACAAGGTTGTTATCATTCTTGCTTTATCATCGAAAATCAAATAAGGTTAAAACCTTAACAAATATCTATGATGATTTCTTAATAGATCAAGACAATCACTGCCGATACACGAGAGAAACAATTATGAATCTGAGATCAAGATTTGTTTTAGAGATAGGTGTTGATGAGATTTTGGTGAGTGTTTAAGTCGATTGTTGAGGTTTTTATGTTTGGTGGGTTTTTAGAATGAAGTCGAGTCAGAAAGAGACTAGAGGTGGGTCGAGTTGGTTTGACAGTTTTTTGGTGAAATCAATTGAGGTTGTGTTTGATGAGTGTGAGTCGAGAGGGGAGGTCAGTTGGAGTCGAGAATAGTTTAGCTGAGTGTGGGTGTGAGTTTGGAAAATGGGTGAGGTTGTTTTTGTTCGAGTGTGAGTTAAAAATCGTGATGTTGAAGTCTTGATGTGGGAGTCAGTTTTAGTGGTTGTTGAGGCAAGTTGTGATAAGTTTTGGTCGAGTCCTGATGAGAGACGAGACTTGTGTGATCGAGTGATGGTTAGTAGAGTCGATGTCGGGTGGGTGATACGAGAGGTTGTGTGTTGCTGTGGAGTGTGTGAGTCTGTGAGGATGTTTGTGTTAGTTTTGAGTCATGTGTCCGATCATCGGAATGTCACAAGCAAAAACACCATCGGAATGTTTAAACAAAAAAACACCATCAGAATGTTTTGTTGAGTCTACTAGATCTTGCAGCCTGTCAGGAACGGTGAACGACTTCTGTAATCACAAGTCAATCCACAGAGAGACTCTATACACAATATGAATGCAGAATACAAATATAATAAAGAAGAACAGAATAACTATAAAGACTTTATCCTTTCTAAGGATTTCTAATATTGATAATGACTAGAACTACGTTTGATGAAGGTGTGTCTAACCCTTCTGCCTAAGGTTCCTTTTATACTACAAGGAAACCCTAATACAGCATTAAACAAAACGTGTAAAACTGATATGCATATCCCTTCCTAACATATCTCATGCATATCCTAACAGAATAATAAATAAATAATAAAGTTTGACTTTGACTAGGACCAGGAGCACGACTTGCTCCTACTACTACTAGGACCAGGAGGAACTACATACCTCCTAGTCTACCTATTACATTTAACTATTCCAATGGTCCTAACATGTTTAAACAAAAAAAACACCATCGGAATATATAGAGAAAACCTGTTATGTCGGAATGATGTCGGAAAACTCGATCGGAATGTAATTGGAATACCTCGGTCGGAATACCTAAGTTCAAAGCTGTCGGAATGTATTCAATCGGAATATTATCGGAAAAGACATGTCAGAATGATGGCGGAAAACACAATCGGAATGTTTAAAACCTTTTTCCGACGGGTGAAGTTTCAAAACAGAGAGACAGATACTTTTGATAAAAAGAAAAATATTAGAATAAAAAAAATGATACTTTCGATAAAAACTGATACTTCAAAGAAGATAAAGACAGTAAAATAAAATAAAGTGATAAAATAAGAACTAGAGACAAATATCAAAGAAGATAAAGACAGTAAAATAAAATAAAGTGATAAAATAAGAACTAGAGACAAATACAGTAAAATAAAATAGTACAAAACTGATAAAATAATTCTGATAAAAACTGATACTTTTAACAAACATGTTAAAATAAGATGAAATACGAAAGTTGATAAAATAAGATGAAAAAATTTTAAAAGAACGACAGAAAAAGAAAAGAAAAAAAAATAAAAATAAAATTTTACCAAATCAATAGATCAAAACACGCCAATCCGAAGAATCAACCAAGCTCTTGATACCAATTGTAGGTCCATAAATTCTAAGGATTAAGTATGTTGTGATTTATCTATTTATATGGATGGAAAAGAAAGAAGTAGAGAGAGAAAGGTAGAGAGAGAAATGAGAGAAAAAGAAGAAAGATGGAATGTGATTAATGGTTAAGTGTTCACCCCCTCCTAACATGCTAGGAGGGGGTTTATATAACCCACCCTACATGTGGGCTATATGGGCTATATTGTATCACGAGCCCAGTATCATTGGAGTGACCGATCCTTTCTAAATACGTAAAAGGGGGATTATCGGCTACGGGCGTGCTTCGATCACGGAAACCTATATAAATAATACTCGATCTTTGACTTTTGTCCAATGAATTTATAAAAATAAAAATTATGTATACATATGATGAATTTATAAATATGATGATGATCAAGTGGGATTGTACATTCTCATTCACTCGTTTTAGTGTTATGTGTTGGTAACTTTTATACTAGTTTATCTTGTTTACATGTTTAGGCTCAATAAGCCCATTATAGGCCCATTACATTATATTAGTCCATTTTATACTTTTAATATCAGTATTATACTTACATGTCAGGCTCAAGTGGGTTAAACCCAATAAGTAAGTTCATAAGTGTTTAGCCAAATTAGTTGGATTAATAGTCCAATAAGGCTAACTTGGCCCGTTAATGTCCAAATGTTATAAAGCTCGGGTTTTATCGGTTTTTACTTGTCATATGTACTTATATATCAGTATATGAGTTATAAAAAGTTTACATTAGACGGGTCCGACCATCTAAATTTTAATTGACGAAAACGTTAATTTTACGATTTTACCCGAAAAGACGTAAAAATCATGTTTATAGTTTTATAACTTATAAAACTTATCAAATTACGAATTTTATGAAATTTCTTATTTATTTATTATTGTACATACTTATATAAAAGTAATATATAAGTTAGTGGGTTTTTACATTTTATACTATATTTATTTGAGTGCTATTATAATACTATTATACTTTAACTTCACAAAATCTGATTTTTAGTTTCACTTTCACCATTTATATCATATATTGAGTTCTACAAGGAGATAGAAGCTCATTTTTGGATTACATAAACTTCATATTATGTGCTACAAATAACTTAGTTTTAGCTACTTCTCAATCCAAGTCTATGTATCCCTAACAGTCCTCACAAAACAGACTATTCAGATTGATACATTAATTTTGTTTTGATCATATCTCACTCATTATAATGATTCCTTGCATGGCCAACTCTCACATGTGTACAAGACTTAATACTTACTGTATATTGATTCCACTATGCTATTTTATCAGTTTAACATATGGTTGTTTACTGTTTTTATACAGCCAACTAATAAGCAAGATTTTAACCTTTTTACATATGGTTTTCTATCTTTTTAACCATGTTTATCAACACTTGATGCCCACACAACATTTTTATCATCATATACATATACATTAGGAAAGAAAATACATTTTACATTTACACAATAACAATGAAAATGCTAAGAATGATCTTGTTTACCAACCAAGACTATAACTTGTCTTTTGAGGACAACACCTTGAGGTACACCAAATTTATCTTCAAGATCACCTTTCACCAAGAATACTTGTTGAGAAATCAGCCCTAGGACACAAGGAAATCACCTCCTTTGATTTTATAATGATCACCATTCAACAAGGCTTTAAAGGTTCTGTAAAATCTATGATTTTACCATGATTTTATGTAATGAAATTTCACCCATTAATCCTAGAACACTCATTCATGTGTTATAACTCCTTAAGATGTGTGTGAACTTGTTCATCATGTAATCATACTTTTACTTTCATCGTTGTTGAGAATAACTTCACAACTTAAACCATGAACTCACTACTAAGTAAAACAAGTAATGATGTGTATTTTTAACTATAAACAACACTTAACAAATATGGAAAACATACTACACAATGTACTTATAATGTATGTGTGCATGCATATTATAACATGCTTAAACTCTCATGGACTAGCCCAAGGTTGTGCTCTAGCCCAACATAGGCCCAACACAATCCCACCCTACCCTTTTGGATAACCTTACACGACATCCCACCTTAGGTGGAAGAAGAAGAGATGCATGGGAAAGAGAAAGGCTTACCCTTGGCAAGAATTCTCTTACCAACACAAGTCATGCCTTTTTGCCTTCCTTTCTCTCTCCTCTTTAAGCCGAAACACACACACATTCTCTCATACATGCAAACTCACTTCTCTCTACATCTTTCTCTCTCAAACATTTTGGCCATAAGCCACAAAATCCAAAGTTGATTCATTAAATCAACTAAATCCTTGTCCCATCTTGATTACAAATCATTTGGTGGCATCGTCCCTTTTTGGAATAACTACAAACAAGCCCTAGCCAAATCACTATAGGTCACGGCTTGGTTTGTATTAGGGTTTTCTCCATCAACTAGATTAGATCTCTAATCTCCTTGTTCATCTAAATCCTCCTTAGTAACTTTTTAGCAAGAAAGGTATACACATCATGATCTTCTATTTCTTAATGCATGCATCATCATACATCTATAAACACAAGTATATAACATGTTAAAAATCAAGATTTATAAAGCCATGACCATTATAGGTCACGTCATATTTATAAAAATCATGCTCATGAATTAAATCTTTTAATAAGAAACCTATAACTTGTATCCTATGTTTTAAACTTGATCTAAAAACCATATGAGATGTTTTATAAATCTAAATGTTGCATGAGTTACAAATCTTGTTTTATGGGACTATGGTTAAACCAATAGTCATAGATCTCATAAAATGAATGTGTGTAACTTAAAAATCTTGAAGACCATGACCTTAAAGGTCACGGCATACATGGTTAATGTATATGTGATTTATGTGTTAAGCTTAAATGATGGAATATGAAATGATACATGTTAAATTGACTATTAAAAATCACAAAAATAACTTATGGAATATATGTAGCCGTGGGTTACATATGACCTAAAATGAATTAGATGTACATGCATGCTTATATTAACCATAGATCTAATGATAAAAACTAATTTGAGTATGTTAAATATAAAAACAAGCTTATAAAATCTTTTGGGAACCTTGGGAAGAGACAATATAGTCGTGGGCTATATGTAGTCACCTTGGTAAAATGGGAACCTTGGAAACATGCATGTCACCTAGATAATCATGATTATATTTTGTAACTATTTACAAGACTTAAAATTTGCTTAAGTGTTCATCTTGGAAATACCAAGATCTAAAAATATAGCCGTGAGATATATATGTGGGTACAAGGATCTATGATTGATTTTTAGGTCTAGACATAGTTTAGATCTTATTTTGGACTTGTGACTTATTTTCTTGATGTGTACATAGTTAGATCTATTTTTGTAACACTTATAAACTACATGCAACCTTAAAATGAGGCTTGACTTATCTTAATAAGCCATGACAAATATTAGCCGTGGGACATAAGCTCCTACTAGGGCTTATGACCTACTTGTAACCTTATAACACACCTAGATCTAATTTGGTATAACACATAAAACAAATTTTAAGTTTTATTCATCTATTTAGATTTGAAAAAAAAATATTAATAGGCTCATAATAAGCTTATAAGAATATCCTAAGTAAGAACATACATAAAATATAAAGTATTGTTAATGGACTAATTAAAGTCCATGAAATGTTAATTTAAAAACTTAATGGACCCAATAAGCGCATTTGATAAATCTTAGTAACTTAAATGGACTTAAGATTACACTTAGGCCCATTTAACTAATTAAAGGACTTAAAAATATATTAAGCCCAATAAATGATTTAAAGGCCCATTTAAATAAACTAGTGGACTTGAAATATATTTTAGCCCACTAAAACAGCCCATTAGATGTTTAGCCCATTTAATGAGCCCATATACTATTTTGAAAGTTAAATAAAAGTTTTTATAATAAAATATAACATATAAAAACTTTTTGGATAAAAATGACAATTTATAAAACTTGAGGACTAAAACCATAACTTATGAAACTTGTTTTGATAAACTAGTAAACACAAGGACTGAAAATGTAAATATCCAAAAGTCTAGAGTTTAATAAATATTATTCCTGGCAAATTAAACCCTAAGGACCGTTTTAGGAAGTTTCTAAAAGTTTTTTTGTCATTTTATAACCCTAGGGACTATTTTCGTAATTTGCCGAAACTTAAAGAAGCCCTAGGGGCTGTTTTTGTAATTTTAGTAAAAGTTAGAAAACCTAGATATAACTAGGGGGACCAAATCTGCCATAAGCCGAAACTTTAACAAGCCCTAAGTACTAAATATGTAAAATCCGAAAGTTACACTTGTTTAAAGATATAGGGGGACTAGTTTTGCCATATCCTGAAACATTACCAGGCCCTAACCCTAAAATCTATTTTAATTATAATAAATCATAATTAAAATACTTAAACCATAAGAATTAAGGTATAAATTCTTAAGTTTATATTATTTAAATATTAAAATAATTTATGGAACCTTTAGAGTTAAATAAAATATTATAATTATTTTTCAAAATAAAATATTTATAACTATTTAGGAAATAATTGTATAAACAATTATGAATATGTATTAATCATACATAAACTCATATACTTTTAGAAAATAAAATTTATATCAACTTGGATACATTGAATGTTAATATTAAAGTAGAACATCTTACGCCCTACTTAAAATATGAAACTTAATATTAAAGTTTAAATGAATGAGTAAAATACATGAATTACGAACGTGAACTAATAATAAGTAAAAATTTTATGTTTACTTAATAATGAAATTTAATAATAAATGAGTGATTATAATACTCGAACAGAAAAACGTAAATTAATATTTTAAGTAAGACCTTATATGTCCACTTAAATAAAGAAATTTAATTGTAAGTTGAATGATTACTATAAATACATGAATGCTAGCTGATATTAATAGTTAAACTTTTTGTGTTTACTTAGAGATGGAACTTATATAAATAAGTTTAATTAATATTGATAATACTTGAACTACGGTTATTTAGATAAATACCATAGTATAAATGAACTGACTAAAACCTGTATAAGCATACATATATGTACTTTGTACTATCTATTAAGACTGTACTATCTGATTAGGCATAACTTTGGCGTGAGCTTTAATTGGATATTTGTATTAAACAACAATTGCCTACTCCTAGGTGAGTTTACAGCCCCATATAAACTTTTGATAAAACTTTCCCTTTTGGGAAAGAAAATATGCAAACATATAATGGACACAACTGGATTGTATAAACTTGATTATGATTGATTATTATTGAAACTGTTAAATTGTTGTAAATCGCCTGAATGTTATAAATAGATCTATTAGGGATTGACCATCCCCGTCTAGGTGAGTCAAGCTCACTGTGCCTTGGCCGGGACAACAGACGTATACCATGTTGGAACTGGAATGGGTGTCTTTTTGTAAGACACTACGTCCTCATATGTTGAGGACTATGGAGGTTAAGCTTCAGTTTCTAATAATAAACAAATGTTATCTACATTTTAGTAAGAATGCTTTGTGCATTATTACTTCTATGATTATTGTATGTCCAAACTAATTAATTGTTAAAATCTGTAAATTCACCAACTTTATGTTGACCCCCGTTAGTATGTTTTGTACAGGAATATGAAGTTAGTACGTGGTGTGTGCATGGTCTCCAGCATCTTAGAAATCTACATCATAGGACTCGTCAGGGGTTCTATTTGGGAAACATAAACAATCACCTACTGTCATGTTTAAGACAATTTTTATTTATTTGTTTAAATAAACATGTAATCTGATTTGACTAACTCTTTATCTTATGCTCTATGGACTATATGCTATCGATCCACCCTTGTGACATCTCCGTGGATATTTCCGCATATTTTGACCCTACCCGGGGTGTCACAAAGAATGGTATCAGAGCATTAGTTATAGAGAACCAGATAAATTTTTAAATAAAATAAAAATAAAATGATTTTTCTTTTATTTAAAACTGGACTATAACTTACAAAAATCTTTTTGGGATTTTATTTTGGGACCGTATTAGTCAAGCATATAGATCTTAGGGCATTTTATGCTATGTGAACTAATTGTATATATATGTGTGTACTGGACTTGATTATTAATACTGCTTAGTGAATTATTGCTATGAAAATGTTAGACATGCTAAACTTGAAAATTTTACACCACATAGTAAAATACTGAAATGAGAACATGGGTAATATTAAACCAAACTTTGCACTTACAAATTAATAAATGAACTACTTACATGATAATACATATATACATATATATATATATATATATATATATATATATATATATATATATATATATATATATATATATATATATATATATATATATATATATATATATATATATATATATATATATATATATATATATATATATATATATATATATATATATATATATATATATATATATATATATATATATATATATATATATATATATATATATATATATATATATATATATATATATATATATATATATATGTAAGTATTAATATTTGCAACCTTAAAACATTATAATAATTGTTTAAAAGGGATATATTTCATGAAGCATGTAATCTAAATAATATTGTTCTTTGTTTGTAAGCTTATACTCACTTCAAACTTAAAATTATACTATTTCATAGCATCATGACTCCGCCTACTGCATCCACGACTCTTCTACCCAGAGTAGCTCCTACTTCAGTTGTTTGTTCATCCACACGATCGACGCACTGTGGATGGTTGTCAGCCTCAGATTCAGAGGATGACCCAGCCACCGAAGTTGTACTCCCAGAGGACCCTTTTTCCATCTCAGCATCAGCCACACTGGCCCCAACCTCCATGGAGGAGGACTGGGTCCCTTCTAGCATACCATCTTCCATGCCTCCGTCCTTCTCATCAGGCTATTTCTCCGGACCCATACCCGTCTCCACTTATGAGACTAGGGATGGCTCCGGGGCCAGACGTGTCGATTCCGTCCAGGCCCAGATCTCTGCACTGGCTGCACGCCATGAGCGAGAGATGTACGACCTCCGCAGCAAGTTGACAGTCAGTCAACAGAGCCATGTCGTCATCTATGAACGTATCGACACTCTTTTCCGCACTATGAGGGGGACTCCCAGACTGCTAAGGGCATCCAGGCTAGGACGGACGAGGCACTGAAGTGGTTACTGGATGAGAACTACTGCCTCCACCAGCGTATTCAGGTCACGGAGGGTCTGCAGCATCAGACCCATGCTGCTCTTGCCGCTCAGGAACAATCATTATCCATTTTCTTTGATCTCGCCACTTTCTGGCATGATGGGGTTACTGGGGAGATGGCTTATCTCTGAGGGGTCGTCGATAGACTCCGGAACCAGTTACTGTCTGCGCTCCGTACGCTCAAGGAGACCCGAACGACAATTCGGACTTTGTGAAATACTATGAGGAATTCTGCAGCCCCACCAGCTCCATCCGCACCGTCAGCCCCGACATCATCTAGTGGACCATCCAGGCAGGATTAGTATAGACGTACTAAACTTCTTGTACGTCATGATAAGCTTACGGTTTGCATCCCGGCTATCATGACATAGGGCCTTTGTACTTTTATCTCTTTTTCAGCTTTTGATGATGTAATCCTGTACATATCTTTTCTTTTCTTTTGGGACATGTAACTTTGGGATATGATGTTTTAAAGACTGTGTGTATCATTACTTTAGATTAGGCGCGAACGGCCTATGACTTAGATTGTGTTATGCTAGATGACTGTTAAATTTCTCATGGAAATAACATGTAATCACTTTCTTTATTATATCTGCTATACAATGTATTATATTATGAGATCTTTGACAGGTTATCCAAATTTGTTATGAAATCAGTGCATAAGTTTCCTCGTGCAAATAATATAAAAACTGTACTAACACTTGAACTAATAATCTCATTTTGTATATGATTATAGGCAAATGGTGATTACGAGGTCAAATCCCAATAACGCAACCACTTCCAACGCCGACAATGCTGAATCCCCAGAAGCTACTCGAAATGTCACTGCCGCACAACTGCGAGAAATGATAAGTGAAGGCATCACAGCAGCCATGGCAGACAGAGGAGCTGACCCAAATGCAAACAATGATCCAAACTTCGATGCACGCAGAAACAACACCAACAGGGGTTGCTCATACCCCGACTTCTTAAAATGTAAACCCTCATACTACCGAGGGAAAGAAGGATTTGTTGAACTGATGCAGTGGTTTGAAAGGCTAGAGACAGTCTTCCGCATCAGTGGTTGTGCTGACGAGAACATAGTTAAGTTTGCTACGTACACCCTACTCAAGAGTGCCCTTACCTGGTGGAACTCTGTGGTCGCCATCCTTGGACATGACGTTGCTTATACTCTCACTTGGGCCAACCTCAAGGAAAGAATGACTGAGAAGTATTGTCCCAGGGGAGAAATGAAGAAGTTGGAAGTCGAGCTGTGGAATCTCAAGTGTAAGAACAATGATATCCTTTGGTACAACCAAAGATTTCAAGAGTTAAGCTTGATGTGCACCAGAATGTTTCCTCTAAGGAGTGACAAGATTGAAAAGTATGTCAGTGGACTCCCTGGCAACATTCATGACAGTGTGCTAGCTTCACGACCCACCACTGTTGAAGGTGCTATGGAATTTGCGACTGAGATGATCAACAAGCGAGCCCACAATCTGTCCGAGAGGCAAACAGACAACAAGAGGAAATCCGATGAAAACTCTCGTAGCCAGCACCAGCAGCCTTCCAAAAAGCAAAACGTTGGACAAACGGATGACACTACTCCTACAACCCGCACCAAGAACTACTCAGGGACAAAGCCCAAGTGTTCAAAGTGCAACTACCATCATGTTGTTGGAGGACAATGCCAAGGATGCTACAAGTGTGGCCAACAAGGCCATTTTGCTCGCGATTGTCCAACCAATGTTGCTACCCCAGGTCGACCCAACACCAATCCGAGAAACAGCAACAAGGGCGAGTCCAATACACGAGGGAGTGGAAGTGGGCAACAGGGAAACCGAAACCCCACTGGTGGGAGCAGTAGCGGACCGAAGAAAGTTGTGGTATGTTACGAGTGTGGAACCCCTGAGCACGTGAGACCTGATTGTCCCAAGTGGGCCAACCAGAAGAAGGACAATAAAGGAACTCCTTCGCAAGTGTACATGGCCGACAATGCCCAAGCAAATCCAGGCTCCAACATCGTACCTGGTACGTTCTTACTAACCAAAGATATGCATCTATCTTGTTTGATACATGTGTAGCCCAAAGCATTACAATTACTAAATTTAGTAAGGTAATGGAAATCCCTCCGATAGTTCTAGGCTCCTATTATACTGTGGAATAGTCGACGCAAAAGTTATGATAGTTAAACACCATCATTGGAGGTTGATCCTTAAAACTTTCCAAATCGCTGTTTTACATCAATCAGATCCAAGAAAGTCCTGATAGCTTTGATGTCGTTATTGGCACAAATTGACTAACAAGTATCATGCAAGTATCCTATTTAACCAAAAATGGGTTTGTGTACCTTGGTCAGATGAAACCTTGATTATACTGGGGAGCCATAACCCTGATATAGTTAACACTAGATTTAGTGTCATCTCTAGCACCAACGGGTGTCACACCCCCAAATTCACCGCAGCGGAAGACTGGCTTTGGGAGGCTGTGACTTCATGAGTAATCGAGAGCTTGATCCGAGAATGACCTCTACATGCCAAAAACCACAAAGAAGACTCCAAATAATCCACATAGTCAAGTACCTGAAATACATGCTTAAAAATGTCAACATAAAGTTGGTGAGTTCATAAGTTTTGTTTTAAGGTGTTTATGAAAAATTAGATTTTATGTCGACCACTACACCTTGTAGTAAAAATATAAGAGTTTAACAATCAGTGTTTCTTTGGTAAAATGCGTTTCTTGATGAAAAACAGAGTTTATTAATAATGACAAAGTTTATGATAAAACAGAGTTCATTGATGATAACAAAGGTTAATAATAAAGACAAAGTTTCTAGTTAAAAAGAGAGTTTATTAATATAAGCAGAGTTTACTGATAAAAATAGAAGTTAATAGGTGAGTTACTTGATAGTAAAAGATATTCTAGTTAACAAATAAGAATTTTTGATAGTAAATGAAGTGTTTGATGAAGCACGAGATTTTTCCAAACATGGTGGCAATATAACAAATACAAAGCCACCAGAAAGGCGTTTATTATTGTCTAAGCTCATGAAACTGAAGCGTTAACAACACCGGTAGTATAATCACATAATGTAGCCCCTACGGGTGCCTAACCCACGACATCCGTCCACAGACTCAAATGAAACTGTGTCCGCTTGTCCTCTGTTGGACCAAGCCGGACAGGGGCATCAACCCCGATAGATCTATCCATAACATTCGCGCTTTCGACCGGTCATTCGTTCGAAATTAACGGTTCATGATAATGGGCCAAAGTAATTAGGTTAAAGTGGGACTTAGACCAATACATAAACGAGTATATGCACTTGTTTTCATTCTTGAAACCATTGTCTCTACCCGAGAGCAAGTGAAAAACAATTTAAGTTTTGGGTTATGAAACCCACAATAGAAAGTTTAGTATCCGCATTTATAAGTATGACAATTAATGGAGTTAACCACTCAGCACGTAACAATTAGATCAGTTTATGACAAACCAACCAAGTTTATAAATAGTTTGTGACCAAGCATGTACCTCCCCCAAAATGATTATAAAACCTTTATAAATCAATTTAAAACTAGAAAAGTGGGGTATGAACTCACCTCAGCCACGCAAGCAATCACAGCAAGAGGATAATAATCATAGAATCAGATCACGCAGATGCAACCTAAAATAATACTAGGCTGAGTTACAATCTATAATGCAAGCAACACATGGATGTCCTACGCATATGTCTACCCTTACCATCGATTTAATTTTTAAAATGAGCATGTGCTCAAAAGCGTTTGTTGGTGTAATAATTGACCAAACTTCTAAGTAAAAATATCGTATTGTCTTAGCAAAATTTCGACGGCCTTTCGACGTTACATTTATATTTACCATTTTATATTAGTTAAAATATCTTTCCAATTTTCTAAAAAAACTCGACGGCCTTTAAGTATTACATTTATCTTAACTATTTTAAACGACACTTAACTTATTTTATTTAAATTCGACTAGTTGCTCTCAAACTCGAAGCCTCGTCCCATTTTATATAACTCGAGACCAAATATATATGTTGAACAGTTTACACTTTAAACTTTTGCCATATAAATACATTATCCAATCAAGTTGATAATTAGAGGGAAACATGGTAAAAAAACCCACGTGACCCATCAATTTGAAAACAAATAATGGGTGTCGCCCAAAAACTAGGCAAATTTTATTATTATAAAAAGAATACTGTATATCACCCTCTCTTCTCTATTTCGTTAACAAGAGCAATAATCTCATCACCTTGCAAAAATATTTCCCTCGTCCAGCTTGACATCCTCTGGTCTCTCTCCCTCTCGTTAAAACACGTTAAGGTACTCCGGTTTGAAAAAAAGTTTTTGACACAGTATCTTTTGAACTTAACCCTCGACAACTCTCAGATATTCTCTCACAAGAACTCTCACAACAATCCTCATGACCAAGCTCGCAACGCTCACGCAATACTTTCACCATCGAAGACTCTAAAACTGGGTTTCGAACGTACCCATTTAGCTTGACTCATAAAAAAATGTACCAAAGAGTTTTAATACAACACATACAAACCATAACGTAAAGAACCATTTCCAACATATGTTCAAACTCGTTTTATGAAGTTACAACACGACGTTTACAAGATATTTATTTGAAAGCCATGTTTAATTCTGAAAAATGTGGTAAGGTGACGTACGAGAAATGCAACAAAAGAATGAAGATAAGGGTACGCGATGTAACCTAATCGAGGTCCTGAGTATGAGAATGATATGCACAGCAATTGGTAACCCGAATACTTTTGAACCAAGAAAAACCCATGTCAAATGGAACTCGTAAACAAACAGATGAACCCGCTCCACAAACAAACAGCTTTGGTGCAGCTACAACTCGAACCAGCAACAACCCACGTTATAACAATGATGACTCGCGTCTAAAACTAACGAAACCCACTAACAAACCAATGAAACCCACGTCGTCTTGTACCCGCGTTGAACCGATGAACCCACTTCACGAGAACTAGCTATAACCCGCGTGAACCCGTACTCACTTCACGTCTTTGCTATACTCGAACGTCGTGACTGAGAAAACGATAGTACTATATGTGAATGGATGTGTTTTGCTAGTGTTAGTACAAGTTTTAATATAAGGTGATGAACATTTTTGTGTGAGGATGGAATTTGAATGCTTTGAAAATGGAGAAGGTTATGTGAAAATGAAGGTTTTTATTTCATTAATGGAGATTGTTTGTATGGTTTTGAATTCTAATGAACAAGGTATAATGAGTGAAATGCGTTTGTATTGTGTATGTGTGTTGAGTTTAATCCGACGAGAGAGAGATATAGATAGATGTAAATACGTCGTAGTGTGTCTTGTATGTCTCTGTGAGTGGCATTTTGAAATGGAATTGAGGTAAGTGAGTAAAGGAATAAGGAGTAGTATAAGCATTGGTCTAGTTATATTTAGTAAGAAGACAAAGGAAGGACTAGGTTATCATGTGAAGGAGGACTTCACAAAATATGCATGCATAAGGTTAACAGGTGGGTAAACCTTAACCATGTGTTGGGTAAGGGTTGAGCTTATTTACCATGGTTAAACTTTTCTTAAATTAGTTATTAGTTAGGTTAAATTTTATAAAGTAGTGTGAGTAGATACTCAAAAAGTAAAAGGACTTATTTAGAAAATGGAAGTATTTGGTAGTTTTAGGGTATAAGTGTTTATTTGAGGTATTTAGATTTACGTGGTGCATCGAATAATTTGACGGACGTTAATTATATTTACGGAAAATAAAACGTTAAATAACCTTTTGTTAAAATAATTAAATAAATCAGTTGTAACAATCATCATGAAAATAGTTCTTCGCGCAGTATCAATACGCACAGATAAGCAGACAATAGCTAAATCGCAGATAGTTCACGTAAACGCTACACAAATAAATCTTGCACATATTATGCACAGGTATTGGGTTTAAATTTCATATCCGTTAAAATATTGATCGTAAAACATTACGCAACCAATAGTGGCACTCTCGCAGTGTGCACAGCTCCGCAGACTGCGATTTTTCAGATTTTGCAAAATATGGCTCGTTTTAAAACCCAATAAGTTTAGTAACGCTCAAAAATGAAATTCAAATAATAATTAATATAACTTAAAGTACGAAAAATTCTCGGGTGTTACATCATCCACATGCCATTTTGAGTTTTGTCCTCAAAACTCGATCGTTGTTACTAGGTTGAGAAGTGTCAAGAATGCCGAAAAGAAATACGTAAAGCTGAAATGTATCCAAAGGGTTCGACAAGTCAATCTGACAAAGCGGTAACAGTTCATAGAACAATTAAATGACAATTAGAAGCGAAAAATCTAGCAAGTCGTTAACTCTGAAAAGTCGATACAGTGTATCTTTAGAAAATTCGCGCAATGATTCGTGAATTAAATGAAGCTTAAAGAAGCATTCGCCAAACGTCATAATGATAATGATAACAAGGTAAAAGAACGATTAACTCGTACGGACGTATCATGAGTCCAAAGAAATATCCTCTCAAAACTGGAGCAATACCATAAATATACAAGATCACGTCAGATATCCTTAAGCCCACTCATTTATAATCTCATATTTGCACACAAAAGCGTCCTAATCTATGCAAATGTGTCATTATAAACTTATGGTTCGGTGATTTATGATTTATTTATTCAAATGCAAAGGCGTCCCAATCCATTTCAATAAACACTTCATAAATCATCCTACCTAAGTGTCACCGGAAAAAAAACCCAATTCAAAATCTTTAAAATCTCTAAACGATATTATCCAAATTACCAAAGCAAGGAGCATGAGTATATAATAAATCGTCTTCTATAAGTAGACTTTTCAAGAGTACCGCATCGAATAACATAAGTGTCGATAGGCGATAAAGCGATTGTAGACGTATATCAAGTAAAGAAACTCACGGTTATAAGTAGGATAACTATATAGTACTCAGTTCAAAATAAGCAATTATCAAATCACACAATTCCTTCCCATCCTCGAGAAAGACTCATCAAATACTAATCTGAGTAATAGCTTATCATAACCTAACCTCGAAACTCACTCACAAAGAATGGTCCCGGGCTTTGTTATGAATTATTACACATCTCAAACTTTCGATGACTCAGCTCGACTCAGAAAATTACAACATGTCCTACATTAATACGTAAGACTACGAGTCTTACGCACCCCCGAGGTAATTCATTAAAAATCATAGGTTGTGTAACGTCCTATACTTAATTCCATATCACACTCAATCAAACATGAGGCCCACTTAGGTATAGTTAAGTATTGTTACACCTCTCAACCTTTTTAATGAATTAGCTCGAACCTGGGGATTATTCATGACCAATCGTCAACCAAAAATCACATAATGTCTCTATGTTTGATTATAAAAGATTTGCGAGACCATTGTGTAACTCGCAATGCCCAATACATGTTCTAGCGTTCATTTATAAAAATATTTATATGTCTGAGTGCACTAATCAAGCAATCGAACTCATGTAAACAAGTAATAACATGACAATCAATAAAATAATAGCAAACAGCATTGTGAATATTCATAATATAGCAGAATAAGTATGATGTGATGAATGTTACTACTAAATAAAACTGAGAGCTGGTTATAGTCTAGAATTACTAATGAAACCTAGTTCTCTATAACCAAGGCTCTGATACCAATCTGTCACACCCCCAAATTCCCCAAATTCACCGCAGCGGAAGACTGGCTTTGGGAGGCTGTGACTTCATGAGTAATCGAGAGCTTTATCCGAGAATGAACTCTACATGCCAAAAACCACAAAGAAGACTCCAAATAATCCACATAGTCAAGTACCTGAAATACATGCTTAAAAATATCAACATAAAGTTGGTGAGTTCATAAGTTTTGTTTTAAGGTGTTTATGAAAAATTAGATTTTATGTCGACCACTGCACCTTGCAGTAAAAATATAAGAGTTTAACAATCAGGGTTTCTTTGGTAAAATGCGTTTCTTGATGAAAAACAGAGTTTATTAATAATGACAAAGTTTATGATAAAACATAGTTCATTGATGATAACAAAGGTTAATAATAAAGACAAAGTTTCTAGTTAAAAAGAGAGTTTATTAATATAAGCAGAGTTTACTGATAAAAATAGATGTTCTCGTTAATAGTTGAGTTACTTGATAGTAAAAGATATTCTAGTTAACAAATAAGAATTTTTGATAGTAAATGAAGTGTTTGATGAAGCACGAGAATTTTCCAAACATGGTGGCAATATAACAAATACAAAGCCACCAGAAAGGCGTTTATTATTGTCTAAGCTCATGAAACCGAAGCGTTAACAACACCGGTAGTATAATCACATAATGTAGCCCCTACGGATGCCTAACCCACGACATCCGTCCACAGACTCAAATGAAATTGTGTCCGCTTGTCCTCTGTTGGACCAAGCCGGACAGGGGCGTCAACCCCGATAGATCTATCCATAACATTCGCGCTTTCGACCGGTCATCCGTTCGAAATTAACGGTTCATGATAATGGGCCAAAGTAATTGGGTTAAAGTGGGACTTAGACCAATACATAAACGAGTATATGCACTTGTGTTCATTCTTGCAACCATTGTCTCTACCCGAGAGCCAGTGAAAAACAATTTAAGTTTTGGGTTATGAAACACACAATAGAAAGTTTAGTATCCGCATTTATAAGTATGACAATTAATGGAGTTAACCACTCAGCACGTAACAATTAAATCAGTTTATGAAAAACCATGCAAGTTTATAAATAGTTTGTGACCAATAATGTACCTCCCCCAAAATGATTATAAAACCTTTATAAATCAATTTAAAACTAGATTGGTGGGGTATGAACTCACCTCAGCAACGCAAGCTATCACAACAAGAGAATAATAATCATAGAATCAGATCACGCAGATGCAACCTAAAATAATACTAGGCTGAGTTACAATCTATAATGCAAGAAACACATGGATGTCCTACGAATATGTCGACCCTTACCACGGATTTAATTTTTAAAATGAGAATGTGCTCAAAAGCGTTTGTTGGTGTAATAACTGACCAAACTTCTAATTAAAAATATCGTATTGTCTTAGCAAAATTTCGACGGCCTTTCGACGTTACATTTATATTTACCATTTTATATTAGTTAAAATATCTTTCCAATTTTCTAAAAAAACTCGACGGCCTTTAAGTATTACATTTATCTTAACTATTTTAAACGACACTTAACTTATTTTATTTAAATTCGACTAGTTGCTCTCAAACTCGAAGCCTCGTCCCATTTTATATAACTCGAGACCAAATATATATGTTGAACGGTTTACATTTTAAACTTTTGCCATATAAATAGATTATCCAATCAAGTTGATAATTAAAGGGAAACATGGTAAAAAAAAACCCACGTGACCCATCAATTTTAAAACAAGTAATGGGTGTCGGCCAAAAACTAGGCAAATTTTATTATTATAAAAAGAATACTGTATATCACCCTCTCTTCTCTATTTCGTTACCAAGAGCAATAATCTCATTACCTTGCAAAACTATTTCCCCCGTCCAGCTTGACATCCTCTGGTCTATCTCCCTCTCGTTAAAACACGTTAAGGTACTCCGGTTTGAAAAAAAGTTTTTGACACTGTATCTTTTGAACTTAACCCTCGACAACTCTCAGAAATGCTCTCACAAGAACTCTCACAACAATCCTCACGACCAAGCTCGCAAAGCTCACGCAATACTTTCACCATCGAAGACTCCAAAACTGGGTTTCGAACGTACCCATTTAGCTTGACTCATAAAAAAATGTACCAAAGAGTTTTAATACAACACATACAAACCATAACGTAAAGAACCATTTCCAACATATGTTCAAACTCGTTTTATGAAGTTACAACGCGACGTTTACAAGATATTTGTTTGAAAGCCATGTTTAGTTCTAAAAAATGTGGTAAGGTGACGTACGAGAAATGCAACAAAAGAATGAAGATAAGGGTACGCGATGTAACCTTATCGAGGTCCTGAGTATGAGAATGATATGCACAGCAACTGGTAACCCGAATACTTTTGAACCAAGAAAAACCCACGTCAAATGGAACTCGCAAAAAACAGATGAACCCGCTCCACAAACAAACAGCTTTGGTGCAGCTACAACTCGAACCAGCAACAACCCACGTTATAACAATGATGACTCGCGTCTAAAACTAACGAAACCCACTAACAAACTATTGAAACCCACGTCGTCTTGTACCCGCGTTGAACCGATGAACCCACTTCACAAGAACAAGCTATAACCCACGTGAACCCGTACTCGCTTCGCGTCTTTGCTATACTCGAACGTCGTGACTTAGAAAACGATAGTACTATATGTGAATGGATGAGTTTTGCTAGTGTTAGTACAAGTTTTAGGATAAGGTGATGAACATTTTTGTGTGAGGATGGAATTTGAATGCTTTGAAAATGGAGAAGGTTATGTGAAAATGAAGGTTTTTATTTCATTAATGGAGATTGTTTGTATGGTTTTGAATTCGAATGAACAAGGGATAATGAGTGAAATGCGTTTGTATTGTGTATGTGTGTTGAGTTTAATCTGACGAGAGAGAGATAGATAGATGTAAATACGTCGTAGTGTGTCTTGTATGTCTCTGTGAGTGGCATTTTGAAATGGAATTGAGGTAAGTGAGTAAAGGCATAAGGAGTAGTATAAGCATTGGTCTAGTTATATTTAGTAAGAAGACAAAGGAAGGACTAGGTTATCACATGAAGGAGGACTTCATAAAATATGCATGCATAAGGTTAACAGGTGGGTAAACCTTAACCATGTGTTGGGTAAGGGTTGAGCTTATTTAGCATGGTTAAACTTTTCTTAAATTAGTTATTAGTTAGGTTAAATTTTATAAAGTAGTGTGAGTAGATACTCAAAAGGTAAAAGGACTTATTTAGAAAATGGAAGTCTTTGGTAGTTTTAGGGTATAAGTGTTTATTTGAGGTATTTAGATTTACGTGGTGCATCAAATAATTTGACGGACGTTATTTATATTTACGGATAATAAAACGTTAAATAACGTTTTGTTAAAATAATTAAATAAATCAGTTGTAACAATCATCATGAAAATAATTCTTCGCGTAGTATCAATACGCACAGATAAGCAGACAATAGCTAAATCGCAGATAGTTCACGTAAACGCTACACAAATAAATCTTGCACATATTATGCACAGGTATTGGGTTTAAATTTCATATCCGTTAAAATATTGATCGTAAAACATTACGCAACCAATAGTGGCACTCTCGTAGTGCACAGCTCCGCAGACTGCGATTTTTCAGATTTTTCAAAATATGTCTCGTTTTAAAACCCAATGAGTTTAGTAACGCTCAAAAATGAATTTCAAATAATAATTAATATAATTTAAAGTACGAAAAATTCTCGGGTGTTACAACGGGCCAGAGAATACTTGCTCCAAGAATGTCCCATTTCCCTAACCTGTTTCCTCCCTGCCTAAACCTGAAAGACACACCCAACTCACAATGGGTGTATTTTGTAGGGTTACTTCTGCCACCTTGGCAACCCTAAACCTGAAAGGCATATCCAACCTACAATGGGTGTACTTTGTAGGGCTATGTTCGGCATCCCCCGTAAGGAGATGTTGAATTTCCTATGTTTTTGGACATTCCTCTTTCTTCTTGGGGTCCAATTAGTTCGACAATACCATCACCCACTAGACTCTAAGAGATGTGATTTCCTCTCTTTGGAAGTCATAATTTGTACAAATTTTGAACCAGTAATAGTGAATGCATGACCCTTGTTACGACACCCTGCAAGGCGCGCACTTCTTTATTCTTGGTATCTTCTTTTATTTCCACCATTTGAAGTACTTCTTTTCTGTGCCCCTCTCACTCAACCCCGCGGCGAATGAAGCAGATTCTTTGAAACTTCTTACGCAATCGCCATCAACAACAATCTTAACCTCCTTGTTGGGTAGAAACTTTAGTACTATTAACTAATGTTTGTATCCCGCTAACTTGAGGTATAATCGTAAGTCTTTTCTTAAAGCTGTTGATATGGGAGGGGCTAAAGTTAAAATGTTTTGTTTTACCTTCAACCCCCCCCCCCAAATTTTCATCCTCAGGTGTGAAAATATAACAGGTATTTCACCCCTGAAAAGGATGTAGATACAGTACATCCCCAGCTTCCCCAGCGTATAAAACATGCGGGCGTGTCCTCCTCATATCAGAAACCATTTGCAATGGATTTTTCATCCTAACCAAATCCACAACGCCAATGGTCCTCTCCCAGATCCGGGAAAGGTATGACTACAACACCCATTGAGAAGCCCGCGCCTATCCATCCACCGCAGCAGTCCCCTTCACTGATCAATCGGATGTATAGTGCAATCCGGATAAAGATCTCTTTGTGTTCCATCCACAACAGCAGTCTCCCTTTACTACTCAATCGGATGTATAATGCGATCCGGATAAAGATCTCTTTGCATTGCTTCTATCCATCTATAGCAGTAATTGATAGGTGTGTAAACACCCATCCTTTTACCACTTAATTCTGGCTAAAACGAGACCAAAACACGTATTTAATATCATTTGTTTGGAATTATGCGTGGTTTTTGTGTTTATTGTGTTTTCAGAGCCAACCGGATGATTATTGAAGAAAACATGGGATTGCACGGGTTTTACCGAAGAAAAAGACTCAAGATAAAGTCTATTGTCCAAGAGATGCAAAAGATTTGAAGTCACTGGGCCTATTCGAAGATTTATTGAAGAAAAGGACCAAAGATGGAAGATTTACAAAAGTCGAAGAAACTCAAGTCTATTAAACGAAGAAATTAAAAGACGAGTTGAATTTAATCGACAACAAATCCCGAATCAGAATCGAAAACGTCAACTTTTCTGAAAAGACGAGAAGACAAGAAGAACGGGAGAATGCCCACTCACCAACCAAAGGGAACACCTATATAAAGGGTTCCCCTCACACACTTTGCATTTAGTTTTTAGTTTTTCTTCTCCCCACCTTTTTCTCCCTTTCTGTTTCGTAGATATCACCAACACCACTAGGGTGTTTGGTGATTTTGATCTTTGTTTTCAATCTTGTAATTTTAATTCTTGTTTTGTGATTGTTAAAACCTTAATCATTCAATACATTAAATCTTTCCATTTCATCTTGTTCATCATCATCTTTTATTTTAAGTTTTTAAGTTCTTATTTGATTGATTTGATCTTCAAAAGTTGTTTGGTTTTATGTTTTTATTGATGGGATTAGTAGTTTATGGTTAGTAGATGTTTAGTGATTAGTTTATTTGAGTTTTTGGTTAGAAACTTGGTGATTTTTGGATTAAAATCGTTTTCCCTGTTCTTCGGTTAAAGTTTATGTTCTTGAGTGTTCCCAGGTTCCGGATGAACAAAACTTCCGGATGAACATAAAAGTACCGAATGAACACAAAAGTTCCGAATGAACACAAAAAGTTCCGAATGAGCTGAAAGTTCCGGATGAACAAATCTTCCGAATGAACTGAAAGTTCCGGATGAGTTTAAAGTTCCGAATGAACAAAACTTCCGCATGAAGCATTTTAGTTAAAAAGTTCCGAATGAGTTTTTAAAGTTCCGAATGAGTTTTCCCTTAAAAAGTTCCGAATCAATTTTCAAAAGTTCCGAGTGAAGCATCTTCACCAAAAGTTCCGAACCAAGTTCCGGATAAACTTCCGAACGAAGTTCCGAATCAAGTTCCGACTCAAAGTTCCGGGTGAAGGATTTTCCAAAGTTCCGAATCAACTTCCGAAGAAAGGTCAAACTTCCGAATCAATTTTCTTTAAGTGTTACTGTGTTACTGTTTTACTGTTTCTTACTGTTTCTTTATTTCATATTTTAATTTTTAATTTTTAAGTTTAATTTTTAATTCAAGTTTTATTAATTGATATTAAATTAATTGTTTTTGATTTAAGATTTGAAGAATTATCAAATGGCGCCGCTGCCGGCTCTTCTCGTTAAGATCAAAAGTTTTTTGTGAGAACTTGGATTTTGGGATCCGTTCCCCGTGAACGTTACTTTTTCATAAAAATTTTCAAAAATCCTAAAAAATATAAAATTTTCAAAAAACCTAAAAAGTAAAAAACATAAAAAAACCAAAAATATTTTTGCTTTGTTTTTCTCTTGTTAGTTCTTTTGCAGGTGTATGCGCACTCGCTCCACGTCTTATCAAGAGCCCGAGCCTCTCGATCACTTAGACATGGCCGGTGTACAAAACAACAACAACATACCACCTCCAAACAACAATAATAACAACAACAACCCACCTTTCAACAACATGAATAATAACAACAATGAGCCTCTACCGGATAATCGCCCGATGATTGAACTGCTGCAAGCTCATGTAGATGGCAACACTGATCCAATTGTTATACCAGCGATTGTAGCCAACAACTTTGAGCTAAAATCAGGCTTTATCCAGATGGTCTCTGCTCAACCGTTCTTGGGGCGTACCATTGATGATCCACATGACCACATCAAGAGATTCTTGCAACTCACCAACACGGTCAAATTCAATGGTGTTCCACAAGAGGTAATCCGGTTACAACTTTTTCCCTTTTATTTAGAGGGACAAGCCCGGCATTGGCTTACTAAGGAACCGCCACAGAGTATTCTTTCGTGGATGGATTTGGAAACCAAGTTTATCAATTACTTTTTCCCACCCTCTCGTACTACCGCTTTGCGGAATGAAATCATAAATTTTGAACAAAAGTACGATGAGTCGTTCAGTGAATCTTGGGATCGTTTTAAAGATCTTTTAAGAAAATGCCCACAACATGGTTTTACCAAAGTACATCAAATTAATACTTTTTACAATGGTTTAAGCATGAGTGACAAAGATTCACTAACAGTGCCTCGGGGGGTAATCGTTTGGCTAAGACTTCCAATGCTGCTTGGGATATCATTGAGAATAAGTCTCGTGTGCAAACCAAGAGTGTTCGGACCAATGCCGCTAGTGCTAGCACTAGTGACAGCGACAAGCGACTGGACAAAATCACTACGCTTCTTGAATCGCTTGTTACCCACACCGTCAACAACAACAACAGCAACACCGCTAAAAACGCTCAAATCAATGCTCTTAGCCAACCATGCGAGATATGCGGGGGTCCTCACTCTTACACCACTTGTACTGCCACCCAAGACTACCCTTCTGAGAATGTAAATGCAGCTTATGGCACCTATCCTCAACCCGCTTATCAAGCTAGACCTCAAGGTGACCGTAACTTGCTTAGCTATCGCTCCAACAACTACCTCTCACCACCCGGTTTCCCTCCAAACAACCCAAACCAACAACAAAACCTCAATCGCCCGCCTCAACAACAACAACAACCTCGTACACCATACATCCCACCTCACAAGCAGCAACAACCACCTTAACGAAACAACCAAGTCTACCAGCAACCTGCTTATCAACCACCCGCATACAATGCTCCTCCCAACCAACCCACCGCTCTTCACCAAGAAGTGGAAACTTATATGAGGACTAACGATGTGATTGTGGGAAATCTTCAGAGAGAAGTGCTCAACCTGAAAGCAGACCTGGTCAAACAAGGGAACGATCTGAGAGCCGACATGAGAAACACGTTGGATAGCCAAACAAATGACTTGAAGAACATGATGGCTAGTTTCTTCCAAGGTAATCAACCCTCTTCTTCGGGTACTCTTCCGAGTAACACCGTTGCGAATCCAAGAGGGGAGATGAAAGCAATCATCACTCGAAGTGGCAAAGGTACCAAAGAACCCGAGCTTCCTATACCTCCACCGGTGGTTATGACTAAGGAGAACGAGTCACCTGCTCCTATTCCTCATCCTTCTCCTTCCCCAATTTCTCCGCCTCTTCCTTCTACCCCTCCTCCACACAAGGATGTGAGTGATCCTATTCTCCCGAAGCCTTCCTCTTCTTCCAATATACCTTATCCATCAAGGTTGAGGAAAGAGAAGCTCAAAAGCAAGGACGATATTCAGGTTTCGAACTTCCTTAAAATGTTCAAACAATTGAATTTTAACATCTCCTTCGCTGAGGCTCTCGTTCACATGCCCAAATATGCGAAAATGTTTAAAGATCTTCTGAGTGACAAGGAAAAGCTTCTTGATATTGCCAACACCCAACTTAATGAGAATTGCTATGCAGTGCTCTTAAGGAAATTGCCAACCAAGCTTGGTGATCTGGGTCGTTTCTTAATCCCTTGCAAATTCCCGGGAGTAGAGAATTGCATGGCCCTTGCCGATCTAGGTGCCAGTATTAATCTCATGCCTCTAAGCGTTTGGAAGCAATTATCTCTCCCTGAGCTAGTCCCCACCAAAATGACTTTGGAATTAGCTAACCGTACGGTTTCTTATCCAGTGGGGATAGCCGAAGACGTCTTTGTAGGAGTCGACAAATTCACTTTTTCTGCCGATTTCGTCGTCGTCGACTACGAGATGGACCCTCGTGTTCCCTTGATCGTGGGTCGTCCATTCCTGAGGACCGGTCGCACTCTCATCGATGTTGAAGCCGGTGAGCTTATCATGAGAGTGGGTGACGATAAAATCGTCTTCAACATGGGAAAGTTGTCTAAACAACCTTATTCATACGAGAGTGTTATATGTATTGACGTTCTGGATGAGGCTTGTGAAGAACACTTTAAAGATGCTTGCAAAACTATTCCTACCTCTCTTCCCAATGTTGAAACCGTTTCCTCTATTGATTCATCACTGTCTCTATTTGGAGAAAGTGATTTGTTTTGGAACAATCTTGAAGACACCATGGGAGATGTGAATTTAGCTACTGATGATTCTCCCACCGATAGGGATGAAGACATTCATTTCTTTGACAACCTTCTCAACGAAGACAATCCTTCTCCTCTATCTCCCACGGTTATTGCTATCGATACTCCGACTTTGAAAACGCCTCCCGTCGAAAATCCTCCGGATTTAGAACTTAAGGAGTTGCCGCCCCATCTCGAGTATGTATTCCTTGAAGAAGAGAAGAAGTCGCCAGTCATCATTGCTAAGGACCTAAAGGAAGAAGAAAAAGCCCGACTTATCACCGTGTTGAAAGATCATAAGAAGGCGATTGCTTGGAAAATTTCCGATATTCGCGGAATTGATCCTCACTTCTGCACACACAAAATTCTCATGGAGGACGACTTTAAGCCCACAATTCAAATCCAACGAAGGGTGAATCCAAAAATCCATGAAGTCATCAAAACAGAGGTTATCAAACTTCTTGATGCGGGTATGATTTACCCTATTTCGGATTCACCATGGGTTAGTCCAGTCCATTGTGTGCCCAAGAAGGGCGGAATAACCGTTGTTCCTAATGAACACAATGAGTGGATTTCCACTCGTCTCGTTACTGGGTGGAGAGTTTGTATAGACTACCGCAAACTCAATGATGCCACGAGAAAGGATCATTTCCCTCTACCTTTTATGGACCAAATGCTTGAACGTTTAGCGGGTAATGAATATTACTGCTTTCTTGATGGATTCTCAGGTTATTTTCAAATACCCATCGATCCCCAAGATCAAGAGAAGACAACATTCACTTGTCCCTATGGCACATTTGCTTACAAAAGAATGCCTTTTAGCTTATGCAATGCCCCCAGGACTTTCTAAAGGTGCATGTTAGCTATCTTCCATGACATGGTTGAACAAACCATGGAAGTCTTCATGGATGATTTCTCGGTCTTCGGGGATTCCTTCTCTTCTTGCCTTGCCAATTTGGAACGTATGCTGAAGCGGTGCGAAGACACTCGCCTTGTTCTGAATTGGGAAAAATGCCATTTTATGGTAAAAGAAGGCATCGTGCTAGGACACAAGATTTCCAAAGCCGGTCTTGAAGTAGACCGTGCTAAAGTCGATGTTATCGCAAAGTTGCCTCCACCTTCAACCGTGAAGGGTGTGAGAAGTTTCCTGGGTCATGCGGGCTTCTACCGTCGATTCATCAAAGATTTTTCTCAAATCGCTCGCCCGATGACCCACCTCTTGGAAAAAGATACTCCTTTTATCTTTTCCAAAGAGTGTCTTGAAGCCTTCAACTCGCTTAAGGATGAGCTAACTAAGGCACCCGTCTTGGTTACCCCTAATTGGGAGCTTCCCTTCGAGTTGATGTGCGATGCTAGTGATTTTGCTATTGGAGCGGTTCTGGGACAAAGAGTGAACAAACACTTCCAACCAATCCATTACGCTAGCAAGACAATGACGGGGGCACAATTGCATTATACGACAACCGACAAAGAGCTTTTAGCTGTTGTCTATGCCTTTGAAAAATTTCGCCCCTATCTTGTCCTTTCCACCACAATCGTTTACACCGATCATTCCGCGTTGAAGTACTTGTTGACAAAGCAAGATTCCAAACCAAGACTTCTTCGCTGGGTTTTGCTTCTCCAAGAATTTAAAATCGAAATTCGCGATAAAAAAGGAGCTGAAAACCTAGCCGCGGATCATCTAAGCAGACTTGAAGATCCTTACCAAGGGGATCATCCGAACAAAGAAATCAATGATTCTTTTCCCTTGGAGACCTTAATGTCTATAAATTCGAATTCTGATGAAACCCCGTGGTTTGCGGACTTTGCAAACTACTTGGCGGGTGGAATTGTCAAGGAAGGGTTGACGACCCAACAAAAGAAAAAGTTCTTCACCGACATTAAGACTTACTTTTGGGATGACCCTTACCTATTCAAACAATGTGCCGACTTGATTATCCGCCGATGTGTTGATGGACCGGCAGCTTTGGAAATCCTTGATGCTTGCCACAAAGGACCCACCGGTGGTCACTTTGGTCCCAACTACACCGCCAAAGAAGTGTTTGATTCGGGATTTTATTGGCCCTCCATATATCGTGACGCTCACAATATGGTTAAACGATGTGATGTTTGCCAAAAACAAGGCACTATCACACATAAAGACGATATGCCTCAGAATTTCATTCAAGAATGTGAAATTTTTGATGTTTGGGGTATCGACTTTATGGGGCCATTCCCTTCTTCTAAAGGAAACAAATACATCCTTGTAGCCGTTGACTACGTTTCTAAGTGGGTTGAAGCCAAAGCTTTACCTACTAATGACGCAAGGGTGGTTTGTAACTTTTTGAAAGCTCTATTCGCTAGATTCGGTGTGCCTCGTGCCATTGTTAGTGATCGTGGGACTCATTTTTGCAATGACCAATTCGCAAGAGTCATGGCTAAGTATGGTGTAAATCATCGTCTTTCCACAGCCTACCACCCACAAACTAATGGCCAGGCTGAAATATCCAACCGAGGACTTAAGCGAATTCTGGAAAGAACCGTGGGAGAGCATCGTGCCTCATGGGCTGATAAACTTGATGATGCGTTGTGGGCTTTTCGTACCGCATACAAGACTCCGATTGGTTGTACACCATATCGTCTCGTGTACGGGAAAGCGTGCCACCTCCCCATTGAGTTGGAGCACAAGGCTTACTGGGCCTTGAAGTGGGCTAACTTTGATATCAACAAAGCCGGTGACCTACGCAAGATCCAACTCAATGAGCTCAATGAACTCCTTAATGAGGCTTATGAAAATTCTTTGATCTATAAGGAAAGAACTAAGCTCATTCACGACTCCAAGATCAAAAACCGAGAGTTCTAAGTGGGAGACAAAGTTTTGCTCTTTAACTCTCAGTTGAAAATCTTTTCGGGCAAGCTGAAATCTCGTTGGTCCGGCCCATTCACCATCGCCCAAATTTTTCCAAATGGTACTCTCGAGCTCGCTCAACCTAATGGACCTAATTTTAAGGTGAATGGCCAACGAGTGAAGTTGTACTTTGGTGAGGACACCTCTCAGAAGGTGATTCCATCCCTCACCACATTCCCCATGAACTAATTTTGGGTCGAGTCAGGCTCGTGACTCGGTTATCAAAAACAAGCGCTCCTCGGGAGGCAGCCCGAGTATCTATCCTTTTATGTTTTAACCTCCTAAGTGTAGGGGGACCTCTATACGTGTTTGTCTTTGTGTGGTGATGTGCTTACAGGGATAAGTGCACTCTTGGAATCTTTAAAGAACCGTGCTCCCGTGTTATCCGAAATCCGGTTCTATCTCTCAACTATCGTGATTCAATTTTCTTCATACTCACATTTAAAATTGATCACTTTAGTCGTCTCTTCCTTAACTTGAGTTAACCAACGTGCACAATGTCATAAGTGTAGGGGAGACTTTTCCCACATGCTTAAACATTGAGGACAATGTTTATCTTAAGTGTAGGGGGACTTCTATCGAAGTTTTAAGTGGACTTTTCCATGAAAATGCTTTCATTTAACCAGAAAATCCTATTTTTCAACATTTTTCAAATTTTTTATTAACTTTGGCCATTTAGTCGCAATTTTAAAATTTTTATCTTTGCTTTCATATGTATATATCCCGCAATAAAGTCAAAAATATTAATAAAGTGGGGTAGCTAGTTTAGAAGCCTTTGACATATTAGGCCCATTGCGTTTATTTTGACTCAACCCGAATAGACTTATCCAAAGTTTATTCTAGCTAGTATCCTTAACCATGTAGACCTTAATTGGTTTATTAGGCTAAGTATCCACGAGTCTCATTACTTGAGATTTTTAATTGTGGAGGACGAGAAATGATAGAGTCAATTATAAGTCGGTATTCTTGCACAAGCTCACTTGGTGTAATTATTTGCCTATTCTCCCATCACTTGCTAATAATTTATCTGCAATAAGTAAGGTCGTACGATTTGAAAAGTTACTTAGCTTCTAGCCCAAGATCGTTTAAAAGTTGCTCGGTAATGATAAGATTTCATAGCCAAGGCATAACTTATGAAGCGGGGCGCGAAGATTGGCGAGTCCGAAAAGGCCCTAACAAGGCATGAGGATTCCATTTTATTGCTAAAGATCCAAGGTGATGTGAAAAACATTATTCCCAAAGTCAATATGAAGGATCAAGACTCACGACGAAAAGCAATCAACTCCCATAAAGATGATGGAGAAGTCTATCCGAAAAGACCCTAACAAGGTATGAGGATAAATAGATCCAAGTCCGAAAAGAGGAGGCGGATCGTTGTATCTCAAAATCCCAAATAGAGATTGAAGAAATAATCATGAAGTCGTGGTCAACAAAATTGGAGTACCCCTCAAAAGTCTCCAAGTGAAGAAACTCTATGAACAATGAGAAGACCATTATCTCAAGCACAGTCTCTCAAGATATGAAGTATGAAGTACATGCCAAATATCGGCCCGAGAAAGGTCTCAAATCGTGAACCGAGTTATGCCAAGATATGAACTTTTTGATATCCCGAGAAGCAGTTTTAAGAGATTTTGTCCTTTAGCTAACTATTGATCAAATCGTCCTACTTTGCTTTCAGCCTAAATAAACTATCGAAATAAGTCCAAAAATGCATCTTCATGATCATTCTAAGACAAAAATAAAATATAAGAGATACACCTAGGAATAAGGGAGTTTAAGCATATAATTAAGCCATGTGTGTAAGTGTTTGATTTTACTAAGTTATAATAACAATGATCTCGTTTTTAAGCTTATAGTTTGGGGAACGTGAAACTTGAGGGTGATAAATCTTCACAGCACCAAAGCCCATAATGTAAGTCATTGATCTCTTTGCAAGTTATTTCCATGTAGCTATTTTCAAGTGAAAATGGTTTTCTATCCTTTTGTTTCCGTTTAAGTTTTAATTTCTTTTAGTACCTTAATTTTTGTTTTTGTTTAAGTAGTATTTTAATAAGGCCAAGGTTGATTAATTATGAGAAAAGTATAAAATTGCTTTATCACTAAGCATTGCATGAGGGCATGGCAATGGTTAAGTGTAGGGGATTTGATAGGTGTGTAAACACCCATCCTTTTACCACTTAATTCTGGCTAAAACGAGACCAAAACGCGTATTTAATATCATTTGTTTGGAATTATGCGTGGTTTTTGTGTTTATTGTGTTTTCAGAGCCAACCGGATGATTATTGAAGAAAACATGGGATTGCACGGGTTTTACCGAAGAAAAAGACTCAAGATAAAGTCTATTGTCCAAGAGATGCAAAAGATTTGAAGTCACTGGGCCTATTCGAAGATTTATCGAAGAAAAGGACCAAAGATGGAAGATTTACAAAAGTCGAAGAAACTCAAGTCTATTAAACGAAGAAATTAAAAGACGAGTTGAATTTAATCGACAAAAAATCCCGAATCAGAATCGAAAACGTCAACTTTTCTGAAAAGACGAGAAGACAAGAAGAACGGGAGAAAGCCCACTCACCAACCAAAGGGAACACCTATATAAAGGGTTCCCCTCACACACTTTGCATTTAGTTTTTAGTTTTTCTTCTCCCCACCTTTTTCTCCCTTTCTGTTTCGTAGATATCACCAACACCACTAGGGTGTTTGGTGATTTTGATCTTTGTTTTTCAATCTTGTAATTTTAATTCTTGTTTTGTGATTGTTAAAACCTTAATCATTCAATACATTAAATCTTTCCATTTCATCTTGTTCATCATCATCTTTTATTTCAAGTTTTTAAGTTCTTATTTGATTGATTTGATCTTCAAAAGTTGTTGGGTTTTATGTTTTTATTGATGGGATTAGTAGTTTATGGTTAGTAGATGTTTAGTGATTAGTTTATTTGAGTTTTTGGTTAGAAACTTGGTGATTTTTGGATTAAAATCGTTTTCCCTGTTCTTCGGTTAAAGTTTATGTTCTTGAGTGTTCCCAGGTTCCGGATGAACAAAACTTCCGGATGAACACAAAAGTTCCGAATGAACACAAAAGTTCCGAATGAACACAAAAAGTTCCGAATGAGCTGAAAGTTCCGGATGAACAAATCTTCCGAATGAACTGAAAGTTCCGGATGAGTTTAAAGTTCCGAATGAACAAAACTTCCGCATGAAGCATTTTAGTTAAAAAGTTCCGAATGAGTTTTTAAAGTTCCGAATGAGTTTTCCCTTAAAAAGTTCCGAATCAATTTTCAAAAGTTCCGAGTGAAGCATCTTGACCAAAAGTTCCGAACCAAGTTCCGGATAAACTTCCGAACGAAGTTCCGAATCAAGTTCCGACTCAAAGTTCCGGGTGAAGGATTTTCCAAAGTTCCGAATCAACTTCCGAAGAAAGTTCCGAACTAACTTCCGAATCAAGTTCCGCATGAAGGATCCGAGTTAAGTTCCGAACGAAGTTCCGGATCAAGGGTTCCGAACCAAGTTCCGAGTGAACTTCCGAATCAAGGTCAAACTTCCGAATCAATTTTCTTTAAGTGTTACTGTGTTACTGTTTTACTATTTCTTACTGTTTCTTTATTTCATATTTTAATTTTTAATTTTTAAGTTTAATTTTTAATTCAAGTTTTATTAATTGATATTAAATTAATTGTTTTTTATTTAAGTTTTCATTTTAATACATTTAAACTTTTTAGTAGATTAGAAAACTAAACCCCTTTTTTAGTAACCAAGAACAATCATTCCACTTAGAACCGAGATCAATTCGAGAGGATATCGAGAGACATAATTGAACCCTAGCAAAATCATAATCTCTTTTACTGCTCAATCGGATGAATAGTGCCACCCGGATAAAAATCTCTTTGCATTCTCTTCTGTTTACCTATAATAAAAGAAGTTTCCATTAATGTCGAATTAGACGTATAAAAGTAACCTAGGTATAGACCACTTCGCGTTCATCTCGCCATCCGTGCCTGAGAGAGAACCTGAACGATCTTACTTAGAACATCTGCATTTAAAAGATAACTACGTTTTTAATAGCTTTGAGGACAAAGCTAAAATAACAGGGTGGTGCTGTAAAATGTATGATTTTACCATGATTTTATGTAATGAAATTTCACCCATTAATCCTAGAACACTCATTCATGTGTTATAACTCCTTAAGATGTGTGTGAACTTGTCCATCATGTAATCATACTTTTACTTTCATCCTTGTTGAAAATAACTTCACAACTTAAACCATGAACTCACAACTAAGAAAAACAAGTAATGAAGTGTATCTTTAACTATAAACAACAATTAACAAATATGGAAAACATACTACACAATGTACTTATAATGTATGTGTGCATGCATATTATAACATGCTTAAACTCTCATGGACTAGCCCAAGGTTGTGCTCTAGCCCAACATAGGCCCAACACAAGCCCACCCTACCCTTTTGGATAACCTTACACGGCATCCCACCTTAGGTGGAAGAATAAGAGATGCATGGGAAAGATAAAGTCTTACACTTGGCAAGAATTCTCTTACCATGACAAGTCATGCCTTTTTGCCTTCCTTTCTCTCTCCTCTTTAAGCCAAAACACACACACATTCTCTCATACATGCAAACTCACTTCTCTCTACATCTTTCTCTCTCAAACATTTCGGCCATAAGCCACAAAAATCCAAAGTTGATTCATTAAATCAAGTAAATCCTTGTCTCATCTTGATTACAAATCATTTGGTGGCATCATCGCTTTTTGGAATAACTACAAATAAGCCCTAGCCAAATCACTATAGGTCACGGCTTGGTTTGTATTAGGGTTTTCTCCATCAAATAGATTAGATCTCTAATCTCCTTGTTCATCTAGATCCTCCTTAGTAACTTTTTAGTAAGAAAGGTATACACATCATGATCTTCTATTTGTTCATGCATGCATCATCATACATCTATAAACACAAGTATATAACATGTTAAAAATCAAGATCTATAAAGTCATGACCATTATAGGTCACGACATATTTATAAAAATCATGCTCATGAATTAAATCTTTTAATAAGAGACCTATAACTTGTATCCTATGTTTTAAACTTGATTTAAAAACCATATGAGACGTTTTGTAAATCTAAATGTTGCATGAGTTACAGATCTTGTTTTATGGGACTATGGTTAAACCAATAGTCATAGATCTCATAAAATGAATGTGTGTAACTTAAAAATCTTGAAGACCATGACCTTAAAGGTCACGGCATACATGGTTAATGTATATGTGATTTATGTGTTAAGCTTAAATGATGGAATATGAAATGATACATGTTAAATTGACTATTAAAAATCACAAAAACAACTTATGGAATATATGTAGCCGTGGGTTACATATGACCTAAAATGAATTTGATGTACATGCATGCTTATATTAACCATAGATCTAATGATAAAAACTAATTTGAGTATGTTAAACATAAAAACAAGCTTATAAAATCTTTTGGGAACCTTGGGAAGAGAAAATATAGCCGTGGGCTATATGTAGTCACCTTGGTAAAATGGGAACCTTGGAAACATGCATGTCGCCTAGATAATCATGATTATATTTTGCAACTATTTACAAGACTTAAAATTTTCTTAAGTGTTCATCTTGTAAATACCAAGATCTAAAAATATAGCTGTGAGCTATATATGTGGGTACATGGATCTATGATTTATTTTTAGGTCTAGACATAGTTTAGATCTTATTTTGGACTTGTGACTTATTTTCTTGATATGTACATAGTTAGATCTATTTTGTAACACTTATAAACTACATGCAACCTTAAAATGAGGCTTGACTTATCTTAATAAGCCATGACTAATATTAGCCGTGGGACATAAGCTCCTACTAGGGCTTATGACCTACTTGTAACCTTATAACACACCTAGATCTAATTTGGCATAACACATAAAACAAATTTTAAGTTTTATTCATCTATTTAGATTTTAAAACTAAATATTAATAGGCTCATAATAAGCTTATAAGAATATCCTAAGTAAGTACATACATAAAATATAAAGTATTGTTAATGGACTAATTAAAGTCCATAAAATGTTAATCTAAAAACTTAATGGACCCAATAAGCCCATTTGATAAATCTTAGTAACTTAAATGGAATTAAGATTACACTTAGGCCCATTTAACTAATTAAAGGACTTAAAAATGTACTAAACCCAATAAATGATTTAAAGGCCCATTTAAAAAAACTAGTGGACTTGAAATATATTTAAGCCCACTAAAACAGCCCATTAGATTTTTAGCCCATTTAATGAGCCCATATGCTATTTTGAAAGTTAAATAAAAGTCTTTATAATAAAATATAACATATAAAAACATTTTGGATAAAAATGACAATTTATAAAACTTGAGGACTAAAACCGTAACTTATGAAACTTGTTTTGATAAACTAGAAAACACAAGGACTGAAAATGTAAATATCCAAAAGTCTAGAGTTTAATAAATACTATCCGTGGAAAATTAAACCTTAGGGACCATTTTGGGAAGTTTCTAAAAGTTATTTTGTCATTTTATAACCCTAAGGACTATTTTCGTAATCTGCCGAAACTTAAAGAAGCCCTAGGGGCTGTTTATGTAATTTTAGTAAAAGTTACAAAACCTAGATATAACTAGGGGGACCAAATCTGCCATAAGCCGAAACTTTAACAAGCCCTAAGTACCAAATATGTAAAATCCGAAAGTTACACTTGTTTAAAGATATAGAGGGACTAGTTTTGCCATATCCAGAAACATTACCAAGCCCTAACCCTAAAATCTATTTTAATTATAATAAATCATAATTAAAATACTTAGACCATAAGAATTAAGGTATAAATTCTTAAGTTTAAATTATTTTATAAATATTAAAATAATTTATGGAAACTTTAGAGTTAAATAAAATATTATAATTATTTTTCAAAATAAAATATTTAGAATTACTTTAGGAAATAATTGTATAAACAATTATGAACATGTATTACTCATACATAAACTCAAATGCTTTTAGAAAATAAAATTTATATGAACGTTGGATAAATTGAATGTTAATATTTAAGTAGAACATCTTACGCCCTACTTAAAATATGAAACTTAATATTAAAGTTTAAATGAATGAGTAAAATACATGAATTACGAAGGTGAACTAATAATAAGTAAAAATTTTATGTTTACTTAATAATGAAATTTAATATTAAATTAGTGATTATATACTTGAACAGAAAAACGTAAATTAATATTTTAAGTAAGACCTTATATGTCCACTTAAATAAAGAAACTTAATTGTAAGTTGAATGATTACCATAAATACATGTATGCTAGCTGATATTAATAGTTAAACATTTTGTGTTTACTTAGAGATGGAACTTATATAAATAAGTTTAATGAATATTGATAATACTTGAACTAAAGTTCTTTAGATAAATACCATAGTATAAATGAACTGACTAAAACCTGTATAAGCATACATATATGTTCTTTGTACTATCTATTAAGACTGTACTATCTGATTAGGCATAACTTTGGCGTGAGCTTTAATTGGATATTCGTATTAAACAGCAATTGCCTACTCCCAGGTGAGTTTACGACCCCATATAAACTTTTGATAAAACTTTCCCTTTTGGGAAAGAAAATATGCAAACATATAATGGACACAAATGGATTGTATAAACTTGATTATGATTAATTGTTATTGAAACTGTTAAATTGTTGTAAATCGCCCGAATGTTATAAATAAATCTATTAGCGATTGACCATCCCCGTTTGGGTGAGTCATGCTCACTGTGCCTTGGCCGAGAAAACAGACGTATACCATGTTGGAACCGGAATGGGTGTCTTTTTGTAAGACACTACTTCCTCATCTTTTGAGGACTATGGAGGTTAAGCTTCAGTTTCTAATAATAAACAAATGTTATCTACATTTTAGTAAGAATGCTTTGTGCATTATTACTTCTATGATTATTGTATGTCCAAACTAATTAATTGTTAAAATATGTAAATTCACCAACTTTATGTTGACCCCCGTTAGTATGTTTTGCACAGGAATATGAAGTTAGTACGTGGTGTGTGCATGGTCTCCAGCATCTTATAAATCTGCATCATAGGACTCGTCAGGGGTTCTATTTGGGAAACATAAAAAATCACCTACTGTCATGTTTAAGACAATTTTTATTTATTTGTTTAAATAAACATGTAATCTGATTTGACTAACTCTTTATCTTATGCTCTATGGACTATATGCTATCGATCCACCCTTATGACATCTCCGTGGATATTTCCGCATATTTTGACCCTACCCGGGGTGTCACATGTTCTTTATCATATGTGTAGATAACACATGATTCATGGTTAAAATTTATCAAAATGGGGTGTTTGATGATGGTTTTGGACGGCAAGGGTAGAGAGGGTGAGAGAATTTGAGGGTGGTTTGCATGAGATGAATGTGTAAATGGTTTAGTGAAAATGGTTTTTTGGTTTTGTAGCTAACTTGGTTAAGTTAGCTTAACAAGTGTAACTTGTAAGCTACAAGTTTGACACCTCATGAGGTGTGGTGTCCATGGTTTAGCCGTCCCATATAGTGGGGTTTGACAAGTGTATACTTGTCTCATCCTACTAATTTACGGGTATTCCTCGATTCTAGTTTCCTCGATTTGCGTTCCCTCGGGTCGTTTTACGAAAAACGTTTTTATAATTTATGAATCAACGGCACAAAACGAATCTAATAAAAATTGTCTCATCAAAAACGGAGTTCAAAAACGTAAATACGTAATCCTAAGGTTTCCGGTTTAGTCGTAAAGGACGTTAAATTATGCACGTAAGCCCAAATTTAAATCCGTAAATTGTGAGTTCATCAACCAACACAAAAATAAGTTTCAAAATATTATACGAGAAAATAATTTACTACCTGAAAATATTAGATTCTCACATATAGTGTCCCGAATCTCCACACTAAAAACAAGTACCTCTTGCATATTCCATCCTAACCGTATGTGCGGGTGATGCATTTTGAATGGGTGCTCGAAAATCCTTGATGAAATGTCCAGGCCTCTTGCAGTTAAAACACTCTGCGCAAGATGTACCACGTCCATGGTGTATAAAACATGTAGGTCACTATGTGTTATTACCCGCGTACCCACCATCAGCTATCGACACGAAATTCTTTACATCCCTCACTTTTGTATTGGCTTCCCAGCTATTCTCGTCCTATTTTGCTACTTCTAGCTCCTTTCGTTTTTTCCCAGTCGTACCTAGTGTACACTTTTAACTACTTGTTCTGTCAATACTGCGGCCGTCAAGATGGCTTGTTGCATTGTGTTGGGTTGAGTAGCCTTAATCATTCTTTTGATCTGAGAGGGCAACCCAACAATGTATCGCTTGATCTTGTTCGCCTCCGGAGTAACCAAATGTGGCACCAACATTGCCAACTCATGAAAACGATCCGTGTACTCTGCATGAACAGCTCCAATTATAACATGTCCCCAAAACTCATTTTCCAGCTTCTCCAACTCATTTCTTGGACAGAACTCTTCAGTCATAAGGGCTTTAAAATCATTTCAAGCCATAGCATTCACGGTTGCTCTCCCTCTTGCTTGAACTTGGGTATTCCACCATGTCAAAGCCTTGCCCACAAAAATGAACCAGTTACGTACATGACCCTCTGATTTGGTAAGCAACCACTCATCTGTATCATGTTCTCCATTTTCTCAATCCATTGGGTGAGTGCCACTGCACCACCTTTTCCATCATACACGTTCACACCACAAGACGTGAATGCCTTATAGGTACAACTATTATTGCCACCACCTCCGACCATTGTTTTTCAGATTATTAGTCACTTGCTCGACAATGTTTG